>JAMWET010004383.1:0-270000 GCA_024036415.1 Prochilodus magdalenae
TAACCGCCAGAGTAGCTATGTGGTCGCCACTAATGCTACAACACCATCTATAAGAGAGAGGGCCCAGGATGAGTGGACTTTTTTTCCCCCCCCTCGGCTACCTCACCAGGAGAGCTGCTCTATTCCTTCGGGATTGTGAGATAGAGCCACCCTCAACCTTTTTTTTTTTGAGAGCTTATGGCCAGAATGGGGCGAGAGACACTGGTCAGAGAAGAAAGCTGCCAAAATAGGAAAGCTGACTTTAGCTTGTGATGCTTATTTAGCTTTTCATTTCTCACAACAGCTCTGTTCCATTTTTATCACAATGAATGATATTTCCTGTCATATTGACCAACCCTGCTCTGAAATGCTGAGCAAACTCTCCATCTACCCCACAGGGCATCTTAAAAACCCACTTTTATGAAGATTGTCATGTTTTCCTATTCATTTAGTGGACCTACACTGCTCTGTTTCATGACAGGCTGTGGGTTAGACTTTTCATTGCACACTACAAAGCCAATACGGAGTCATTGCTGCAGGCATAGAGAGGGAAAATGATTATTTGCTCAAGATTACAAAAAAACCCTGAAATCAAATGCCGCAAACACTGTCAATTGTTTTCTATCAAAGTAAAAAATAACAAAAGAGTTACATAATCTCACGCTTTTATATTTGCATGACTAAATGTCCCCTTTTCAGTCCTTCCACAAACTATTCTGTGCAAGCAGGTCTGAAAACCTTTCACCCCACTGTTATGTAAGTGCACTGCTGCAGGCCAATAAATGACCAAAAAGGAGACCTGATGAGAACCAGACTCAGCATTGGTTATGATGTTCGAGTGAGTTATTTCAATATTGACACAGTTCGCACAAGTCATCGTGTTGGTGTTTACTGGTGCCAAGACGCCTTCATCGCCTTCGGTTTCGCGGGAGCAAAAATGAAGGGCTGTGTGGGGTTTCCTTTAGGTTTGATTAATGACATAAAACACTATGTCTCTTTAGAAGACGAGTTTAAGTGCAAAGGTCAAAGGTCGATATTGACTATCTAGGCTGGTGCTAAAGACCTTCCTTCACCTTGAAACCAAGTGACAAAGAAAACAATTCTCAAGTAGCAGGTCCCCCGGGCTCCAATCACTTCTCTGTGTGTGAAATCACCTCGATTGAGAGGATGTTCTCTGGGTTAAATTTGCAAAGCCTTTGAAGAATTAATAAGCCAGAGCAGATTGTTCTCCTTCCAAATTGGTTGTTTGAATACACAGTGCATGCATTTGCACCTGAATCTAAATATCAGTTTTCTATTTGTTTATTCACTTCCTTTATTTCACATTTTTATTAACGTCCTGTGTCACATGATTAAAATAATTAATCGCAAGTAATTACATTATTTTGTGCAATCTGCAATGTAATAAATCACATTTGTGACTTAAAAGGCTAAAATACTAAATTTCAATTAGCACCATTGCACTGGTTCCACGTTAATGGAGGCAGAGATTCTGTATTTGATATTTGAACTCTCACACCCCTCCCTCAGTGCTCCTTCAGTAGCTCCAGCCCTCAAATTTGTGATGTGATTTGAACAACACTGGGCTAGCAAGCTTGCTTTTTTATTTCTTTGTAGCCATAAAACCGTCACAAAAGGACAAATACCATGATATAACACGAACAACTACAGTACTGTAACTAATGTTAGCTAGGTTGTGGGTTAGCAAGCTATCACTACAATAGCTTCTGTGATGGTAACCAATTACTCTCACTGAAAGACTGCCCACAATGACAAAGTGAAAGCAAGTTGTCAGACATTTGTGCTAATTTAATAAAAATTAAAATGTAGTCACACCCTTTAATATGACAACGAAAAGTGAGCTGCGGTGCCTTTTGTGTCCACTGATACTGGTTGAGATGTTTCTACAACTTAATTGGAGTCCCCCTGGAGTAAATTCAATTGATGGGACATGACTAGGGATTGCCAACGCCTGCCTATATAAGGTCTCACAGTTAACAGTGCATGTCAGAGCAGACTCATAGACATGGGGTCAAAGGAATTATCTGCAGACTTTAGAAACAGGATTGTGTCAAGGCCTAGACGTGGAGAAGGATACACAAAAATTGCTGCAGCTTTACAGGTCCCAAAGCACAGTGGCCATCATAATTCGCCAAACTGAGCATTCAGGGAAGGTAAGCTTGTGAAGATGGGAGAACCTCAGAAAATTAACCATCTAGGCAGCACTCCACAAAATCACACCTTTATGGTAAAGTGGTCAGACTGCAGCCACTCCTTAGTAAAAGACACAAGACAGCCTGCTTGGAGTTTGCCAAAAGGAACCTTTTCTCTGGTCTGATGAAACCAAAATTTTACTTTTTGGCTTGAATACCAAGCGTCAGGTCTGTGCTGCTCTTCACTAGGCTAATGCCATCCCTACAGTGAAACATGGCGGTGGAGGCACCATGACGTTGGGATGTTTTTCAGTAGTGGTACCAGGGTGACTAATCCTGATAAAAGGAAAGATGAATGCAGCTGCGTACACTAAACCCTTGAAGAAAATCTGCTCCAGAGCGCTCTGGATCTCAGACTGGGGTGAAGGTTTTCCCTCTAAGATGACAATAACTCAAAGCACAGAGCCAAGAGAACAAAGACCTGAATCCAATTGAATGTCTGTGGAAGGACCTGAAAATGGCTGTGTACTGACACTCCCCATCCAACATGATGTACCTGTGAAATATCTGTTTTCACGTTGTAATTATTGGTGACTGTGTGTAGATGTTTGAGGCAAAAAGGACTCAATCAGTTGTTCTGATCTGTTGAATCTGCAAAAAACAAAAAAAACAAAAACAAAACTCTCATCCACCAAAAACCCAAAATTTTAGAGAGACATTTTAGAGAGACATTTTACAAGAAACTGTTCGATTTTTGGGGAAAGTATCCTGGAAGATCTGCTGACAATAAAAGAAAAGCTGAGCTAAAGCTTAAAAAAAACGTAAGGAGTCTGCACTTGGTTTATATTATTGTGGTTAGAGATACTAAATAAGGAGCACAGCTTCTACTGTGAACTGTGTTAAAGAAACATTTTCTGAACGTGTCATATTATATTATATCATATTATATTATATAAAACATTTCAGACATGAATATCTCATTTAGACATACTAGGACATTAGCACATGCTGAGGCATTTACAACCAATATGTTAAAACATTACACCAATAAAGTCAACATGAAAATGTTATGGCTCCCAAGGTGGTGTGATTTTGGTTAAGCAGTATCACATGGCTCTTCTTACTATTTGAGCTGAATGCTGCTCTAAACCATTAACTTGAAAATATGAAATGATCAGTTCCAGCGTCACAATAGCACGCTCCGTATGCTCAGATTACATGAGGATTATACTTGTCAGAGCAACACTTAATGAAGGGAGATTATGAGACAGAGAGAGGTGGCTGTCTGAGGGGGATTATGTCACAATCACTGCTTCAACCTTCTGCTCCTCCCTGAGAAGCTGCTTAAATTCGCTGCCAAATGTGCACATACATACACACACACACACACCCATACACACATGTATAAACGTATGAAAAGGCCTGATTAGCATCACCTGTCTGCTTTTTCCACGGCTATGAAGAAACACAGCGGAGGAGTGAAAATGAACTGAGGGAAGAAGACAATTAGCAAAGGTCAATGAAATCGATGAAATGACAGCGAGTCACGCCATGGACTATTTTTCCACAAACTCCCACTGAAATCCCCAACGGCTTCAAAAAAACAAAGACAGGACAACCTCATTGCATTTGCGTTCGATAGGTGCGTCAAAGCCCATTCGTCGGGTTCCTGTAAGGGGGGGGTGTGGAAGAGGCCAATTCAATAACGCCACGCTATCAGATGCATGAGCATTGCCCCTTTTGAGAGGCTGAGGAGGAAATAATTAGCCTGCCAATTAACAGAGCCATTTCCATTTCTGCCACTGAAGTGATGGCCGCGATGATCCCCTATCACTGTTTCCACAGGCAAACTGCCATTCAAATACACTCAGCACACAGTCAAATAGTGGAATTGTTAAATGAATATAAAAGCGAAAGCACTAGAACCGCCTGCATTCCTTTTGAGGCACACATGAACCAGGATTACAGCTATATTAATATAGTGTATAATAATATAGTTTACACTGCAATTCACACAAGTCACAATAAGCTTCTCTGAATATACAGTGGATATTATCTGTATTTAAAAATCACTTCCCAAATCTTATGTAGTCTATTAGGCAATGAGGTCAGAATGTTGGACAGATTCACAGGAATATATGTAGCATTACTTTTGTCAGATGGCATTTCATATAGCTAAACAGCCAGTCTAACATAAACTTTCAGGTAAATGTTACATGCTAGTGGATAGACTTAGACATAACAAATCAGTGGTAGCCATAGGTTGCACTACTAATCAGAACCAACCAGATTCTATTTTTTTAATCATTTTTCAGTGACTACATATACAGATGTGTATATATGTGTCGGTACAAATTGCAATCTTAAACATAAAGGTTCCTAAATGGTTATTGGCTTAGACATGCTCTTAAATGGTAAAGAGCCTTTACATTATGTGTAGGGTCCTTAAACTTCTATCATACTCTATTATACTTTTTTGTTTTTTCCCTTTTAGTTTTGTAGATATATGTAATCAGTCTGCAAAGTTATAATGCCCAAAGTACATCGTAGAGGGAGAAACTGTCTCCCACAGAAACCACAAATTCAGGCACCCAGCTGTTCAAAAGGCCTTGTTGGAATTCCCTTTTCTCTGTCACGAGGTGACATCATCATGTCACAATTCTTACTGCCTTCCTACTACTAAGCTTGACACCCACACGCCACACAGAGTTCATACAGTAAAAACTTACCATTCCAAAACTTACCACTCCTGCTCCAGTCCAGCTTGTGAAAGTGGATCTACTGACTTCTTCTACCTGACTTTAGAGATCGGACTCTGGAATAAACTGATATGGCAAAACCACTATGATTGTGAGAACACCCATTGTGGTGTAGAGGTGCAATGTTTTGCAGAATGCTGCTTGGTGGAGCACACACTGGGCTCATTGACAGGCAGGGCTTAAAGACACGGGAGCTCTAACAGAGAGCATTTCAGGCAGAGGGTGAATACAGAATAACAGCATGAGGAAAAATTTGTTTCAGAGAGTTTCAATTTTAGTGCAAATCTATTTTCTAAAATAAAAATATAAACATTGAAAATGAGCAGAATAGTTTCCTTTTCAGAATTATCGATTTAAAATATTTTCTTTAGGGAACAGAAAATGGCACTTCTATGGCATCGCTCTAAAGAATCCTTTATTTTTAAAAGGCTTATTTTTTTTTAACAGATGAGCTGAGACAAGACCAAGCCCTTAGGAACTGGAGCAGTGCCTTAATGTAAGACCTGCCAACCAATAACGGAAGGGTCTGTAATGCTTATACGGTAAGGGAAGAAAAGTGTGACTGTCTGAAGGGCCAGCGATGTGTCACGCGAGTTTGTCCAGGTGGACATGCAAGGACAGAGCGGGTCGTAAACTATGACTGACTGGACTTGGGCCAAACTCTGAGCTCAGGGGTTCCAGTATTATCATTCTGGAGGACAGACTACATAGATCCATAAAAAAAAACATGCCACCAAAGTGTATTTATGACCATACATTCTCACAAACACACTCAACTCTGGGACCGTGTGCCCTGCAGCTAATGATGATGTATACTGTTTTAACAGCTTTGACCTCGCTAAAGAAAATAAAGCCCAGTCATCTCTGTGTACTTCGCTTTACTTTAATCTATTTGGAAAGGACACTGCACAGCGACTGGCATAGCAATGAACGTGCCACATTAGCCCATCAGCTTTGTTTTCACCTGGTTGAGCATGGATGCATGCCACTGTCAGTTCAGAAGGTTTCCTGACCATCACCTACAGCAGGTAGCCTGGTTTCAACTTGGAGAGAACTGTGAGCTGTAATGTTCTCTAAGAGAATTGCTCATGATTTAAAGGAGGTAGCGAGGCATGGCTTCATTGCTCCCTAATTTACAAATCGAGCCTGCCTAATGGTAACGAACTAATGAGACGTGACTGACAGCAAGAGAGACAGGTGTGCCTGTGCACATGTCAAAGAGAGAGAAAATGAAATGCTGGTGATGTGACTTGGGGGCGATTTCCAACTCTTTTCGTCTCTACTCTAGTTGTCCAGCAGCAACCCAGAAAGTTCACAGGCTTCACTTCTGCCTGAAATAACAAACAGCCAAAACAACAGCCAGTCATTGTGCCTCATCTGTGTAAACTGTTCATCATTCCACCTTTTGCTGAGCTATTTAAATGTTTATTAATTTCCTTCAGAAATGTGTTTTCTGGCAAAGCCGTGCACAGGATAAACAAGCAGCGAGAAAGTCGCTAAGAACTATTCTGGGAGAAGATGGAGTCCTACTTCACTGGAGCTTTAGCTGTGTGATTTCATTATCCTAGAGATTTGGCAATAATAAACAAAATAATTTGTACAGTTTACTGTTTACTCTGTCAGTTCCATTCAATCCAGTAGGCTTTATTGGCAAGACTATATATAGCTAATACAGGTGTACGTGAAATTTAAAATCATTTTAATTTAAATATATATATATATATATATATCAAAAAAGTTAGCTATATCTAACAAAGACCATTTAGTGTTCCAAGTTTGTTAAGTTTATCACAATGCATTTAAACCAGCCGTGTTGGATGGGTCAAAAGCTGTCCATGGTGTAAATGTACAGAGCTCTTATAATTATAATTTTATTAAGCAAATTGGCTGCATTGCCTGAATTAAATTTATTCATTTGGTAAAAGTATATCTACAAAATTCTTTAGCTGCTCCACTCAGGAGCATGACCAATGTAAGTGTGAATGAGCAGTGCATGCAAGCTGTAGAAGGCTGAAACTAACCAAAAAGTGTCCAATGGTAAGAGGTAATTTTTTGAAAGCAGAGCATATTAATTATAATAGTACAATATTTAGAAAGCAGTTCAAACAAATACATTTAGCGCTACTATTTCATTTTTACCAGCACTTCACATTTAAGTTAGACAGACTTGTAGGGAATCTGGCAATCCTGCGTGGAGGTTGGGTCTATCCAACTTAGCAAAAAAAAATAATTAAAATAAAATAACCTTGCAAAGTAAATATATGTGTGAGCACTGTGCAGTGTGACCGGCATGTTTATATTCACTTTCTCTCTTTTTGGTGAAATGGAACACGCCCTAGTGTTCTCTGGTACATTTCTATCATATTTGTTGAGTGCTCTGTCTTTTGGGAATTGTTTATATTTTCAATAGTTATATGTACATCCTTATATGTACTTTGACTTGTGATCGTGAATGTCAAAGCCAATGTATTCTTATGTCCCTACAACAGCAGCAATTTTTTTTTTGGTGACACAGTCTGCAGTTAAAAAAGGTAATACCTCACTGTATACTGCAATGTCACAACACTCAGCATATAACAAAATTCACAATAACATTGCATTGTCCCTTTAGTATTACAACAATATCATATATCATAGCGTGTCTGGTGATTCCCATCTCTATCTTCCACATGAAAATCAGAATAAAAAGCCAACTTCAGCCTTATGCACTTGCATTTCAGTCCATATAAATGAATCCCCCTTATTTAAGACAGTCTTCATTTTCTGTTTAGAAATGTCATGTAACTTTTTCTTTGAATTATTTAAATTGTATTTTATATGTATTATTGGCCTCTATCGGGATGGCACGTTTATGTGTAATTTTTGTATTCTGTTTATATACGTGGATGGGGCCGGAAGATCATCACTTCCAGAAAAACACTAATATGATGGACATACCACAGTTACTGGCTAAATTCTGGAGTGATGTTGACTGCATGGACCAGGTACCACATTTTAAGCAGCAAGGCAAAGGTGGAAGGTGTTTATATTCTAGGTAGCAGAAGGCTTACTGACTAACAAGGTGCTGGAGCTAATCCAATTAAATTCTGTCATATTTATCCAAGGCAACTTTAACAACTGTAGTCTTAGTAACCAGCTACCAAGGTACACACAGTCATCAGCTTCACAAGCAAGAACAGAATATTTGACTGTTTTTACAGCCCCATTAAAGGGCCCTTTTGCGCTTTTTCCTTAGGCTATGTTTAAACAGGCTGATTTTGCAATGACAAAGATGGTTGAAGGCAGCAGCAAGTCGTCCCCAAGCCAGTGTGCAAAGTTCTTTGGACTAGATCCGAGACAAACAATCGCAAGACTAATATAACACAGCACAAAGTAAGTATTCAAAGGAAATGCTAGTGTGATAAGGTGGACTAGGAAAAAAATGTGATCTTTGAACATGAAATCTGTTTATTGCCAATTGTAAGCAAATATTTTTGATGCTGGTTTAAGATGCTCAAAGTGTCAGAGACAATGTGATCCAGAGTAATGGAAGTGCTGGGACTCAAGAAAAACACCAGAAAGTTCTCAACTGCGATTTAACAGAGCATCTGTTTGACGGCAAGATGATGCGATTGAAAGCACCATCAATGTCTGTTACTAACACCTATGTCATTACCTTAGCAAAACATGCAGGAATCTCGCAAAAGCTGCGATTTTGAATTGGTTTGGTTTTACTCACCAAATAACAGACCTGGACTTCAGTTCCCAAAAAACAATTGCAATTAAATTAACAGTCTCAACACTGAGCACACAAATCGCAAATCTCTGACAGTCTGAAGGAGTGGGTTTCTGGGGCAGAAGCTGAAAAACATGCACAGTGTTAGGCTAGATATCAACTGGTAGCTAAAAGCAAGTATAAATGCAAAGTGGAGAATCAAACTCCCATGCTCTCTGGCAGGCCACACCCTTACTGACTCTTCTACAAATGACAAATAATCTAGACCCAAACCCTTGCTAACAACCTGAAAAGGTCCTACTGCCACTCAGAATGTCACATCCTTTAAAACCTGTACCTAGTAACCCCAAAGACCTGTGCCATATGCTATTTATCTTCACTGCAGTGTGCTTTGTGCAACTTTGTGGTCCAATTCTAACACTGCAATAACTTGCCACAGCCTCCGTGAACCATCCATCACTGAAGACTAGTTTTACAAAATCGTAAAGAAACATATAATTGAAAGCTGCACAACCAGATGGAGTATCACCAGGCTCCAGGCCAAGCAATAATCTCATTTTTAACTGCATACACGTGCACAATATCCAGCCTCGGTAATAGCCTCAGTCCCCAAAATGGTATAAAAAACTATAGTCTGCTTAACATTTGGGCCTGCCATCAGTGATCATGAAGTCATTGGAGCTTCATTTTGAGCAACACAAATCCATTTCTAGATCCCCTGCAGTTTGCCTACACATTCAATCATACTGCAGAAGATGAAGTCACTATGATTCTCAATAAAATCCTGGACCACCTGGACAATGAGTGTCCATGCCAGAATTTTCTTTGTTGACTTCAGCTCTGCCAGTGAATACAATCACCCAGAAGCGGCTGCATGCTAAGCACCTTCATCTCCATGTGCCAAGTGGGTCACCATCTTCCTGACAGACAAGAGATATAGCCTATTCCATCAGAACCAGGCTAAGTTAGCCTGTGTGCACCAGAGAGGTGCATCCTATCTCCAATACTTACTGTACACTAATGACTGCATCCCTGTTCAATGCTTTTTATGCAATGTTACGTTTAAGTTTGCAGATGACAACCCCATTGTGGGTCTTGTCAAAGACACTGCCGATTACAACCCAACATGAACATTGTGTGCAGGCAACAAGCTGAACAAACCTCCAAATATTTAGGCCTGTCACAGTTATCACATATTTACCTGACCACAAATATGTGGGCAAATGTTTACACTAACTACAATTATCTTCCAGATTTGCTAGCTTTTACAATCATATGTTCATGCTGCAACAAACAGAATGTGAATGTGAGCTCATTTTTATCAGTTGGCAAAAAAAAACAGAAAACACATTTTTGGAGACACATTAAAAGTCATACAAAAGCACCAACTTCTGTCTGGTGCTGTAGTACCGTCAGTAGACAGTGTTAAGTAATGAACCTTCGTTTATTTGAGCTTGAGCTCTGTCTATCATCAGACAGAAGCTACTGTGGTTTGACAAGTAGGAAACAAGACAGCTAAAGAGCCATTTTAGACACTGTAGGCCTGCAATTTAACAGCAACGGGATACAATTAACAAAAATAGCTAATCTAAACTATTATCTATAAAGTAATAATTTGTCAGGTAAAATTTCACAACAGGCCTAGATAAGATGTGCCCACCCTCCCCCGGTAATCAACGGTATCATCATGACTGCTGCTGAGTCTTTCCAATTTTCTGTCAAATTTCAAATCACCAGTGCCTCCAAGTGGAGGTGACCATTTTACTCATTGTTAAGAAGGTACAGCAGAGGGTGCCTTTCCTGCAGCAGATAAAGAAACTCTATTCTGGTGCATTTCTATAGAGTCTTCATTGAAAACATTGTCACATATTCCATTACAGGCTGGTTCCCCCCTCCTAATCTCGCTCAAAGGAACCACTGTGGTCTGCATATTGCTTGCATGCTTTCTCACTCCAATTAATAAACAGTTCACCAGAGCACAAACTCATGCACAAAATGTTACTACCAGTTCTGCCAACCACCTGTTTTTATTAAGCCACAGTTAAATCAAACTTTGCACACAGCGACAGTTTTAACATGTCGCCAAACACAGGGTATTTACTCTATATAGCCTGGTGCTTTGTTTTTAATTTGTCAGACTGAAGGTTTTCCTGTTATGAAATTCTTGTGTTTTGTTCATGTTTTTCTGTTTTGCAGACTGTAATTTCAAGTCTGAGCTGAATTAAAGGTTTTTTGGGATTGAATCCTTAAAAAAGGTACAGTAGAAAAAGAACAGGGGCCCTAACCTTGGGTAACATTTCCATAAGCATTCTGCTGACCAAACACAGGCTATACACACCAAACTCTCTTGCCTCGCCCACATTAAACAATTTCAGAGTCAGAGAAACTTAGTGAGCTAAAGCTAAACAGCATTGCCAAAAGCTAGCTAGCTAGACCACCTGTCTGTAGCTGCCAGTTTCCTATTCATTTCTTTATCCATGCACCAACACTGTTCCATCTGCTCATCCGTCCATCTACACGTCTATTTGTCTGTGACTTTTTGGTCCAGTTAGCTTCAAATAAAACCTGGACAATGATGTTAGTTCTGTAACAGCTGTCAATCAAGCTGCTCATTAGTCATGCACACACAGTTCTCAGAAAGGTCTGATCAATGCGTTTTTAAGTCGTGTTGTATCATATTTATATCTCTTTTTTTCAGTCAAACTTTGCTATATGTTTAATATCTGACACTCTGACATTACTATCTGACATGGTTGAGTATCACTTTATAGAACACCAAAAGCATGTTTTATTCTAAAGAGATAAGGATTAGTACTCTTGTAGATGTGTGTTTACCTGACTCAGTGATGATCAGTATGTGAAATGCTGAATGAAATAATTGTTCAATTATCATTAAACATACTTTCTATTTGTAGCACCAGTTGTGTAGTTGCTCTATGAATGATACCCAACATGTATCATGAAACCTGTATTCAAGCAGCTTGTAAGGTTCTTGCTGTATGGCACAAGTTACTCCAATATTAATTCTGATAGATGCATTTTCATGTCCCCATACTTCACATTTCTTTCGGGTGACTTGCAAAGCTGGGAACAGGCAGTATGGGATAAATGGTAGGAAAGGGAGGAGTGCATATCTGTGAGGTGAGGAGACAGAAGAGGGAGAAAGAGAGAGAGAGAGAGAGAGAGAGAGAGAGAGAGAGAGAGAGAGAGAGAGAGAGAGAGAGAGAGAGAGAGAGAGAGAGAGAGAGAGAGAGAGAGAGAGAATGTGTGACAGTTTCCATTTCTAGCATCTCCTTGCATTTTCTCCAAACTACGGTCATGGTTTTATTGTAGAGCTTCTCTCTTCTCTCGCTCTCTCGCTCTCAGCAGAACACTATCCGCTCTCTTTCTCCCAAAATGATTTAAATGAAGAGCTTCTTCACATATCGCAGCAGGCACTCTCTTTCATCGGCTACAGTGTCTGACGCCCACAACTTCACAGCAAGGTATTTCAAACCAACCAGAGAACACATGAGGAGCTTTCCCAAGTATGGTATCAGAACTAGAGAAACAGAAGCAAAGCGCATGGATCAAACACCTGAGAGTACGCGCAGCCTTAAAGGGGAATTCCACCAGATTTTTAAAATTACTGAATCATTCAGTCCTGGAGATGTAAACCCAGTACACAACACTATTTTATCCAAACGCACCAGTGAACCCTCCACATGTCTACAGATTTTTTCATATGTGATGCTGATAATAATGAAATGGGTATAAATCTGAAATAAAGCCCGGCCTGTATGCACGATAAAAAAAAAATGATTACAATATAAACCTTTATCACACCAAACTATTATCAAGCAGTGTGTCACACATCAGACAGCATATTCATAACCATGGGAATCTTATTACTCTTACATGGCAATTCCACCTTTTTTTTTTTTTCAAATTTCTGAATAATTAATTCTTAAGATGTAAACATTCAAAGTGGCCTGATATGTCCACTGCAGAGAATCCAGTCTAATATTTTTCCTGTGGTGTTGACAATACCAGGTACACAAATATGGCCATTTTGTTTACTATCCAAAACCATTACTGTACCTACACATGTGTTCTCAGTAATGATAGTAAACAGTCATAAATCTGAAATAATAATAATAATAACAGAAAGTCTTTGGGGACTATATTGCCATTTAAAGCCTTGCTTGCATGCATGATAAAATAGCTGGATCAATACACCAAACTTAACCAGACAAAACTATAATAAAACTGTGGGTCACACATCTGGCAGCATATTCATAACCGTGGGAAATCATGGAATACTCTCTCCGAGGCACCTCTGGTTCCTATCCTCACCAATGTGAGCAATTTTGACTGGTTTCTTTAGCAGGGAGCATTTCACGTCGAACCACCCTACATGCATCATAACCGATGGAATTTCTAGAAAACCGGTGGCGTTCCCCTTCAACCCATAACACCTTTTGTGAGTAGGACTGTTCGAAAGAAAGAGATGGTCTTAGTTCAGCACTTGTAAAAGATGGATACACATACAGACACAGTGCTTGTGTAGTGAGGTACAAGCAGATGTTAGGGCAAACAGTGAAGCTTATAATGGCTATAAGCTTGTAAACACAATGGTGACAACCTCAGTCAGTGTCTCATTCACAGGAGCAGGTGCACCGTCTTCTCCGTGCTCGAACGTAGTTTGCTGCTGTTTTAAGCTGTTATTCAATTTTGCTGGCACTTATTTGGCTTGAAAAGACTGAGGGAGTAGCTGAGCTACCTGATAAACTGAGACTTGGGGAAGTTAGCTTTCTATTCGGAAGCCTCTTGTTCGAATTTTCACCTTCCACCTTCCCGCGGTGCCTGAATGCAACTGCTGCACCGTTTAAGGTGGAACGGTGAAATTCGAACAAGAGGCTTCGCGAGATTACCAGCCAATCACAAAACGCACGCGCATCAGTGCGGTTAAAACCGTTAACTGTAACTTAGTGCCGGTTAGCTAAAGTTTAGAGATGTTTAGCTCGTTTAGCTTGTGAAAAACAAAAACAATGACCCCGAAAGTGAGGGTTATATTTTCTAAACGACGGCATAAATACTCCCAGAAAACACGACACACCTCACATTCCCACAAGTGACACCAAAAAATACTTGAAGTTATCGAAACTGTGCTAGCACCGGCTAACTAATTTCTTCATTCTCTATATTTCGCTCAATAAAATAACCGTCAGCAGTGCTTACCTTTGCCACCAACTAGACGAAAAGGAGCTTACGGGAAATTTGTGGATGTCAGCGAGCACAAACATAAAGAAAGAAAGAACGAAAGAAAGAAAGACAACTCTCTCAGTCCAGAGACGTTTGGCAGGTCCACTAAACAGCAGCGCTCCAGAAATGCCACTAATTGCCAGACCGGTGGAATCTCCTTTTTGTTCCCGCCCGTATTGCGACCAGTCCCACCCTGCTGCGCTGTGATTGGTCAGAAGTAGCTCGTCTTCTGGGCTGTGATTGGCCAGTAGTAGCTCACCTCCTACACTGGGATTGGATAGCAGTTCGTGATTCCAAGCAGCTCGTCGTTCTGGAATATTAATATAAATTATATATTTTTATTAAGATTTTTATGTATATATGATCCTTTAAATTCTTTAAAAAACAAATAATTTATTTCGTTAAAAGGGGGCGTGGCTTTCGCGTTTCAGAACTGCGGCGGATTCCTCATGAGGAGGCGAATACTGGGTATCCTTTCGCAGGAGGGCGGGATTTGTCGGAAAACAGGTGGGGAAAAAATGATAGCACCGGCAGGAGCGCAGTATAGAAAGGAGAGAAAGAAACCTTCTACTTGTGCGTTTATTCTGATTGGCTAAAGAGGGAAGCTAGCGGGAAGATAATTAAAAAATAATAAATAAATCAGCTTAAAAAACAGTACATAAAAAAATAAATACATTTAAAATGAGATATGATATGATTCAATATATGACATATGATTCTTTAGACATAATATATGTGATGCCTACTCTGCAAATATAACCATCCTATTTACTACACAGCTCACACTAGACACTAGTCCATATATATTTTACATAGTTTATGCAGTTTTTATATGTAATGTTGATAGTAAAATACATTAATCCAAAAAAGATTATATGGCTCCTATATTACACTATATATATAATATATGTATATCTCCACAACATCTCCAAAAAAAATGAAATGACTGCGATGTAAACAAAGTCATTAAAAAAATTGGTGTGAAACCCTCATTTTTGAGGGAAATTTACAGAGTCAGAATTGTTCACAGTGTTTGTAAATGGAACCAGATGCCACCTCTAACAGCTCTATTACATAAATGGTTAGATGTATGTTGTATGCCTTATGCCTGATGCTGAGCATGTAAATATTTAAATCCTTCATTTCACCAAGCATGTAGTTTCAGCTTCACTCCATATGTGTTTTGTTGCCATCTCATGGTTGCTGTTTGAATCTGAAAGAAATCAGAGCACCCCAGCATTCACACTAGCAGGCAACAAGTCACTGACATCATGCCAAAGGTAGTCTCTTGTGGGTGTGCTCAAGGATGCTCCCGTTGTCATGTGTGAGTGTGTACAGGGTCCAGGACAGCTAGCTGGGTGTGAAAGCACATATTTGTATGGAATCTATAAGGAAACCTAGCTGTGTGCATTTGTGGCTAGCTTTATAGGCCAGTTAGCATGTTGGCTAACCTAGCTAGCTATCGAGTGACCTAACTCACCAGAGACACCAACAATATCTGCTACGTTCTTTCACACTTCATTTTTCTTCTGATGTATATGTCCAAAGACGCATCATATAAACTGGGGAAAGAAGAAACGGCAGTTATGAGCATCTCCTCCATGTTTACCACCGCACTGCTGAGAATGGGAAACAAATGCTAGTAGGAACTAAAAGTTCAGAGAGCAGAAGCTGGGGGGACCCGGGCTGCTGTGTCTATGATCGGCCCAAAGAATTTGATAGAGCCAATTGTTTACAATGTTGCCTCACCACATCATAATTAATTTGCATAAAGTTTAGATCATCTTACCTCGACTTGTTGTTTGCTGCTTATTGTTAAATTGCTGCTACAAATCGTGTACTCCCACAAGATATGACTGGTCACTTCTGTCGCCTGCTGGTGTGAATGCTGAGTAAGAGTATACATGCCCTGAGAAACCTGATTACCGAGCTGAAATCCAGTTCTCTTCATTGGATTTCCAGCCCTTTATCTGAGCTAAGAAATTGAAAGAATGAATGATCAGATACCTGCAGAAACCCGATTACACACTCATTGCTTTCCGATAGTTTAGTGATAAACTCTTGGTTTCAACCGTGTTGGAGGTTTAGGTTGCAATAACAGGTGAATGATTTCTTGTCTGCTGCTTATTTTTCAAAAGAGACCACATTTAAAGGAGCAATGTGTAAGACTCCAAACATAGGGGGCAAAATCACCAGGAAATACATAGTCCCTCCTAATCCCTCATCACTCCTTACCAGTCTAGAAGAAGTGTTACAAGTTCAGCATCAAATCTCCTGCCTCCTCTCCAGCGGTGGAAAGCAGCAGCCATGTAAACTTGTTTTCACTTCCTTTGTTTGTGAACATGGTTATTTGCCGAGAGCAGGGAGCAGCAGTTGCAGTCGCTTACCAAAGCTTCAGCCATTGTTGTTTTTGCAGTTCCTTTCATTGGCTACCTGTCCTTAAATGATGTAGCCGGGAGCAGCTCCTTCAACAACTGATAAGAAGTTAGAATACACCTTCTGGACAAAATCACTACTCCTTCACCCTCGCATGTTGGACTGATTCCACTTCTACAGTGCTACAGCAACTCACCATCACCTCTTCAGGTATAAAGTGGTATTACAAGACAGGAAAGGCTGGGGCTAGCTGACTAGCATGCTAACTTCAGTAGATATCTCTGCAACACCTTACATGGATGCATTTGACATGTTGTCAGAACTGTTATTTAAAACTAATTTCAAGCTTAAAATCTTACATATTGCTCCTTTAATCAACCTATCACTCAATCTTCACTATTTATTGGATTTCAGTGGATTTCAATTTTTCAGTTTCCTGTGTTCAGGTTCAGTTTCATCAAGGCTCTTGTTTAAACCCTTTTTTATGTAGTTCTTTCTGCTTATTATAAAACACAAACGAAACTCAGTAGTCACAACAGCACGATAAAAAAACCAAACCTCACTGAGGAGCTGGAGCGACTTAAGCAGGGCGACTGTGCGAAAAGTCCTAATAACGCAGGATTAACAACATATAACCCACGTGTTGTTTAACTAGCAGCTTCAAAAGGAAACAGGCGACTGTAGCCACGCTTTTATCTCATTAGCGCTTCCAAATTACCAGTTAAGCTCATGCAAACGTGCGAGGCTTAGGTCTTATTTAGAGAGGCGATACACAGAGGAGGAAACTTGCCATGGTGTCTCAACAGCCTTCAGCGTTATGGTGCTAACTGTAGAAGAAGATCAATGGAAGGATTTAACCATTATGAATTCTGATCTGGTCTAAGCTTGCTAATTTAGCTCAGTAAGGCAGTGACACTGACGTGGTGGTGGTGTGTGTTGTGTGAGTGGACCAGACACAACAGTGCTACTGGACACCTCAGTGTCTGAAAATCAGTGGACTGAAAATTGCCCACCAACTAAAACTATCCAGGTGGGTAGTGCCCTGTGACTACTGATGAAGGACTAGAGGATGACCAACGCTGCACTGTGGAGCAGCAGATAAGCCATCATGTCTGACTGTACATCTATAAGGTGGACCAGCGAGGTAGGAGTGTCTAATAGAGTGGAGAGTGAGTGGACACAGTGTTTAAACACTCCAGCAGCACTGCTGTGTCTGATCCACTCCCACCAGCACCACACACACTAACACACCGCAAATACATAAAGAAACACATGGACTATAGTCTGTAACTGTAGAACTACAGAGTCCTCCTTTATGGCCAGTGGAGCTGATAAAATGGACAGTACGTGTATTTACAAGTAGTGTACCTACTAAAGTGGCCAGTGGGTGTGTTTAAGTATATTACACTCAGCCTATAGACCTCTTACAGTAGACACCTCACAGAGACCTGTCACCTAACTCGAATGTGAAGACGAGCTCACTGAAGCTTAATAGCCTAATGACACTAATGAACAAAATCAAAAGCAGGCCAACCACATGGTCCACAGATGCTGAAGAAGCCAACCTTCAAGTTACTCACTGCTCGCAACTCATTGACCTATAATTTAAGACATGGAGGACTGAAAAAATAAACATTCATTAGCAGAACACTGTGGGACTAAACGGAAGCTAATGTGGCTGTTGATTCATGCTCAGCGAGAGTGGTGATGAGAGACGATGCGCGTTCAGAGGAAATCCCTCTAGCAGGTGCATCCATCCCTGGAGTAGTGGAGCGATGGAGGAGGAGAAAGAGAGTGAGAGAGAGAAAGAGAGAGAGAGAGAAAGAGAGAGAGAGAGAGAGAGAGAGAGAGAGAGAGAGAAGCAAAAGTTAACAAAGACAAACAACCCTGGCAAGAGTGTGTGAAAGTGAAGAAGGCAGAGGGTGTGAACAAGAGAGCGGATGGCGTGTCTTTGAAAATCCAGCCAGAGCTCCACATTAAGAGCATGAAGGGCACGACAATAACCCTCATACACACACGGCAGAGTTTCGCTGGGACTAATTATAGTAGAAACGAGCTGGCCTCTTTCCAGGAAATTAAACCTTGTTTTTTTCAACTATTGGATGTTAGCTCAGCAAACATTCTTCCCCAGAGTCAGTGACTTAAGGTGTCATAAAAATACCACACCAGCAGCAGCGTCTCTAACACAACTTCTCAACAAGCGGCCTTCAGCTCTGTACACACAGCCACCTCTGACCAATAACCCTCAGCACTGCCTGAGCTCTATAGATCAGCAGGAGTGGACAAACACAGAGTGAGCAAAATCAGTGGACGACTGGACAATACTAACTGACGGACTAGTGGATGGTAATACCAGTGTACAATAATACCTGTGCGCAATAACAATACTGTACCAGTGGACATTAACTCCAGATGACATTAATGCCAGTGGACTGGTGAGCGACAAACAAAACATAGTAATGTACAGTGCAAAGTAATGCCATTGTACCAGTGAAAAATAATTCCAGTGGACAATGACGCCCGTATACAATACTACAAGTGTACTAATGGACAATAATACCACTGAACAATGATGTCATTAGGACAACTGGAAAATAGAGGCAGTGGACAATGTTTTAATACTGCCGGACAGTGATATCTTTTGGTAATAATACCAGTCGATTAGTGGACAAAAATTCCAGCACATGAAAATACAAGTAGACAATAATACTGTTAAACAACTGCACACCTGGACCATTGGATATCAATCCTACTCATCTGTAATTCCAGACTAATATACAATAACACCACTAGACCAGTACACAATAACACCACTAGACCAGTACACAGTAACACCACTAGACCAGTACACAATAACACCACTAGACCAGTACACAATAACACCACTAGACCAGTACACAATAACACCACTACACCAGTACACAATAACACCACTAGACCAGTACACAATAACACCACTAGGCCAGTGTATAATAACACCACTAGACCAGTACACAATAACACCACTATACCAGTACACAATAACACCACTAGACCAGTACACAATAACACCACTAGGCCAGTGTATAATAACACCACTACACCAGTACACAATAACACCACTAGACCAGTACACAATAACACCACTATACCAGTATACAATAACACCACTACACCAGTGATCAATAACACCATTAGACCTGTAGAGAACAATACCAGTGGGTCAGAGTACAATAATAGGCCCAGTTTACAGTTGAGATACACACAGAGGAATAAACATGTATCAGTTTGACCTTGTCATTTTTATCTTGCTGTGTTTACTGATGAGCCCAAATAATGCTGCCCGAATTCTTTTCATAAAATAAGGCAGAGGGCTGTTGTTGTCCGTGGAGGTCCAGCACAGCTCTGTTTAGCTTTGCCTTTGCACACTAATTTATTCATTCAGTCTAGCAGCTAATTACCTGCAGTAACTGAATCTGGCGTGTTAATTCAATCCAATTCAATTCAATATAATAGCGCTTTCTAGAACAGTCACTGTGCCAAAGCAGCTTTCTGGAAAGATGCTGCATGGACACCCCTAATGAGCATGCCTGCAAAGCCCAAATTGAACCGCAGCCAAACTACAGGTAGTTTTGGCTTTGTGCAGACCTTTGGAGCTTTGTTTCACTAAATGAATACGGAGGCTTTGAAAGGATATAATGGTTGACCTTTCATCGGCAATGTTTCCCAGTTGTGGTCTTGGGTTCCTCCTGCATTTTACAATTTAGCGTCTTCCCTGCTCCCAACTCCATCTACGCACCACATCAGCTCATTACCAGGCCAATTAACAAGTTCAAAACAAGTGCGTTAAAGCAGGGAACACGAGCATCTGCAACGCGAGGGTCCTCCAGGACCAGCACTGAGAAACACTTTGTTAGAACACCCTGCAGAAAACACTAGCATGTGCTCTTCTTCCTCCCGAGCGCCTGACAAAAGACTGAACTTCTCATATTTGATAAACATCTGCCCAGAGTCGTCAAGCGTCCAGAGCAGACGGGATGAACGTGGGTGCTCTTTGTCTGATAACACTTCCACAACCTGACCCTCATTAGTAAGGGCTACACACCGCTGTGCTGCGCTAATACACCTAATCGGATTCATTTATCAGTGCTAATAACTAACAGAGTAGGTTCTAACAATGTGTGCTAAATGGAACAGTTGGTTTAGAGCACTAATTACATTCAGCAACAGAGACTGAATGAAGGCATTCGCGGATAATGGCAAAGAGAGACTAAGCCTGTTGGCCAAAGCTTTCAAACAACAGTCTGGCAAAAAGTAATCATGAGCAGAATTGACATTTAGCTGACGCTCTTATCCAGAGCGACTTACAAGGGTAATCATATTACAGGTAGGTCCATGTGGTGTTAGGAGTCTTGCCCAAGGACTCTTATTGATGTAGCACAGCATAGTCACCTAGACCGGGAATCGAACCCTACTCTCCCACATGTGGTGGCGGTGGTTCCCTGGAGGGTAGTGGTGTTATCCGCTGAGCTACACCAACCACATGTACCGGTCACCTACATGTGGGTGACCTATCAATTAGCATGGTGTGAACTGAATTCTTTAATGAGCATCCTAGTGAAATGATCTCAGATTGCTCTTGTGGCTTCTCACTATGTTAATCTTATCTAGTAGCAAACTGTGACTCTTACTTGCTGGGATCCAGTGAGGGAGTTTGACATAAGGTGGGGGTAACGTCCCGGCATGGAGGTGCTGAGGTTCCTAATGGTGTCCTGTGATAATCCATCCCATGCAGCTTGAATATCCTCACACAGTTCCTGCAGATGGTGCGGAAGCGGTGGCGGTGGAGTGACACCAGGCTTTCTGGACACGTGGCGCGTGATAACAAATTGTTCATCTTGGCACACACGGATTTGTAGGTCGTCTCCACCGAGACCAAAGCGAGACTCATCACTGAAGATGACCCGCTGTCATTCTGAGTCGCTCTATGACAGTCTGGTCCGGTGTTGTGCAGCCATCTGCCAAAGGTGCTGGCGCTAACAGG
The DNA here is from genome assembly GCA_024036415.1 of Prochilodus magdalenae. Taxonomy (NCBI): domain Eukaryota; kingdom Metazoa; phylum Chordata; class Actinopteri; order Characiformes; family Prochilodontidae; genus Prochilodus; species Prochilodus magdalenae. The sequence goes on from JAMWET010004383.1 coordinate 21,250, forward strand.
ATGACTCATGGAGGGCATCACTGCTCACTGAAGGTCTGCAGTGGCTGTTGAGTCAATCAGGGATAGCAATAAGGTCCCTCCCTGCTTACACCACATGCATAGCTGAGCGTCAGACTTGAAACATTTGCATGTCTCATGATTCCAGACCTACCAGCTTTCCTTCTGGGCCCAACCATTCTTTTGATAATTACATTTTTGGACATTTTTCAAACCATTTTTCAAAAACAATAACAGTTCTCGGTTTCCACGTGTCCATGTGTTGCCTTTGTACTTTAAATGGTCCATCATGCCATCATGTCAAGTGTGCATCTTCAAGCCAAAGCCACGTTTAACAAATATACATCAGCCATTCATAAATGTCAAATCAGCTGCCACCTGCACAACATCCTCCTTTTCATCTCTTAAGGGTATCATTTCGCTACACCTCACTCCTTTAATCTGGCTTTCTGTTGCTACATCCTCCTCAGGTCTGAGAATAATCAGCCTGTTTTTAGTCTAATCTTGTGCGACGTCGGGAGTCCGCTGGAGAGCTGCTTCAGGGAGCGCTCTGACTCAGTGAGTAAACAGCGAGAGTGATTACGGATCGACCCGAATACTGTAAACCCACACAAACACACATACGTGTCATTATTGGACAGGTCGTCAGCCACTGTTCAGAGAGAGAGGTGAGGTGTGGTATGGTCTACCACTGGTCAGGCAGCATTTATCAATGCGTCTCTGTGTGTGTGCAACCATGTGCAGGCTCCGTCAGTCCCGGTTTATCAGTGGTCAGTGGTGGCAGCAACTGATGTTGACAATGTACAGTGCACACATTGATCTGTTCATTGTCTATTACATTAAAGAACCCAATATCTTTATATTACCTTTAGGGCTGTTCAGTGATTGAAATCACAGTTAACCCTTTAGGGCCTACACTGAGACATCCCTGGCTGTTCTGTATTCCCAAATTCACCACCTCAGCTAACAAACTGCCATTCTGTAATATTTCTATATACCAAGAAGGTGATGTTGGAATGGAATGCAACTTCATATGCGTGAATGTAATGATGATATATGTAAGTGATTACAATATTAGAGTAACACTAGGCTCTAATGCCCTGTTGGGTCACTTCTAGCCTGGATACAAGATGAGATACAGTCAGGCATGAAAGCATATCATCGCTGTCCAAAGAAAAACAAGTATCTCTAAAATGGCAACTTTACAGGAGAGGAAAAAACCTCATTCGATTTTAATGTAAGCCAATGGAACCAGACGTCCTTCCGAGCACTTCTGGGCCATTTCAGTTGGTCTGTTCATCATGCAAATCTCACAATGTGTAAACAGCAGCGGCTGTTTTCAAATGATGCATAAAAGTCAAAATGGACAAAAATGGAGATACATGTTTTTCATTGGACAGCGACAATATGGGTTTTGTATGACATCCTGCAGCACACTCGCCCACAGATGGGAGTGAACATTCTGACACTGTTGAAATGTACATCCAACTGTATGACTGGTTCAATATCCTGCATTCAGGATTCAACAGTGATGGACGTGAGGAGTGTGGGGGAGTGTAAATTCTTCAGTGCCTCTGCTTTTTCCCTCCTTCCATTCATTCATTCATTCATTCATTCATTCATTCATTCATTCATTCATTCATTCAATCCCACTACGACCAAGTAAGCCACACTTTTCTCAGTATCAGAACTTAACAAGCTCTGTTAGGCTCATGTTTCCTGGTGTTTAGCCTCTCTGTCATGCCTCCCATGAGCTGCTGTTGTCGATAGTTTAATCAGACATAATTCGATCACAGACAATTATCATGCTGAATAATGAGATTATGGGAGGGCTTATCACTTTCAGCTGTAGGAAACATCTCGGGAGGAAAACTGGCACAATTGAATTATCGGCTGAAGTTATCCTTCTCTCAGTTCCACCTGACGTCATTTCCAGACCTGGTATAATGGATACGTCCGAAATTCACCCGAAGCCACTTGTGACATTCTGTTATGCTTTGTGCTGCATGTGTAGATACGATAGAAGGTGGAGGAGATCTGTCCTCTTTAGTGTCTTCCTCCCTAAAAAAATGCAACTAGTAACACATCTGGGCTTTATATACACATATCCATATATACTACCATTAGACACGCTGTTGGTGGCAGTGGATAGAAGAAGCTATGGAGCAGCGACATGAAGGATCTGGGAGACATACATAAAGCATGGAAAGGGAGAACCGCTGGATTATCCAAATGCACCCATGATTGATCCAACAGCCATGATTGCAGACATTCAGCTGAAGGATTGATGCCCTCCATGAGTCATCCTGTTAGTGCCAGCTTCATTGGCAGACGACTGTACGACGCAGGACTACATGCATGTAGACTGGTGAGACTGTTGCTAACACCACGTCCACATCGCCAAAGACTGCTGTGGTGTCATGCCAGACTGTCATGGGGTGACTCAGAATGCCTGAGGTTCATCTTCAGTGACGAGTCAGAAATGATAATAGGACAATGGAGCCATAATAAATCATGCTACTGTTACTCCCCATACTAAGTACACTTGAAGGTAAATACTTTAGTACTGTTACTCCAGTGGAGGAATAAAGGGAGGAACTTCTACTTTGACTGGATGAGCATTTTGCCTTGGGTCTCTCTACTGTAACTTAATTACATGGTTTGTGTATTTGGTCCACCACTCTGGGTTATTAGAGTCCTGGCCAATGCACTAGATTTTCTTAAAACCTTGCAGGAGTTTTCCGTGAACTGTTGGAAGAGGTTGACATGAGTTCAGAGGTCTATTATGGTTGCGCATTGTAAAGCACTGTTATTCCATTTTTCTTTTATTTCTCCCGTTTCATCGTCACGTAACTCGCCCCACAACGAGATTCCAGAGTGTCCAGTATGATACGCTGATGTGGGCTTGTATACAGATGCACGGATTCCGAGTAGGAAGGAATTTTTCCGGATTTTTTCCCCACCTAGAGAGACCAAATCAGAAACACGGATACAGTGTTTGATTCACCCGCACTCGTTCGTTTCTCCTTTTTGTTTTGCATCCCTCGTTCCTCCCAAAGAGTCCCAGTCATTTTTGGACCCACACAATGCCAGCTGTTTCCTTCGCCCAAGGCTTTACATTTACAGCATTTAGCTGATGCTCTTATCCAGAGCGACTTACAAGGTTAATCATATTACAGGAAGGCCTCCTAGCGTTAGGAGTCTTGCCCAAGGACTCTTATTAGTGTAGCACAGCATAGTCTCCTAGACCAGGATTTGAACCCCAGTCTCCCACATGTAAAGATGGCACTCTGGGTAGTGGTGTTACCCGCTAAGCTACACTAACCACTTCACATGCACACCAAGTACAGGTCCCCAAGCACTAATCCACAGCCATACTGACCCGCACTCATCTATCTGTCGTTTATTCATCCCTCGTTGCTCCCATAGAGTCCCAGTCATTTTTGACCCACCTAAAGCCGGCTGGTTTGTTTGCCCGAGAGGCACGAAACTTTACAAACACACTAAGGCGAGGCCCCCAAAAGCTAATCCATAGTCATACTGACCCGCACTCGTCTATCTGTCGTTTATTCATCCCTCGTTCCTCTTATAGAGTCCCAGTCATTTTCGACCCAAACCAAGTAGTATTGCTTTCGTTCACCCGAGACCCACCAAACTTCACGTACTTACTAAGGGCAGGCCCCCAGACGCTAATCCACAGTCAGACCTCCCCGCACTTGTTTACTCATTCCTTACTGAGCAAGCTGCGCAACCATCCCACGTTTCCCTCAGGAAATGCACTTATCTAGTTACAACTGCAGTCCCTGTAGCCATAGGAGTAGCTGTTGTAGAGCTAATGTTAGCAAGCTGACTGTCAGGTGTCTTGCTGATACACGGGTTCACAAATACCTTATATCCTAAACATTGGAGCAGTTACTCATCATCCTAAGGTAACCATGCCCAAAGCTAAGCATTAACTAGAGGGGTAGCACTGGAATCTCTGAAGTGACTGGCTTGATCCAGTACCTTTGGAATGAGTTGGAGTGATTCAGATTTAATCATCCAACATCAATACCTGACCTCACCAATGCTCTATCAAATCCTCACAGCAATGTCCTAATGTCTATGTAAAGACTTCCCAGAAGAGTAGAAGCTTTTACAACAACAAAAGAGTAACAAACTCACTATTAATACCCTTGATTACACAATCCTGAAAAGTAGGGGTCCCACTTCGGTGGCTCTCAACACAATAGCGTGTCTCCCAACAGAGCGAAGCATATGGAGGTTTATCAGTCCCTCCATTAGAGAACAAACACGACTGGTTCTTGAGCGCCTGTGGCAGAGTTTCAGCAATTCCTGATGGAGGCCTTAACGTCAGCGTGTTCATATTTCTCCAAGGCAAAAATACCTTTTAAACCAAACATGTGTCGTGTAGGAGGCTGGTATTGTACACAGATGAGTTATGAGCCAGGCACCAATTATCTATTTGGGCTGTAAGCAAGACAGTGAACTCTAAACTCACAGCAGTGGAATCTGCACTGAAGAGAATGTCCAATGGAAAATCACAACATGTGGTCTCATTCGATGCCCGGACAAAGCTGAAGCTGTGTCTGGGAAAACGTTCATTAGAGTGGAGAGAAAAGACTTTATGGACCTGGTTCAGCACATCTCACCAAAACCATCTAAACGATGATCTCCATGGACAATCATCACTCTGCACTTTACATTAGCATATTTATGCTTACACATATAGACTGACCTACTGTTACATTCCCTTCATATTGTATACCTGTAGTGCATGTATATATATCGTAGCTGTCCAAAGAAAAACAGGTATCTCCAAAATGGCAACTTTACAGGAGAGGCCAAAAACCTCATGCCTTTTAAATGGAAGTCAATGGAACCAGACGTCTTTTCAAGCAGTTTTGGGTTGTTTCTGTTGGTCCATTCTTCATGAAATTCCCACACAGTGTAAACAGCAGCTCATGTGATCAAATAATGCATAAATGTAAAAATCAACATAAATGGAGATACATATTTTTCATTGGACAGCGACGATATACATCAATATTCCATGCCCTGTATACACCCTGCATCTCTCATCTACCTCAGCCTTACCATAGTGCTATATGGAAATATGTACATCTGCATATATCATAGTTTTTATTCATAACTTTTATTTATAACTGTAAATTAGTATACAGGTATACAGAAATGTTGTGCTTAGTATTGTATATCGTCACTGTCCAATGAAAAACATGTATCTCCACTTTTGTCCATTTTTACTTTTATGCGTCATTTGAATACACCAGCTGCTGTTTACACTGAGTGAGAATCTCACGATGAATGGACCAACAGAAATGATTCAAAACTGTTTGGAAAGATGTCTGGTTCCATTGACTTACATTAAAGTTAAATGAGGTTTTTGGCCATCTCCTGTAAAGCTGCCATTTTGGAGATACTTGTTTTTCTTTGGACAGTGACGATATATTTATTGTGTAATTTATATGTTTGTATTGAAGTACTGTAAGGGACTGTGCACCCAAGTTTTCACTCACCTTCACACACAAATGTGAGGTGACAATAAAAGTGATTTGATTGGATTTGAGATACTGAACGTGTGCAGAAACTGTATAACCAATGTGTCAATGACAACCTCCTAAAAGTGCATGGAATGTATCAGTCAATCAATTAAAGTAATAATAGAAATAAGGACTCCAATAATTTTAGAGTAAGTAGTTTATAGTCCTTACTAAAACATTAAGTATCATCTCAATGAATCATATAATTATCATGATAATGATAACTCCAATTTAATTAAAGTTTATAATCATTTAAAATTAAATCATCATTAAAGTCCCAAATATGTACATTAATATACAGTTTATCCAGTGCATAATAAATCCATATGTAAAGTATATATTGGTTATGTAATTAAATATGCATGCATATTTACATAAAGTCATACTGATGCTTGTAAAAGAGATGTGGATCTCCATCACTGAGGCCGATACAATACCCATATACTGTATATCTCCAACGATCCACTTCATTAAAGATACACACTTTAAGACTCATTCATGGCTCATTCAAGGCTACACACACACTGAACAGTCCGTCTAGTTTTTTTTACCACTTTAGAATAAGGCTACCTTTATAAAGGATTTAGAAATGGTTTACTAATAGGTTACTATTGGTTATTAGTTAGGTCATAAACACTTTACAAATTGTTAATAAGCAGTTATAACAAATTATTGAAAAGCGCTCTTCCGTATGACGCACGTGAATATGTATTGAAGCTGATAGGGTTATGTGAACTGATGGAAAAGACAAAGTAAGATTAGTAAACATCAAAATCTGAGCTTTAACAGTATAACAGTATGTGTGTTCACTGTTAGGCTAATAACAAGTCACTGTTGTCCATCTTATTCATGTGTTGTAACTGCTTATTAATTATTTTAATGTGTTTATGGCCTCATTAATAACCATTAGAAACTCATTTATAAACTCTTTATAAAGGTAGCCTTATTTGTGGTACCTTTTTTTTTCAGATTTTCCACAATTGCATCATCATTATTTACATGGGTCGTTTAGGTTAGTAAATACTGTAATTGTGTTGTAACTGTGCTGAGAATGAACTACTTCAAACCAAACCACTCATAGCCTTACATGTACATGGTTAGATTATGCAAATTTTTTAAGGCAGCACTTTAAAGTTGGGACTTGGGACAAATCTAGCAGTCAGATCTAGGTGGGTTCGTTTGAGTCAGTCGCTCATGACAATCCTGCAATTTCTTGGGTGAAAAGCTCTTAGTATGTTAACAGCAAACTCTTATATCAGGCAGTACTGTATGAAAGGCCTGAACATCTTGCATCAGCTAGGAAATACATGAGATTTCCATGAATGTATTAGGTTACCTTGTTTGACTTAATCGAAAGGCAACGTTGAGGGACAGTTCTCTAAACGAGTGGGCATAGCCACCTTGTGGCCCTCTCCGTGGTGCCAGGCCTGCTGTAGATTGAATGCATTCTTCAGTTTACTCTCCAGATTGGCTGGGGCTATCTTTATGAGTCAGGCCATGTCTCCTCACAGGGAGGGGAGAAGCGCTGCCAGATGTTCTGGACATAAAACTGGTCTGGAGGATTGGCACATGGTCATTGATGGACAAGCTGGATGTCTGTGTGACGGTCTGTTTTTCGATATGTGGTGCCAGATGTACATTCATAGAACCTAATAAACCTAATAAACATAGAAAGTCAAGGTTAATGCTATATGATCTCTGGAGCACTCCGGAGTGTTATAATAATCGTAACTATGGAAGATAATCGTAACTATGGAAGATGCCAAATATTTGTGCAAAACTGACATTCAAAAGTCAAGCTCCTGCCATTTGCCTTGCAGTGAATGCAGCAGAGGTAGCTACTGCTAGCAATGTAAGACAAGGTCATAGGCTCTAGAGTAGGGGTCTGCACAGGATTGATCTTTTAACCTCGCTCCCACCTCTCCCGCTCCCATCTGCAAAATAGATGTTCCGGCCACCTCCAGTCCCATACATGAGTTAATGATATTCAATATTTGCCAGTCGTTTCACAAATAAACCATTTTCTGCTGAAATAATCAGGACTGGAAAGTCAGACGTGCCTTTATTGGGCTTAATTAAAGTGCACTGGTCTTTCTTCAGAGCTCTTTTCCAGCTGACTGACCGTCTAAAGGCTCTGCCATTTCTGTAGCACAACAATGCACTTCATGTGTTGGTTAGATGATTGGCTGCTATGTAGAATAGAGTTTATTACTCTCTTTTTGATTATTTAGCAGCTTTCCCTGCTAATAATGCATGCTAATTATTGTATGGTTATGAGAATTTTTTAAGACTAGTAACTTGCTGGATGATGTTGAAATTGAGTCATGCGTCACATGATATTAAATGCATACTTATACTTTTGAGTGAGATTTGAGTGATTTTCCAATACAAAGACTAGGAAAACCCCCTTCGGATTAAAAGTGGGAAGGCTGAAGGTGGTAAAAACTACCACTGGATATTGGTAGACAGGGTGGTTTACGTTTTGAGGTAGATAGCCACCACAGATAACTGGATGTCTTACTTCAGGTGGGTTTCTGTGCTCTGACTCTGATGACCATTTGGACCTTTAGCTCAGATGTTGCCCAAACAAGGGTCAGTGCTGATATATAGAAAGAAGAATACATATCAAAAAGAGTTAAATACAGCAGAAGAGCGCTACCTAGCAACCTGAAGCTAGCACTCATATCTAGAGAGAAGAAACGAAACGCTCAGTGTCAAAACAAAGCATTTCATTATATACGCCAATTAGTGCTTCACACAGAGATGGGTCTTTAGTCTGTCTTTGAAGACAACAAGAGAGTCTGCTGTTTGGACAGCCAGTGGAAGTATGTTTCTGGGCTCCAGGACAGGGAAGAGTCTGGATGCTTGTCTTCCATGCATCCTCCAGGATGGCGGGTCATGTCAAGCTGTGCTTGAAGCTCAAAGGGATTGAGGTACAGACTGACTCTTGACCATTGCCATAAGGTAGGGAGGGGCTGGTCCATTCTTGGCTTTGTAGGCAGCATGAGAGTTGCTGGCGGCTATGAGAAGCCAGTGAAGGGAGTGCAGCAGTGCAGCGACATGAGCGAACCTGGGAAAAATAAAGAGAAGCCAAGTTGCTGCATTCTGGATCATTTGCAAGAGCCTGATGGCCTACAGAGGAAGTCCAGCCAGGAGCGAGTTGCAGTTGTCAAGCCTTTCTGTGACGAGAAGTTTCACTAATGTTGGTCTGGTTGTAATAATTACTGGAATGGATATTAAACTGTGGATCAGTGGCTATGCTAGCAGTCAGGATTGGTTGGGACCACAGAGATCCTATATGGTTGCATAATGGATCTGCGTAATGTATGTCGGGAATAAAATTGAGAGTTCTGTCAAACCGATGAGGATGAGGCAAACCGATGAGGATGAGTCAAACCGATGAGGATGAGGCAAACCGATGAGGATGAGGCAAACCGATGAGAAGATGCGCTACTGTAGCTACACAACAAATAACACTGAACTCTGGTGTTAGACAGTTTAAGGGCGCATCACTGATGCATTAATATTGAAGCATTGTTTTTACTACAGTGACTTACAGATTGGGTCCTTGCTTATATGTATGCGTATATCAATGGGGTCAGCTTGTTTATGCCCCAACCCCCACCTTCCTCTCTTCCCTGACCACACACTTCAGCCTCCATGCTGAGCTTATATTTGCAGTTCACAAAAGCATCAACAGGCTAGCACAGCGTGGCCTAATTCAGCGGCTAATGGAGGGCCGAGACTGGCCTGATGGAGAGAGAGCGCAGCCCCTGGCACTGTGTACAATCTGATTACTGCCTTAAAGAGCTGCTCGTGCCTCACTAATCAATGTGTTTCCATGCGGCCAGACTGTCTATAAATAGGGCAGATGGATTGCACAGCAACTTTGAGGAAGCCTAAGGTGAATGTGGGATCTAAGCCATAGGTGTCAGCTACGTACAGAAATGCAGCCTCAGCAAGGGCTGTGCAGATTTTAAGGTCAGGTAAGTTACTGAAACATGCCATTTAAAATATTTCAGAATCTAATCCGGCTGTTATGATGCCAAGTCCAAGCATATGGCCCAGTCAGACCCCACTATCACACGGCAAAGACCCTGGATCATGGCTTAGTCAAATACCCACAATGCAACCACAATGCTAAGTCCCGCATCGCCACCATGTCCAGTTACATCGTATGTTTACACTCGCTGTCAAAAAAATAAGGCACCCAGATAGAAATTTTGGACTGCGGCAAAACTCATGCAGTTATGTAGAAATCTATATGATTACAGGTGTGGTCTGGTAACACGAGGGCACACACACAGCCCAGAGGACCAACAGCAGAAAGGATTGTTTGATCCACTGACAAGCACAAACAGCTCCCATGGTTTCCTTGTCCACCATGCAGACAAACCATGGCACCTTCACTGCCCACCCCTGTCGCTGCCTGGATCATTTCCAGGAGCTTAGCAGAAGGAAATCTGGTCTCATGTCACCACTGACATGTCAGCCACCATTGCTTTAGTTTGCAGTGGTGTCATGAACGAGAAACCTGGACTGCTATGGACCGGAAGCGTATAAACGACGAATACAGCGGTCAGGTATGGAGGCATTGTGGTGAGGATGAAGGCCTTGTGGTGAGCGCTTCAATCCTGCCCTAATAGCTGGTGTGATGATCTGGTGAGTCATCGCATACAGCAGTTTGTCACCCCTGGTAGTGAAATGAGGGACGCTAGCAGTTCAGTGATATGTGCAGGACATCCTCTGGCCACCTGTGTTGTCTCTCATGGCAGGGCTTCAAACTGGCATTTTTCAGCAGCATCATGCTTGCCCGTGCATGGCAAGGGTCTCCCAGAAATGTCTCCACCAGAATGCAACACTTCCTTGACCTGCCCGGTCACCGGATTTAATGCCAATTGGGACTTTATAGGACCATTTGGGACACCAGCTTCAGCAACCTATGAGTGTGCAAGATCTGCAGGCCCATCTGTGGTCAAATGTGCCGCAGGATGCCATACAGCACCTGTATGCCTCCATCCCCGCCGTATCTTATTTTGTATCCAGGCTAGAGGTAGACCAATAGGGTACTAGAGCCGACTTTCAATTACTTTCTCCAATAAACTCTAATACTGTAATCACATACACATATCATCATTACGTTCAGGCTTCATGGTATCAGTTTACAGTAAGTGTTGAGTAACTAACATGAAGCAATGCTTTAGTTAACATGTAAGAATATATTAGCAATGGTTACCTAGTAACGATTACTCACAGTAACAAACTGTATTTAATCATTAATTAAATGTCAAATTATTTAGTTGTTACTAAATAATAAATCAGAAATTGTAGTGAGTGTTAACAAGGCCATTATAAAATGGTAAAATAAGGGTACCTTCAAATTACCTGCTTATTTTATAGATCTATATGTACAGTGGGCAGTTGTGGTGGTAACAAGGCAGTAATATTAAAGAAACACATGGGTAATAAACACTTTCCTAAATATTATATGTCTATAATAGTCATTAATAAATGAAAATATAGTCATTGTATTTAATATTTAAAAAATGTACCCACTTATTTAATCGTTCTTAATGATCATTAAGAGAGAATAATAATTTATATAATATTTATTGTTAACTCAAATATAACTCAATATACAGTAGTTCTGCTGTAATTACCTGGTATCAGGGCTGTAAAATATTAATTCCCTTATTTCGTACCTGTTATGTATTAAGCGGTGAGACACAGTGTGAGTTACAGGCAGTAATTACAGTGAATCTAAATTCTACTAGAGCCGTAAAATCCAAACTCACTTTACTACACGTCCCATCAGGTCATAACATCAGTTCTAAATGGTCTTGTAGGCCCACCTGTAGATATGCATTATCCCCCAGGAATAGATGAGGTAAAGCTATTTCATTATGTCACGCCTCCGCGCCTCCCCGGCTTCTCCGCTCTTCGGGACCCCACTTCCCAGAGGGCCACGCTCGATGACGTCATGTCTATGCGCCCCCGTTCGGACTCCGTGCTTCGCTCTAGATCGCCCGAGTTTTTACTCCAGCTGTGTCTAATTACTGCCTGTATTTAAGGCTGGGTTTTACACGGGTTCCCTGCGAAGCTTTGCCAAACCTAGTTTAGCAATCCTGAGCGGTCGTTTCTCGTATTGTCTCATTCTGGTTTCCGAATCCCTTCGTTCCTCAACTACTCTTTCGCCTAATCCCTTTTGCTCGTGCTCTGACTCTCCGGTTTGAATCTCTGCTTTCTCTCTTTGGTTTTCCCCTTCGGTCTTCCCCTGTAAACTTGTTTGCCCTCGCTGCTTGTACTACCTGGTTCTGACCTCCGCCTGTCCCTGACTCTGATTTAGCTTCTCCCAGTGTTTCGCTGTGTACTGGTGCTTGCTGAGATTGCCTGGTTGTAAATAAACCGTTCCTGGTTTTTTAATTCTGCACACGTCGGTCTCGAAGTCTTTTGCCTAACACCTTGGTGCCACTACAACTGCTCACGTATTATCCATAAAGATCTATAAAATAAGCAGATAATTTTTATTATCATAAATATAATATTACCCGTATTTTACCATTTAATAATGGCCTTGTTAACACTCACTACAATTTCTGATTTATTTTTACTAACCGTTTGGAAACTGACATTTTATTAATGATTAATACAGCTTATTACTGTACAATTACCATATTATTATCTACTTATTACCATCTGTAAAGTGCTACCATGTTTTCTATGTTAAGTAAACATATAACAGTTGCTAAATGTTCACTTAACATTAGTCATGTATTTTGTTTTATTACTTCTATATATTCTACTATTTTACTTCATGTTAAATAATGTAATAATCAACATTAAACTGGGCAGCAAATTGTGAATTTGTCACATATATTGTGGGTAAAACTGACAACAATGCATAAGGTGAAGCTTCAGAATTCTCGTTAGGCCTGTGCCTGCTCCCATGCGTTTATTTCTCTAGTGACCTTCCTTCAGCTACCACTGCCCATAGATATAACCAGATATAACAGCCAAATATAGCAGATATTTACCCATACGTTTATAACCAGCCTTACGGGAGCACTATCCTTGTGAGAAGCTCCTGGGTATCAATTTGCGAGTTTTCTCAGAGATTTGATATCACTGATTCTGCTGGTGAATTTGTTTGTTGTGTGATTTCACACCTCATGGGACTGAAAATGCAATTTAAAGCTCCTATCTTCCACAGTGCCAGGGAACAGAGGGATGGACAGATCCAGAGAACCGAACCTCCTACGAAAGTACTTATGAAAGCCAACTTAGCAAGGAAATAAACTTGCCCCAAGTGGTATTTCAATTTCCCCAAGAATAAGTGCCATTTTGGGGGGAGTTGTAGGGGGAGGGTGCACTTTACTGGACACCCAGAGTTCTGCTCATGCAAACCCGTTCTTCCCTCTTATTTCTGAACTGGAACGAAATACAGGCCCCTGGTTGGACGTATGCACCTACATTACTTGAGCAGTCTGCAAGGCTGGGCACGTATTCAGGAATATCTTCCGTTCACTCATTCATTACTCTGAAGACCAGAGCATACATGGGCAAAGCTCAGGAACCAGAGACCCTTTCATTTAACTCCTCTATTCATTACCCAGAGTCCATTCCCATGGCAGAGCCCTACACAAACGCCACCAGTGAGGAGCTCAGGGGATCCATATATATGGAAATATCTGGAAATGGAGCCTTTGTCAATGAAGTGCAAGCTCCAGATCAAACAGAGGGATAACCGAAGGCCATGGTCCAGTATTAAAAGACAAACACAAAGAGTAAACTTTCAATTCAATTAACAATTAATGACTGTTCAAGTTCAAGTTCTTTATCGTCATACGCACCGGGAAACAGTCATGCGGTACAATAACATTGCTGACTAGCACATCATTCTTTCAAAACAATAAATAACCAACACACAATACAGTGCAATCTGTGTACAAGACACAAGATGCAAATATAGCTGGAGGTGGAAATGCACGGGACCAAGCGGGAAACCTTTTGACAGCCTCAAGATCAATCAGTCAATCAACATTTATTTTTATAGTGCTTTTTACAACAGATGTTGTCACAAAGCAGCTTTACAAAGAATCTGGTGTTCGAGCCCCCAATGAGCAAGCCGAGGGCGACAGTGGCAAGGAAAAACTCCCTTAAGTAGGGAGGAAGAAACCTCAAGAGGAACCAAGACTCAATGGGGGAACCCATCCTCCTCGGGTCAACACCAGATACAAGACAGCACTAGAAAGCAGAGTGTAATGTCTGATTAGTCTATAATTAAATTGGTGGTTCATAAGATGGGTCAGCAGGCGCAGGCCAAGCTTCCACTCTGCAGGACAGCCAGGAGCTCCATGGGGGTTAAAGGCTCCCAGTGTCTCCCAGTAAAGATCTCCTTATTATTATTACATCAGCAAAGAAACGTGTTTATCCACATGAGTAGGTAAACCAGGAGTGTTGGTATATACACAGGACTTCTGGACGTGCAGTGCGTGATAACAAACCGTCCATCTTGGTGCTGATCCCACTGTCTCCACACATGGCTTCGTTAGTCGTGTCCAGTAAGTCAAAAGTGGGACTTATCACTGCCATTCTGATGCACTCCACGACAGTCTGGCACCACACCATTGCAGTCTTTGGTGACGTTGAGGTGGTGTTAAGGGCAGTAGCTGTAATGGTCTGCGCTGATGTAGTCCTACCTCATCCAGTTGTCTGCCAGTGGTGCTGACACATAATGACTCATTAATCACTGCCCATTGAATTCTGCAGTTGTGGCTGTTGGGTCGGTCAGGTACAGAGATAAGGCCCATCCTTGTTTACGTGACACAGGAGGCACAATGTCCAACCTACCCACCGAGTTTCATTCCTGTTGCTTGATTCCTTCTGGGTGCAACTATTCTTTTGATGATGACTGTATATGTACACTGTATCTGGCTCACTGGACAAAATATTAGGCCCCCAATAGTGTGTAATACCTCGATGTTCAGACACTCTTTCATTAAAGAATTATAAAGATGGGTCCGATTTGGTGGAAATTCCGAGGAGAATTCCCTGTAGACTGGGATTTTAGCCACTGCTTCCATACACCTGCAGATTCAGCTACGTCCTTCACACTATGGTCTTTGATACACCCAAATACAGTCACTCCTCTTAGCCTATCATTAGCCTCTGCTTTGGAGCCATTTACCACACATGGAACGAGACACTCACTGCACTGTAGCACCTCTTCTCAATCTATGGATCCAGTCACTCACACCCCACAGGTATTTAAAGACCCATCATCCTCATGCAGCGCCATCTGCAGGAGCCTGAAGCTACTACCACCGTAAACATGCAAGGTGGCTAACGTTTTGTGTGGTCAGTGATATTTAGCTAGTGACCTAGTTAGTGTTCTCACTGCTAGGTCTGCTGTTAAACACGTCACATAGCAGAATGTAAAAGAGATGTACAAATGAGAACCCAGACTGAATTCTAGCACAGCCTGGGAATGTACGTTACTGAAGGACACAAGCAGACACAGACACAAGCACTTTCCATAATACCTCTATCTGTCTCTCTCTCTCTCTCTCTCTCTCTCTCTCTCTCTCTCTCTCTCTCTCTCTCTCTCTCTGTCTCCAGCACACACACAGGAATATTTAGCTGGGCTGATAAGCAGTGTGCATCCATCATAATACGATGTGAATATCTCAGCTTTGTAACCTCCTCCACTGGTATATCTTTCTCAGGGTCCTTCACACACACATATACACACGCAAGTCATGTACAGCAGTGTAGTCTCCCGGAGCCAGACTTGATCTTGTAGGGTAAACGTCTATGAAGATATCCCCGGATTAGCGGTGGCTGCATGAGGCCACAGTTTAAATCAAACTCAACAATATTCCCAAAGCATTCACGTCCAGGAGTAACTTCGTTTGAGCAAACGAAGGATTGATTACACAGTACACCCGGGAAGACCAGTCTCATCCGCTGGTGTGGTCATTCCAACAAGGTAGGAGCACACCTGATCAAGTGCTTGAAGACTGTCTGAGACCAACAAGTAGAAGCACGTGTACTGCAGCTGGGTTGGAAGGATAACCTGCGGTAATTTCAGCCTTTTGTGGGTAAGATTGGACACCCCGGGATGAAAGGAAATTGGGGTGGGTTTTAGGGGGGTGTAGTCTTGTTTGCCACCATGATCCAGCACCAAAGGTTCCCCAATAAATTGTATTCTCATCACGAGAAGCGTCTGCTTGGAGATAGCCAGGGAGACGGAATGAAAGTGAGTGCAGCTCCATTGTGTGGTGCCAGCGGTGCATGAAGGAAGCTAAATGGAGCTATTACTGAATTACCTTCAAACCTCTGACACTAACAGCTGCAGACGGCATTAGTGGGGATATCAACACTGACGGTTAAAGGCAGAAGAGGCACGACTGAGGCACATTCTACCCTACAAAAGCCCAATTCTTTTCCTCACTAAGGCTAAAAGCTCACACTGGAACTCTTTCAGTCCATATGTGGATAGTGGCCCTCCAATTGGAGAGGAATAAGCTTGGCCAAGGACCAAGAAGAAGAAGAGGTATAACCTAGACCTACTCTTAAACCTTACCCTAACCCTAACCTTGACATTAAACATACACCTGCTCCTAAACCTTACCCTAACCCTAACCTCAAACCTTACCCTAACCCTAACCTCAGCATTAAACCTAGACCTACTCTTAAGCCTTACTCTAACCCTAACCTTGACATTAAACATACACCTGCTCCTAAACCTTACCCTAACCCTAACCTCAACATTAAACCTACACCTACTCTTAAACCTTACCCTAACCTCAGCATTAAACCTACACCTGCTCCTAAACCTTACCCTAACCCTAACCTCAACATTAAACCTACACCTACTCTTAAACCTTACCCTAACCCTAACCTCAGCATTAAACCTACACCTACTCTTAAACCTTACCCTAACTCTAACCTCAACATTAAACCTACACCTACTCTTAAACCTTACCCTAACCCTAACCTCGACATTAAACCTACACCTAAATCTTACCCTAACTCTAACCTCGACATTAAACCTACACCTACTCTTAAACCTTACTTTAACCCTAAACCTCTACACATTAAACCTACTAAACCTACTCTTAAACCTACTCTTACCCTAACCCTAACCTAAACATACCCCTAAACCCTAAAACCTACACCTACTCTTAAACCTTACCCTAACCCTAACCTCAACATTAAACCTACACCTACTCTTAAACCTTACCCTAACCCTAACCTCAACATTAAACCTACACCTACTCTTAAACCTTACCCTAACCCTAACCTCAACATTAAACCTACACCTACTCTTAAACCTTACCCTAACCCTAACCTCAGCATTAAACCTACACCTACTCTTAAACCTTACTTTATCCCTAACCTCAACATTAAACCTACACCTACTCTTAAACCTTACCCTAACCTCGACATTACACCTACACCTACTCTTAAACCTTACCCTAACCCTAACCTCAACATTAAACCTACACCTAAACCTTACCCTAACCCTAACCTCAACATTAAACCTACACCTACTCTTAAACCTTACCCTAACCCTAACCTCGACATTAAACCTACACCTAAACCTTTACCTAACCTCGACATTAAACATACACCTACTCTTAAACCTTACCCTAACCTCAAACCTTGTGGCCACTAATTACAAGCTAACAAAGAAGGCATGCTCAATACAGCAACATTTTGAAAGGCTAGGTGCCCTTAAGCTTCTGACAGGCAGCTCTAACCTAAATCACATCCATTTACAGGTCAGTAAGGGTCAGAGCATGCTGACCGAACGCGGACACAAACAGCCAGGGACGGTGAAAAATCACACGCATATTGTGGAGTTTTGCGCAACCCAAAGGCAAAAGTTCCCCTCATTCTGTCTGTCCAATCAGGGTTTTATACACAGATGTGAAATAAACAGCCCGTGTGCAGAAGAGCAAACACATAGACGTTTATGGATGACAGTGTGGTGGATTTACACCCCTAATAATGTTTTATATCCTCATTAAATTACAGCTAGGAAGGACCACAGACATGACATTAACCAGAAAACAATCAGCATCCATCAAAATTGGTATGCTTTTTCAAGCTAAACTGTGCACGCCAGCGAAGGACCGTTTAGCTCTGTCTGATGAGTGCAATAGCAGAAGATGATATAATTGATGCGTGAATTTGCAATACTAAAATAATATTTTAGATCAGCTTTTGTTCTTTGTTAATGTGAACGTTTAGAGTATTCCTTCATTAAAACCATTACACTGCACAACCTGTTAATTAGTAAGGATTTACATACAACCCAGTGTTGGGAATACCAACACTGTGTTTCCACTTACTGGCCACTTTATTAGAAACACCTGCCATGGACTTCACTGGCCACTTTATTAGAAAGACCAGCCTTATATTTCCACTTACTGGCCACTTTATTAGAAACACCTACCTTGGACTTCACTGGCCACTTTATTAGAAACACCTACCTTAGACTTCACTGGCCACTTTATTAGAAAGAACAGTCTTATATTTCCACTAACTGGCCACTTTATTAGAAACACTTACCTTGTGCTTCCCTTCACTAGCCACTTTATTAGAAACACCTACTTTGGACTTCACTGGCCACTTTATTAGAAACACCTACCTTGGACTTCACTGGCCACTTTTTTAGAAACACCTACTTTGGACTTCACTGGCCACTTTATTAGAAAGACCAGCCTTGTATTTCCACTAATTGGCCACTTTATAAGAAACACCTACCTTGTCCTTACCTAACTGGCCACTTTATTAGAAACACCTACCTTGTGCTTCCACTCACTAGCCACAAACAACAGATGTTTTGGCCTTGGATGCCTAAACTTTTGCACACAACTGTGTGTCACAGCTACCAAAAAGCTCTGGCTGTAAAGGAGCCATTTGACTCAATACTCCCACACCCGGTGTTTGTGTGGACATTGGTGGCCTTTCCAAGCCATGTAGTGTAAATAGGGTTATAAGGGTGGTCTCTCTCAGGTCCTTCACTGGCTGTTCTCCAAAGAAAAGGAGCCGACTCTGCGCTGTTCCCAAAATACACTCCTAATAGAGATAAAGGGAGCGTGCTGCTGGTGTTTATTTCCAGACAGTGACAGACAGCAGCTGACGGCGGAGGGCAGCAGCTTTAGCACAGGGGAAGGAGCGTGTGTGTGTGTATAAGGTATTGAGAAATGAAGATGTCATCAATATCCTTGGGAGGAGGTGCGAGTACCCAGGGAGATAGAATCGGACACAGTCATATACCTCCTACCTATAAATAACACCTCGTTGGCCAGCCTGTACCACACGGTTGCTGTTGGCTGTACCTTTACTGCTCAGAGGTCATTCATCCTCTGTCTCTCTATTTCTCTCTCGAATATCTCTCTGTGTCTCCCTCTCATATGCATCTGCCTCTTCTCAGATGCCTTACAGTGCACCAAGGTCACCACTACCATCTCTGTGAACGCCTAGTCTGTACATGCCACCATGCATTAATCTATTATACCTGTAATCAGCAGCCTATCTATCATACTGGTTTCATTGCAGAGGCCCAGATGTTCTTTACAGTGGTAGTGATGGGAACCAGGGTTCACCATGTCTACAACACAGACATTTTATTAACTATCAAACCCACCAGTGAGCCTATACGTGTTTTATAAGGAATGCTGATGATGGTGAAATACTGGAAAACCTGTTTGGACACAGCTGGCCATTCTGAGTTCCTGTATTTACCACTATTTACCACCAAAAATTACAGCTGGCTACTTTACGCAACGGGAGTCTCAAGATTATATCCGGACTCCAAATCCCTTCCCATTGTGTTGCATGCTGCTCCCACAGTGTCACGCCTCCGCCTCTCCCCGGCTTCTCCGCTCTTCAGGACTCCACTTCCCAGAGGGCCGCGCTCGATGACGTCATGTCTAGGCGCTCTGCGACTCGCTCTAGATCGCCCGGGTTTTAACCCCAGCTGTAACCAATTACTTCCTGTATTTAAGCCACTCTTAAACACTCATACTTTGCGAAGCTTTGCCAAACCTCGGTTAGCAATTCTGAGCGTTTCTTTTTTCATCTGGTATTACTCTGGTTACCGACTTCCTTCGTTCCTTGACTACTCTCTCGCCTCATCCCTTTTTGCTTGTGTCCCAACTGTACGGTTTGTACCTGTTTTCTCTCCTTGGTTTTTCCCTTCGTTTTTTCCCTTTCAACTTGCTCGCCCTCGCTGCTAGTTCTACCTGGTTCTGACCTCCGCCTGTCCCTGACTCTGATTTAGCTTTTCCCATTGTTTTCGCTGTATACTGTTGCTTGCTGTGATTGTCTGAATTGTATTAAACCATTCCTGGTTTTTAGTTCTGCACACGTCGGTCTTGAAGTCTTGTGTCTGACACACAGCACAAAAGTAGCGCAGGTGAACTAAGGCAGGTTTTACATAAGATCATTTTCAGGCAAAGTCATTTATTAATAAGTATGCAGGTAATTGGACGTAGTTTAATGGTGTGGGTGTTTGTCAGGAGAGTGACGAATTCTAGCGGAAGTGGGATCAACAAATCTGACCTCTACTGTTAGGGTCCTGACCATTGAAGAACAGGGTAATAGAGTATACAGAGGACGAGACGGACTACAGTCTGTACCTGTAGAACCACTGTGTGCTCCTGTGTGGTCTGTGTAGATACATAGAGCTGCTTTAAGTGGCTGGTCAGTGTAGAACTACATACTGTGGACTGAATGAACAGTGTACATAAAACATGCATGTGATAACTAATAACCAGTTGCTCTGTGTAAACTGCTGTTCCTCTGTTTCCCAAAGGGCTGGAGAGGCGCCCAGTTTAGTGTGTACCTGCTGTAATACACTATCCACTCGTCAGTGCGTTCGTTTCTTATGTTTTACTAGTGACTACAGTCAGCTGAGCAGGACAGAGAGCTCCTTTCAGAGGGGAAACTCTCCTCTATGGGTGCTACAGGACCTGTTTGAAGGCACCTGTGTGGTGCTGTGGGGGAGAAAGTGTGTATAATGGTGCAAATGTTTTGGGAGTCGGTAATGGAGCACAGAGTCGGTAATGGAGTGAAGAGAGGGCCGAGTGTGTGTGTCCTCACCTTATTACAATGAGTTTTCAATAGAAGCATCATTTACTCTGGTGTCTCTTTATGTCTCTCTTTTTTTTTCTCTCTCTCTCTCTCTCTCTCTCTCTCTCTCTCTCTCTCTCTCTCTCTCTCTCTCTCTCTCTCTCTCTCTCTCTCACTGTTTCTCTCTTTATTTATTTTTCTCTACTCTCTATCTCTCCCTCACTCCTTCTCTCTGTCTCTCTTTGTATCTCTGTCTCCTTCTCTCTCTTTCTCTGTATCTCCACCTTCATCTCTCTCTTCCTCTTTCTCTCTCTCTCTCTCTCTCATGTGCAGAGACTCTATAGAGACTAGTCTGGATGGTTATTTGATATTTGTGATGTTGCTCTCAGAGGGTATACACACACACACACACACACACACACACACAAATACATGCACATGCGCACACACACTCATGCACATACACACACTCATACATTTGTTTTTGTATCTTATCAGAACGTGTGGTCATCCATATGTACATAGCCCCATACCTACACGTAATAATAATATGACCCTTATGTAATACAGGAACTGTGTACACTGTGTAAGTATGTGTGTGTTAACTGAACACTCGTCTGAGTGGACTGTGTTAATTAGAGTGGTGTTTCTGTGACTGGATGTGATAACTGGAGATTACATTTTTAGTTATTTTCAGAGCTCCGCTGTTACTGTAATGAGCTGTACACAGTCTGAGCGGCTCTCATTCATTCTCTCTCTGGGCTGAGAGAGTGAGCAGAGAGAGAAAGAAAGAAAGAAAGAAAGAAAGAAAGAAAGAAAGAAAGAAAGAAAGAAAGAAAGAAAGAAAAATAAAGAGAAAGAAAGAATGACTGAAAAAGAAAAAAGAAATAAAGAAAATCATGAGAAAGAAAGAAAGAAAGAAAAAAAAAAGAAAGAAAGAAAGAAAGAAAAATAAAGAGAAAGAAAGAATGATTGAAAAAGAAAAAAGAAATAAAGAAAATCATGAGAAAGAAAGAAAGAAAGAAAGAAAGAAAGAAAGAAAGAAAGAAAGAAAGAAAAATAAAGAGAAAGAAAGAATGATTGAAAAAGAAAAAAGAAATAAAGAAAATCATGAGAAAGAAAGAAAGAAAGAAAGGATAAAAGAAAAGAGTAAGAGTTGCCCTCCTCTGTCTGCCAGTCACTTTAATGAAATCCACCATCATTAATCAAACCCTATTAAAGCATCGCCAGTAAAATGCTCCGCCTGCTGTCTGCAGCACAATCACACCATCAGCACTCTAATCACACCGGACTGTCCAGTCATATCACAGTCTCTATTACACACACACACGCACATGCACACGTGCGCACATACACACACACACGCACATACACGCACACACACACACACACACGCACACACACACACACACACCAGACTGTGTAATTATCCTGTGTTTAATAAGATAACATGCTGGTTTCTCCTCCACTCCACCCCCAGACCAGTTAAAGGATTCTCTCCGTTCCAGCCAACCGGCTAACCACAAGCTAAAGCTAACCTCACGTGAAATGAGTTATGCCCTGGACGTATTAAAGCAACATTACACAGGATTTAGGGATTTGGAGACCTCTCTGGTAGAAATACGGAATTACATGCAACTGTGTAATCTGTCTAGTTTGATCATGCAGACTTTGCTGGCTGTTTAATATAACACTTCATTTTAACGTCTGATAAATATATGTAAATGCTTTACTCTGACTCTGTCCTGGTTGATGGAGTATGTTTGGCGTACGTGTATGAGGTAAATGAATTTATGGCTTTGTTGGCGGTGCACGAGAAGAACGAGCCTATTTCCGCGCCCTTCTCTCTGATAGCGAATTGACAGCTACCCAGTGAGCTGCTCTTATTCTGCAGAGCGATTAGCTTTACGGGCTTGTGCTTCATGCATTAGAGTTTCCTACATTAAAGAGTGGAAGAAACTAATGTGGAATTAGCTAAATGTGACGGTTTGGCAGCGTTTTCAGTTTTGGAAATGGGATTTAATTCAACTCAAATCTAATTATAAGTTCTGGGTGCCTTGTAGAGAGAGATTCCAGAACGATCAGAGTGAACTAGCAGTAATTGCCAGGAGGCCTTGGTAGCAGATGTGCTATAATGTCTTTGCACAGAGTAGAATTAGTGGACGAGTTTCCTTTAATCAGGACTGCACTGTACACATCCATACACAACCACATATTAGCCAAGGCATGGGGCAGTCATGGACTGGATGTTAGGAAACCAGCCTTGTGACTGGAAGGTCGCGGTTCGGTCCCCTGAACCGACAGGATGTGACCAAAGTGCCCTTGAGCAAGGCACCTAACCCCTAACTGCTCCATGGGTGCTATGGATGCTCACTGCTCCGAACAAGCGTGCTCAGCGTCCCCTAGCTGAGTGTGATTTCACAAGTGTGTGTATGCATAGCACTGCATGGATGGGTTTAATGCGAAGGACAAATTCCTCTGTGTGCAAGCGGTTCTAAAGTCTGATCGATATTCACATTGATCACATAAGGTCTCATAAGGTCAAGGTCTGGGATGTACACACTTGCCAACTGGTCAATGTTCCTCAGCCATGACACTTTAAGCTTGAAGTTCACAAGTCGCTAATCACATTATGAAGACTCAAACAACATGGACGTCTTAGAAAAGACAACAGGTGAGGAGTCTGATGATTCTGGTGGACATACCTCCGGATCCCTTGCTGGGGGGTTTGCTGGGAAGGTGGACTGATCTGTGGAGTTCGGCTTTGTTCTAATATTTCTCTGCCGCTCTACAGTGCTTCACAGATCAGGCATTGCATGCTGGTGGAAATCTGCAGGGATTCCAGGGTCCATATCTTCAGTTCCTGGAAGACTGCAGAAGAGATCCAGGGCTCCACCGACCTGACAGACTTTTCAAAGTCTGATATTTAATGCATCCCCTTCTCCTCTGGTTTGATTCATTATGTCATCAGCGATTAGTCAACATTGGCTCAGCTTTCACCACATAACTGTCATAGTGCAAACCCTAGCGGACAATACATTAACCGATTGTCTGTCGACGTGTTGTATGGACAGAAGTGAGGACCTAAGCAACTCATTACTGACTACATTGTCATGGCCAAGTGACTGAATTGGAGAATCTTCAAAATGAAAAGGCTTGTGGGTTATGCACAAATCGGTAATATAGTTTTAAACATCAAACTGCTTTGCATAAAAAGGACAGCAATTAATAAATTAACAATTTCAGTTAAATCTGTTGATCCAAAGACAATTTGAAATCATGAAGTGGTACAACCAATCACACAACAACTCTTCCAAACAGCATTATTAATTCATTGTCACGCCTCCGCGTCTTCCCAGCTTCCCCGCTCTTCGGGACTCCACTTCCCAGAGGGCCACGCTCTATGACGTCATGTCTATGTGCCCTCGTTCGGACTCCGTGATACGCTCTAGGTCACTTGAGTTTTAGCCACAGCTGTTAGCAATCACTTACTTCCTGTATTTAAGCCACACACAAACACTCACACTTTGCGAAGCTTTGCCAAACATTGTTTAGCAATCCTGAGCGGTCCTTTCTCGTATCGTCTTATTCTGGTTTCCGACTCCCTTCGTTCCTCAACTACTCTTTCGCCCAATCCCTTTTGCTCGTGCTCTGACTCTCCGGTTTGGATCTCTGCTTTCTCACTTTGGTTTTCCCCTTCGGTCGTCCCCTTTAAACTTGTTTGCCCTCGCTGCTTGTACTACCTCCGCCTGTCCCTGACTCTGATTTAGCTTCTCCCGTTGTTTCGCTGGTTACTGGTGCTCGCTGAGAGTGCCTGTTTGTAAATAAACCATTCCTGGTTTTTTAATTCTGCACACGTCGGTCTCGAAGTCTTTTGTCTAACATTCATGCTGGTTAGCTCAACCAAAATACACAGCAGCTCCTCAGCAGTGTTATTCATTTGTAAACAACCAAGCAGACAACAACTCAGCCAATTCATACTGGTTAGTTCAACCAACCTATTGTGCTATTGTCATTTACTGTACATGTGGTGCTATGGTGACGAGAACCTACCCCTGGTGTTGACTGATGGAATTGTGTGACAGGATTTAATAAAGCTCCTACGACAAATGATTTTTTGAGTGATGATGAGTATCTACCCACAGTGGTGTGATGATGGACAAATCCTAAACCTGCAACAGGGCTTTGGATGGGGAAACGAAGGCTATAGGAATGATTCGGAGCACACAGTCCGTTGGGCGGATTTAGGAGATGTAACTGCGGTTATATTTCTCTGTACCAATTTCCTTTGGATACGTTTTTTTTATTTTTAAAATAGATTTGAATTTCAAGGAAACAAACAGAACAGCCCAGGTGTGTGTGCGCACACACACACACACACGCACATACATTTCATTCTCACACACATCATTTCTTCTCCCATTCTCATACACACTCATTCTCTTTCTTGGCTGAGTGAAAGATGGTGGCGCTTCGGTGGGTTTAATCAAGTGTTAAATTTGATTTCCTGCGAGGATCCTCTCATCAGAGTCGACATCAAAGCTCCTTTTTTTTTTCCTCGGCCCTGACCAAAGCCTGATTTCACTGATTCCCCCGGCAGGGGAGAGCGAACACACACACACACAGCACAACGCCCACTTACTCTGACTCTCTAAAACACGGACACACGCACTGGGATGCAGGCCTCCTCCTAGCAGGGAGAGCTTCATTATCTCTCTCTCTGTCAGAATTGCAGACTCGCTCATTTGATTGTGAGGCTCTTTATCCATCTGCTGTGACCTAATGAAGCAGACAGCCCTCCATCCCCGCCCGCCCGCCTCACCACGCTGTCTGCATAGGCTCCGCGGCTAATGGGAGATGGTGCAGACACAGACCAAAAATCAGGTTTCAGCTGGGGAAACTTTCCGAACCCGCAAGGAAAATCACACATATCTGTGCAGGCAAGAACGGCGACGGGATCGTCTACAACATGCAACCCAGAGCTGAGGGCCACAAAACCCTGGTCAGTGTGTCTGCAGTGGCTCCAAACAGTCCGATTTGAAAATACAACAATGTTAGTGCAGCCTGTAAGCTGCCGCTGGTGGAGATGAGCCAGCATTTCAAAAGAGAATGAGTGGCCACTATATTGGAAACCCCTCACCTTCCTGGTGTTCAGATAGAGACTATAATCCATCAGTTTGCACACAATCTGACCAGTGATGGATATGGAAGAGCTGTGGAGCAACAATGCACAAAATTCTGTTATAGTACATCATGCTATAGTAGATCTATTAGAATGAGTGGAAGTACAGAGTCAGGGTTTCTAATAAAGTGGCCAGTGAGTGGAAGTACAGAGTCAGGGTTTCTAATAAAGTGGCCAGTTAGAGGAAGTACAAGGTAGGTGTTTCTAATAAAGTGGCCAGTTAGTTAAAGTACAAGGTGGGTGTTTCTAATAAAGTGGCCAGTTAGTGGAAGTACAAGGTAGGGGTTTCTAATAAAGTGGCCAGTTAGTGGAAGTACAAAGTAGGTGTTTCTAATAAAGTGGCCAGTTAGAGGAAGCACAAGGTGGGTGTTTCTAATAAAGCGGCCAGTTAGAGGAAGCACAAGGTAGGTGTTTCTAATAAAGTGGCCAGTTAGAGGAAGCACAAGGTAGGTGTTTCTAATAAAGTGGCCAGTTAGAGGAAGCACAAGGTAGGTGTTTCTAATAAAGTGGCTAGTTAGAGAAAGCACAACGAATGGCCCCCTGCCTATGTAGAAGGCTTTGAGGCGTCTGTGTTGAGCCTGTCTGTCCTGGTCCTCTCTAGAAGAGTGTCTCAGGTAATTGAGCCTGAGACGAGGCCAGGCTGAGAGGAGAGGAGCGTCCCCTGCACTGAAACAATAACACTCCACCCTGAAGTTCACGTCTGTGGACGATCGATTAGTTCTGTAAAAGGCGCCGGAGACCAGGACCAGCATCCGCCTGGGTCACTCAGTCTGTCTGGAGCTCTCAGGTCAACATGTGATGGAGGAGAGAGAGAGAGACAGAGAGAGAAAGAGACAAGAAGTGAGAAATAGAAAGTGAGAGAGGGGGGAGAGAGCAAGAGAGAGACAGAAAGACAGTGAGTGAGTGAGTGAGTGAGTGAGTGAGTGAGTGAGTAAGAGAGAATGACAAAGACAGAAAGAGAGACAGAAAGCAAGAGGGAAAAAGAAAGTAAAAAAGAAAGAGTGGAAGAGACAAGGACATAAAGAGAGAGAGAGAGAAAGACAGAGT
This sequence comes from Prochilodus magdalenae, assembly GCA_024036415.1. Taxonomy (NCBI): domain Eukaryota; kingdom Metazoa; phylum Chordata; class Actinopteri; order Characiformes; family Prochilodontidae; genus Prochilodus; species Prochilodus magdalenae. The sequence continues at coordinate 48,124 of JAMWET010004383.1, forward strand.
CTATTTCGTCCTCACTGTTTTTGGTTTATATTAAAATTTATTATTATTTATTATAAATCTGCTACAAGTTCTACACTGCGCTCCACACTGAACTGTACGCTCATCACTGAACTGTATACTCAACACTGAACTGTATGCTCAACACTGAACTGTATGCTCAACACTAAACTGTACGCTCATCACTGAACTGTACGCTCATCACTGAACTGTATACTCAACACTGAACTGTATGCTCAACACTGAACTGTACGCTCATCACTGAACTGTACGCTCATCACTGAACTGTGCGCTCAACACTGAACTGTACGCTCATCACTGAACTGTATACTCAACACTGAACTGTATACTCAACACTGAACTGTACGCTCATCACTGAACTGTACACTCATCACTGAACTGTATACTCAACACTGAACTGTATACTCAACACTGAACTGTACGCTCATCACTGAACTGTACGCTCATCACTGAACTGTACACTCAACACTGAACTGTGCGCTCAACACTGAACTGTACGCTCAACACTGAACTGCGCGCTCATCACTGAACTGTGCGCTCAACACTGAACTGTGCGCTCATCACTGAACTGTACGCTCAACACTGAACTGTACGCTCAACACTGAACTGCGCGCTCATCACTTAACTGTGCGCTCAACACTGAACTGTGCGCTCATCACTGAACTGTACGCTCATCACTGAACTGTACGCTCATCACTGAACTGTACACTCAACACTGAACTGCACGCTCAACACTGAACTGCGCGCTCATCACTGAACTGTGCACTCAACACTGAACTGTGCCCTCAACACTGAACTGTACGCTCAACACTGAACTGCAAGCTCAACACTGAACTGTGCGCTCATCACTGAACTGTACGCTCAACACTGAACTGTATGCTCAACACTGAACTGTACGCTCAACACTGAGCTGTGCGCTCAACACTGAACTGTACGCTCAACACTGAACTGTACGCTCAACACTGAACTGTACGCTCAACACTGAACTGTACGCTCATCACTGAACTGTTCGCTTAACACTGAACTGTACGCTCAACACTGAACTGTACGCTCAACACTGAACTGTACGCTCAACACTGTACTGTACGCTCAACACTGAACTGTATGCTCATCACTGAACTGTACGCTCAACACTGAACTATACGCTCATCACTGAACTATACGCTTAACACTAAACTGTGCGCTCAACACTGAACTGTACGCTCAACACTGAACGGTGCGCTCAACACTGCACGGTGCGCTCATCACTGAACTGTACACTCAACACTGAACTGTACGCTCAACACTGAACTGTGCGCTCAACACTAAACTGTACGCTCAACACTGAACTGTATGCTCAACACTGAACTGTATGCTCAACACTAAACTGTACGTTCAACACTGAACTGTACGCTCAACACTGAACGCTCAACACTGAACTGTACACTCAACACTGAACTGTACGCTCATCACTGAACTGTTTGCTTAACACTGAACTGTACGCTCATCACTGAACTGTACGCTCATCACTGAACTGTACACTCAACACTGAACTGTACGCTCAACACTGAACTGTACACTCAACACTGAACTGTACGCTCAACACTGAACTGTACGCTCAACACTGAACTGTACGCTCAACACTGAACTGTACGCTCAACACTGAACTGTACGCTCAACACTGAACTGTACGCTCATCACTGAACTGTACGCTCATCACTGAACTGTACGCTCATCACTGAACTGTACGCTCAACACTGAACTGTACGCTCAACACTGAACTGTATGCTCAACACTAAACTGTGCGCTCAACACTAAACTGTGCGCTCATCACTGAACTGTACGCTCAACACTGAAGTGTACGCTCAACACTAAACTGTGCGCTCAACACTGAACTGTGCGCTCAACACTGAACTGTACGCTCAACACTGAACTGTACACTCAACACTGAACTGTATGCTCAACACTGAACTGTATGCTCAATACTGAACTGTATGCTCAACACTGAACTGTGCGCTCAACACTGAACTGTACGCTCAACACTGAACTGTACGCTCAATACTGAACTGTATGCTCAACACTGAACTGTACGCTCAACACTGAACTGTACGCTCAACACTGAACTGTATGCTTTGGCAACACTGTATTTAATACAGTCATGCTGATAAAGAATTAAACTGACAGAAAGACAGAGAGAGAGAGGGGGGGGGGAGAAGAGTGGGAGAGAGAGCGAAAGAGCAAAAGACAGAAAAAGAGAAGGAGAGAGGAGGACAGCAAAAAACATACAGAGTGAGAGCAAGACAGACAGAGAGAGAGAGACAGAAAGAGAGGGAAGAGAGAGCAAGAGATTGAAGAGAGAGCAAGAAAGTGAGAGAGACAGAAAGAGAGAGGGGAAAGAGAGCAAGAGTGGGAGAGAGTAACAAAGAGAGGGAAAAGAGAGCAAGAGAGGGAGAGACAGACAAAAAGAGGGGAGAGAGAGAAAAAAAAGAGAGAAAGAGACAGAAAGAGAAAGGGGAGAGGGCAAGAGACAGAGAAAGTGGAAGAGAGGCAGAAAGAGAGGGAGAGAGAGAGAGAGAGAGACAGACTGTATGTTAAACCTGGTCAGTGCAGTTTTAGGGCTGTAGTATTACGGATGGTGTCTGAATCCTTTCAGGCAAAAACATCCCAGAGCAAACTGGCTGCATATGTATCAGGTATCTGGCAGCATATCTACACTTATCATAAAAAATCTTCTTAAATTTTGCGGTAGGGTTGGAGGTGACAGCAGTGACCTTCTGGACAGGTGACACATAACAACAAACCATTTTGGTGCTGACCTCTGTGCCTCCACACACGGATTCGTTGGTCGTCTCCACCAAGACAAAAGCATGACTCACCAATGAAGATGAATCACTGCCATTCTGCATCACTCAGTGACAGTCTGGCTCAACACCACAGTCTTTGGTGATGTTAGCGTGGTGTTAAGGACAACCGTTGTAATGGTTGATGGCAAACTTAAATCGTTTGCAGGTCTTACAATGTCAAACCTGCCCACTAAGTTCCGCTCCGGGCGGTTGATACCTTCTGGGTGCACCTATTTGTGCAACTGTTCTTTTAACGAAGAGCGTATAACCATTTGTAAGTTTCCCCACTGTGGGATTAATAAAGGATGATCTTATGTTGTGTAGGATCTTCCTTTGAAGGAGCTTTTAGAGGTGGACGTCTGGTTCCACTTAGCACCACTGTGAACAGCTCTTCTCTGGAATAGAGTCCATCACACCGAACCACTCTGAGTGATCAGTTTCAGAACTGAGTTTACAGCTCAACCGTTCAGTGATGCAGATGTAGTTCATAATCAGCAGAATTCCCCTTTAGCGTCTGTTCTCTCCACCTTTACTAAACACTGCGATGGTCTGACTTTCACAGAGAGAAAGAGGACACACGCTGCAGGTTATTCGAGGTCTGATGGGAAGCTGTTTGATTTCCAGTGTTTCTGAACACACACTCCCACTGCAGACGGACACAAACTCACATCTCTCTTATCTCTCTCTCTCAGACCGGTCACTGCTACACACAGAACTGACCATAAAACACAACCCACACAACCACACCTACAGCTAGGGGTGGACGATACGGCCAACACTACACAATACTCCACATGTTCATGTTGCACAATATCAGTGGAGGACAGTACCAGAGTTAGTGTAATTAGTTACGGTACTTAGGTGGTTTTTCCGTGTATCTGTACTTTACTGAAGTTTTCCCATTTCGGACGACCGTGTACTTTAATTCCACAACATTTCAGACTCTACTCTTCACTGTTTACTCTACACTACATTACGGGAAATCTGTAGTTCCTTTAGACTCATGAGACGTAACAATGTAAGACGTCAAAATAAAACAAGCTTCTACATAGTTTCTTCTAATAAAGTGGCCAGTTAGTGGAACTTCAATGTAGGTGTTTCCAATAAAGTGGCCAGTTAGAGAAAACACAAAGTAGGCGTTTCAAATAAAGTGGCCAGTTAGTGGAAGTACAAGGTAGGTGTTTCCAATAAAGTGGCCAGTTAGTGGGACTACAATGTAGGCGTTTCCAATAAAGTGGCCAGTTAGTGGAAGTTAGGTGGGTGTTTCCAATAAAGTGGCCAGTTAGAGAAAACACAAAGTAGGTGTTTCTAATAAAGTGGCCAGTTAGTGGAAGTTAGGTGGGTGTTTCCAATAAAGTGGCCAGTGAGAGAAAACACAAAGTAGGTGTTTCTAATAAAGTGTCCAGTTAGTGGAAGTACAATGTAGGTGTTTCCAATAAAGTGGCCAGTTAGAGAAAACACAAGGTAGGTGTTTCTAATAAAGTGTCCAGTTAGTGGAAGTACAAGGAGGGTGTTTCCATTAAAGTGGCCAGTTAGAGGAAGCACAAGGCCAATGTTTCTAATAAAGTGGCCAGTTAGTGGAAGTACAAGGTAGGTGTTTCTAATAAAGTGGCCAGTTACACAAGCACAAGTTACACAAGTGGAAGCACAAACAATGCCCCCCTGCCTATGTACAAGGCTTTGAGGGGTCCGTGTCGAGCCTGTCTGTCCTGATCCTCTCTAACGGAGCGTCTCTTGGCATCTATGGAAATGTGTCAGACTGGTGGACTGAGACACACGAAAGTCTCTTCACCTACACTGAGCTGATGAAGAGTCGTGTTCCAGAAATGATAAAAGGGCATTAGAGCCACAATAAACCATGCTCCTGTTACTCTCCATACTTAAGTACATTTGAAGGTAAATACTTTAGTACTGTTACTCTCCATACTTAAGTACATTTGAAGGTAAATACTTTAGTACTGTTACTCTCCATACTTAAGTACATTTGAAGGTAAATACTTTAGTACTGTTACTCCAGTGGAGGTGTAAAGGGAGGAACCTCTACTGAGATTGGAGGATTATATTACTACTGCACAATATGATTAAGATACAGAACGTAGGTACAGCAGGTCGGTATGAAAGGCGAAATAAATCCCAGTTATGCAGGACTAACGCTGCAGGACTAACGCTGCTCTCTCAGTAATGTAAAAATGCAGTTGGTCAGTGTTCTGTAAGTACTGACAATATCAGATTACCATTGAATGACCTGTAGTGAATACTTTAGACAGATGCACTGCAGCAACAGCCAATCGGATCCACTCCTCACACTCCCTGTCACATATGCACTGGAAGCCTTCCTACACTCTTAAAACAGACAGTTCCTTAAGGGTTCTTTAATAAAGACAATGGTTCTATTTAGAAACACTCAAAGAAGACTGGTAGAGAATGTGATGCATATGGTTCTATATAGCATCTGTTCTATATAGCCTCTTCTATTGTTACAAGCTGGACATCATGACAATAGAAGAACCTTTTTGGTGCTATACAAAAGCATATATAACAACACATTCTCCATCAGTCAAGAACCAATGAAACATGCGGGTGTTCATGGCTCTACAAAGAACCAAACACATATATGTCGTCGCTGTCCAAAGATAAACAAGTATCTCCAAAATGGAAACTTTACAGAAGAGGCCAAAATCCTAATTTGATTTCAATGGAATTCAAAGGAACCAGACTTTTTTCCAAGCAGATTTTGGTGAATTCTGTTCATCATGACAATTTCACACAACATAAATGGGAGATTCCATATTCAAATGATATATATATATATATAATAAGTTCACTGGACAATGAGTCTCTATGCATGTTTAAAGTGGTAGTAACTTCAGGCTCCTGCAGATGGCGCTGCACAAGGACAATGGGTCTATAAATACCTGCGGGGTGTGAATGACGGGATCCATAGATTAGGAAGAGGTGCTTACAGTGCAGTGACTACACTTGGCCGTGCCAAAGACCATAGTGTGAAGGAAGTAGCTGAATCTGCAGGTGTATGGAAGCGTGCGGTCATACGGGTCTACCAGCAGTGGCTAAAATCCCAGTCTACAGGGAATTCTCCTTGGAACTGTGCCAGGGAAGGCATTCACCAAATCTGGCCCAACTGACCAATTCCTGTGACTGAACATTGATGTGGGCTACATCCAGAAACCTGTCCAGTCCATGCCAAATCCTATCACAGCTTCTATGGGTGCTCGTGGAGGTGTGACACACTATTAGGTATGTTTCAGTCACTGGGACTCATTTCTTTTCTGGTAAGATTATATACTACAAAATATTATTTTTAGCTGATTGAGATTTAGATCATTTGAGAGCTGTTGCTGCCATTTAGGTTCTATAAAAATTACATATTTTAGTGCGCTATTTTTAAAGTCACTCATCAAAAACCTACACTTACACACGCACACACACACACACCTACACACCTACACACACACACACACACCTACACTTACACACGCAGAGGACCTAACCTGTGGAACTCTCACAACAATTTGTCTCACAACTCTGATACTCCACACACACACACACACACACACACACACACACACACACACCTACACACACACACACACACACACACACACACACCTACACACACACACACACACACACACACGCACACACATACACCTACACACGCACACACACACACCTACACACGCACACACACCTACACTTACACACGCACACACACACACACCTACACTTACACACACGCACACACACACACACACACACACACACACACTTACACATGCGCACACACACACACACACACACCTACACACATACACACACACATATACCTACACACACACACACACACCTACACTTACACACGCACACACACACCTACACACATACACACACACCTACACACATACACACACACCTACACTTACACACGCACACACACACACACACCTACACTTACACACGCACACACACAAACACCTACACACGCACACACACACACACACCTACACTTACACACGCACACACACACACACACACCTACACACACACACAAACACCTACACACGCACACGCACACACACACAAACACACACACCTACACTTACACATGCACAAACACACACGCCTACACTTACACACGCAGAGGACCTAACCTGTGGAACTCTCACAACAATTTGTCTCACAACTCTGATACTCCACACACACCTACACCTACACACACACACACACCGTTTTGCTCCAGTGTCCAGCTCCGTTCCAGTTCAGCAGAGCACAGTTCCACACCTCCTTAGTCCCTGAGACTCTCCTGCGAGAGTGCGAGACTTACTCACACCTCCACACCAACGCAGAGATTTAAAGTGACGGTGAAAAATCAAACGTGTCCACCCACCATCAAACCCACCCCACACCCCCACACAGCCCCACGCTAAATATAGCCAATTAGGCAGGACGTGTTTGATGTCTAAAGTAATGAAAGCTTACGCCACCAGTTAGCATCATGGGAGTTTATGGTGGAGGCTGGTGAGATTATGCTCATGGGGAAGCTTTGGGGTTTGTTGGTGGGGTGTGATGATATCCACCAATATCAACTCCTCTCCTAAAAGGCTCAAACACCAGTCCAATAGCCAGGTGGAATTCAATGATGTGGCAGACATATTGGGGTGGCATCGGGGGGAGCCAATAGCGTGGGGGCAATGGCCACCCTAGTTTGACATCAAATTGAAGCAGTAGTCTAGTCTACATCCACCACCCACATCACGCCTGCTCAGTGGTGGTCCTGTGGTGGTCCTGACCACTGAAGAACATGGTAATACAGTAGACAGAGAATGCATTCAGACTGCAGCTGATGTGTGGTCATATATTATGCATATATTAAAAATGTATCCTTTTAATTTAGCTTTCAATTAAAACTCCACATCTGTTTGGACACTTATCTTCCCAATTTGATTTGTGTGATATTAATTTGATAGCCATTATTTAATATTCATTCTTGTTTAAGCTTTATCACCTGTCAGTCGGTATGAAAAGTGCTCTATAATTAAAGATAACATTATCATTATATTGTTATTAATATAATTACATGAAGATTTTTTTAATGACGGTTTTTAATTGGGACATGGCAGACGACAGAACCGTATAAGCACACCCCAGATCTATGCTAAGGCAGGCTGTATTTGAAGGGAAACGCCGTTATCTAGAGATCTGGCACTTTTTTGGCTCTCTCTTTCTTCCCAGAGCGAGCAGTAGATGGAGCTTATCCCACTGACATATGAGATACCATCGTTCTGTATCGATCCACCTTCAATTCTCTAATCCCCTGGATCTACTGATACCTACTCCTGCTGCCTTTTCTAGGGAACCGTGTCAAACAGCTGACGCCATTCGCCAACAATAGACATGTCATCGCTCGAGTGTGATCAGCATGGTGGCTGATCAACAGGAATGGAAGCTTGACATCATTAAGCTTGAGAATGATTCAGGCTGCGCATGTGATGTAAGCAAGGACGGCTCATTTCCCTGTACCTGAATAACCCAACATCCACCACTGCAGATGTTCAGCCAGCTGTGATGTCCTCCATGAGTCATCCTGTTAGTGCCAGCACATGATGTGTCACAGACACATCTTCAGTGACGAGTCCTGCTTTTGTCTTGGTGGAGACGACCAATGAATCTGTGGGTTGAGGCACCGTGGACAGCACCAAGATGAACAGCTTGTTGTCACATGTCCAGAAGGCCTGGTGTCACTCCACCTCCACCCCTACTGCACCATCTGCAGGAGCTGTGTGGGAATATTTAAGATGCATGGGATGGATTATCACAGGACACCATTAGGAACCTCTACAACTCCATGCCGAGACGTCTGGCATGTTGGGTTAGCAAACATGGCGGCCTGATGCCATACTGAGAGACACTGGTTCTGTATGTGTAGCTCAATAAATATTGATCATATCAGTCTAAATTTATCACCATTTATCAGTCCTGGTAACCTTTATCTTTCTTCCCAACAGCACTGCAATCCCACACCTCCTTCTGGGTGCAACTACTCATCAGTAAGATTACTGATCTAGGATCAGGTGCAACTGTACATTTGATTGCACATGAGTTGTATTTACCGCACTTCCGTTGCTTTCACTGTACCTAAGTTGTATGCAGTGTATTCCATGTCTATTCCCTGCACTTCACTTCTATTCTTTGCACTTGTTCTGATATTGCTATTGTATTCTGCATAGTGTTACTGAATATGACCTACAACACAAAGACTGCAATCGGCGTGTACTTGATATTTCCCCTGATATTTTGCAGTTCCATAATAATTTCAGTCTGCATTAAAGTGAACAGTCGAAAATGTCCCTCATAAAGATTAATGACCAAACAGTGATGAGCGTGAACGTCTTGTAATGATCCCTGATATTGGAGACGTGTTGAAAGTACAGATCCTGCAGTTTTAACCTGAGGCACAAATTTGTTTGAGGTGTCGTGTACAGATAAGAGCTTCTGTATTAACTGGAGTCCAATTAAAACAAGCACGCCTGCCTGTGTGTTTGTCACCTCATCGTCTGCTCCTGACAGTCTGGCTTAACAAGACAGACTATGTAATCTAAATGTTAATACAAGAATTGATCTTTTTTTTCTCTCAAGCACACAAACAGAAACACACACACACACACACACACACACCAACACACAGATTTACAGAACAACGTTTACAGAACTTTAGAGGTTCACTTGATGCCAGGGGTCCCGAGGAAACTCTGATTGGCTGTGTTTACTTATTGCCATTCACCAACTGGGTCTGACAGCAGGCTTATCCAGTCAAATGGAGAAAGGACAATGCAATAAGGCCAATTTATTAAGTGAAATGAATTTGGTTTCTGTAAGTGCCAAACTCACTGCCAAAACTCCATCTCCTTTTCTCAGCCCTCCAATCACTGTAAGCACTTGTTGCTGTCCCTCAAGTCTTCAGGTTGTTATCAGAGTGCTGGTGTTTGAATCCCATCTCCAGTATCAGCTAAAAGAAGAATGTTACCAAGAGACAGACGTTCATATTGCCATTTACACATATCGCTAATGACAGATGGAGTCGTATCGATTAGACAGTTAGTTCAATTATATAATACTATCAGTACATTATCATCACTGCTGGACTAGTTTTCTGCCTCTGCGGTTTCTAATTCTATATGGTATTTCTTCTATATCACGTAGATCCCATAAACACTGAATCCAAGATTTGAATGTTGGGAAAGTAGTTTTAGCCAGATAATGGTTGCACCCTTAAATCCCTGGGGAATAACTCCTAGCCAGGACACTAGAGGGTCTTAAGGGTTAGGGACAGCAGGGACAGGGTTTAAGGCGGTGAAGATATCTTCCTAATACTTCCTCAGTCTTTCACACGACCAAAAACTAGGATGGACAAAATTCAACTCAGGTCCCCCACAGTTCCTCCAGCACCTTCTAGATATAGATGAGCCAGTCCTTAGGGTTATATCCAGAGTTCTAGGATATCCAACAACGAGCTTCCATTTCAATTCTCTCATATTACTGGAACAGGTAGTTACATATGACACTGCGAGCAAATATCTCTCTGTATTGAAATCTATTGAAATCAAACATATATTTTATATACAAGGAGTTATTTGAGTCCATTTATTAAAGAGCTTGAGCTAAATTTAAAATGACGTTACAGGGTCACCTCGTTATATTTTAATAAGGAACTGCTCTATTGGAGATTTTAATTTGTCGAGATTTTTATTCTTATTAAGAAAATTCCTAATTTGTAAATATCTGAAAATAAATCTCTTACAGGGAGATCAAACTATTGCTAAAGGACTTTAGATTTAAATAAGAAACTGTGGGATGTTATTGAGGTTCAGACAAAAGTATGACCCATGCAGGGGAAGCTAAAAAAGTTTATTACAAATTCACAATTCAATGTTGAAGCCAGAAACAAGCGAAGGGCTAAAGCAAAGGCAAATATAAAGACGGAGACGGAGATCCAAAAACACAGCTGAAAATAAGGCTAAAAGTAAAAAAGCAGAGAGTACACCAAGTTGTGCGAGGCTTGGTATGCACTGAAGAGACAGATACGGTATCTTTCAAGGAGCTAAACTACCAAACATCTTAAATAGACCATGAAATGAGTGAGACGCATCAGTAAGGATAGGTTGCTGGCTGCATCCTGGAGGTTACATGCTCACCTGGGAAATGGAGTCCCCAGGGGCTAGGCTCTGTACTGAGCCAGAGGGAGGCATGACATTTATACTGAGATTCTGTCCTGTGGAGTATGTGGTTTACCACCCATACAAACCCCAAAAACGGCTATTGTTATTGTCAATTTCCTGCTAATTTATTATTTACAATGCTCTTTTACTATAGAGGCTAAAACAGGGTTCATGGATATCTCAAAGCAAGTGGCTAACATAAATGGACCACAAGGCATGGCAGTACGTTTTAGGCTTGGATGATAAGGTTCAGCTTTTTACACTTGCTGTGTTCCTGCGGTTGTATCTCCCAGCTGTCTGTTTTGAACTCAGTTAACTATGTCATCTGGGCATGTGTGTCTGGGGCACGCTTCATAGCAAAGGTGCCTCAGTGTTGTTTTTCTAATACCAGTTTTGACTAAATGAGTGGATTTATCACTTATCTCTCAAACTCACTGTTTTCAAGCTAATGTGTATGAGTGAGGCTGAAACTGCCTACCTATTCACCAGCTTCTTATTCTAATTCACCCCTCCATGGTAAATGGTTCAGTGGTTACAGGTGCCAGAGCGTAACTGCAGCACCATGTAAGGCGAAACAGGAAATTTGAAGGACACTCCAGCAAGGAAAACTTCGGCTTTGTTTGGGAATGGACTGCCTTCTCAGTTAAGAGCGATCGTGGCTGTTATTGGTTTGGCTAGGGGTTTAAGTTTGTACGGTATTGGATGGCAGTGCTAAAGCTGGTGACAGATTTTTGGTGCGTAACTATACCTACAGGGTCCCCAACCAACTGTGTGTGTCTGTGTGTGTTTGTGTGTATGTATGTGTATGTGTGTGTGTGTGTGTGTGTGTGTATGTATGTGTGTATGTGTGTTTGTGTGTATGTATGTATGTGTGTATGTGTGTTTGTGTGTGTGTGTTTGTGTGTGTGTGCGTATGTTTGTGTGTGTGTGCGTATGTATGTGTGTGTGTGTGTGCATGCGTGTGCGTTGTATTTGTTTGTGTGTGTGTGTATGTATGTGTTTGTGTTTGTGTGTATGTGTGTGCGTGCGTTGTATTTGTTTGTGTGTGTGTGTGTGTGTGTGTGTGTGTGTGTGTATGTGTTTGTGTTTGTATGTGTGTGTGTGTGTGTATGTGTGTGCGTGCGTTGTATTTGTGTGTGTGTGTGTGTGTATGTATGTGTTTGTGTGTGTGTGTGTATGTGTGTGCGTGCGTGTGTGTTGTATTTTTGGGTGTGTGTGTGTGTGTGTGTGCATGTGTGTGCGTGCGTGTGCATTGTATTTGTGTGTGTGTGTGTGTGTGTGTATGTATGTGTTTGTGTGTGTGTGTGTGTGTATGTGTGTGCGTGCGTGTGTGTTGTATTTTTGGGTGTGTGTGTGTGTGTGTGTGCATGTGTGTGCGTGCGTGTGCGTTGTATTTGTTTGTGTGTGTGTGTGTGTGTGTGTGTGTGCACTATGAAAAGCATCCATATGAATTCCTGTTTTTTCTGCTAATGTTTCAAAGTACAAAGACTAAAAATGAAAAGGAAGCTTTATCAGCATTTCTTAACATTCCGTAAACAACAAACAGCATTTTTCAAATAGAGCTCGGACTCTTATTAGCAGCAGCTTAGAGGAACGCTGTTCCGAAATGTTCTGGAATACTGAGCAACAAGGAAAGGTTCTTATCGAAGCCATGTACCACAGACAGCGGAAACGGAGCTGCCCTTTAATTTCCTTCATGTTAATGCCTGATAGCAGACGCGTGTTTAGCGGTAATGCGCTATGTAAACTCTGTAATGGGTTTAAAATGGCTTCTTAGTGTCTTGTTGTACTGACACTGCTTTACATGAACGACCCTTTATCCATAGGTCCATGTGCTCGACTCTGAAGAGTAGAAAAACAAACACCACCTTAATTCAGACTTTCCAGTCAGTCACTGTGTGGAATCCAGTCCAAAGCTTAGAAGTTCACTCTTGATTCCCAAACGCCTTGACTAGTGGAATCCATATTTTTGAGATCGACTCCCAGGCTTATAGTTTTCCTTAGTTGCTCTGGTGCATTACTCAGATCAGTGACCTGTCCACATCATCTAGTTACACGTGCATAATCATAAAAGCCATTTCTCATTCACTTTGGACAAAGAGCAAATGCTGTGCTGAAATCACGGCGATGATTTTGTACGGTTGTCTGCTGTCTCCTACATCATCCGTTACTTTTATCACGCTGATCAAAATGTATTAGACCTACTCTCTGTTGATCGGTCCAAGCCCCAAACTAGCTAGGCATTAGTTCATATCATAAGTCATGACACACTGCAGCGCTGAACCAGTTGTCTTAAGCTGTAAGGCATATTTCATAATTTTCTGTTATACTTATTTGATAAATTTGATTCTCCTGAACTGAAGATTAGCTCTCAGGAATAACATGACTTCCACTTAAGAGAAGTGTGTGACGCTTTTGATCAACCAATGATCAACCAATTTTCCAACATAGCTCGAAGAGGCACGCATCTCATCCACATTCAAATGGCAAGCACACATAGACAGAGTACATCACTCAAGGAGAAGAGTAAGATGTGTGACGGAAGGGTAGGGAGGAAAACAGTGGAAGAGGTAGAAGAGACAGAGGATATGGGCACATTCCATTAGAAATAAGGGCCCCAGCTGTTGGCCCTTGCAATGGGCAAGCTTGGTTGAAGGTGCTACTGAATGTTGGGAGATAACTGTGTCCTCAGCTATTCAAAGACATGCAAATGACCCTACTCAATGCCATGGTGTAGAAGGTGCTGCATTTCCCCAAACAGCCATGCCTACATGCCTAAGGGCCGATTTCTATGTTTACAGAAGGGCCGATTTTGCATGTTTCCCTTTGTGCTAAATAGCCTGGTCTTTCTTTTCTGTATCACTAAACAATGTACAGTACATACAGTAACAGCATGGAAGTGAATGAACTGTGAAATGTATATGTGCCACTCAGTAAAAGTGCAGCCATGTCATTTTCAATCACTGAAATCAAAATAACAGCCATCAGAAAATACTTACAGTGTTACTGATACGCTAATAACGGGGCTGAGCTTTCTGATAGCCTTGTTCGTAATCAATGACACAATGACTTGTCACTCTGATGATACTGATGTGATATGTTCAGCGATATAGATACTCACTTTTGGGACACATACTAAGGATTTAGGGCAACGGCTGTAAAGTGGATGCTGGATGTTTCAAAATCCCTTGGCACTGGCCTTCACCTTGTGTTTTAATTCCATCAGCTCTCCAGCTCCAGTATTTACTTTCTGCTTCCCCATCACCTCTCTGCACTTCCACCAATCCAAAACGCTGTTACCGTCACTTCATTCCTCATGTGCCGGCCCCTCAGCGCTTTTTAGCACTGATTTCACACTCAAAGCTCATCCTCAGACAAGCAGACCTTTAGGAACAGCCACTTCAATCACACCTCTTCCCTTCCTTTACTCGTCCTGAGATTTGTTCTTTGCAAGGCTGTCCGCTGAAAGTGTGAATCCACATGTAAGAGTCACAGCTCAAATTCTAAGAGGCCCTTAGAGTGGCCTCCTGGCAAGCCAACGCAAAGGCACGTTCTAGGGTGCAAAGGAGGGGAGAAAGTCAATTCTGTAGGGTGCAAACCTGGAAGATGCCTCATTATTCACCAACAGAAATCTGGGACTCCCCGGATTATACCCAAAAAAGCATCATCACAGATCGGGCCCCACAAAGCAAACTCAGGTACTAACATTTGAACACTTCCAGGGACAGTGCTTGGATGTGAAGTGGGAACTTTTCAACAAGACACTCTCTTAAGGACTGGACTCAACAGTATATCCCCTGGTTACTTTGTGGTCCAACATTTCGGAGCTGCCTCTTAAAGTCAATGTAAGGTAGTAATAAATATGTCCTACCCAACAAGACCTGTTGTCAGGTCAGGCAAAAAGACTCCGCTCGCAGTGTCAAAAGCCAAAGCAGACTTATTACACAAGGTGATGAATGAGTTAAGCAACAATGTTGAATCAGCACAGGGGTAGTGCATGAAACGTAGTCAGGGACAGACACAGGTCGGAACTGGGAAGAAGCAGTCAGCGGAGGCAACCAAGTTAAACGGGCAAGGCGAGCGAAAGAGATAAAGGCCAGAGCAGAGATCAGTAACCAGATACGCAGAATAGAGCAATAAGGGTAACAGCAAAAGGGGTAGTCGAAAACCGTAAGGGAGTCAGAACCAGAATAACCATAAACCAAAAAAGATCGCTCAGAATTGCTAACTATGCTAAGAGCCAAGAGCATGTGTCAACGCGGACTTCAAATACAAACAGTGATTGAAATCAACTGAACTAAAACTCAGGTGATCGCGAACGAATGAGTGCGTCCGCGCGCGAGCATGTGAAGGTAATGTCATCGAGCGTTGCCATCTGGGAAGTGGAGTTCGGAAGGACGAGAGGAACGGGAAAGCCCAGAAGCATGACATTATTAACCAACCAGCCAAACCTGAATGACTGAACAATAGTCATGTACATAAAATTAGGTTTCAAAACTGAAAAAACTGAATACTATCCTCTGCTCTGAAATATTGTAGTACCCGCTGCAGACACAGAGACCACGCCCAGGGCTCTCTGTGTGAACTGTAGCTGCTGGATAACTACCCAGCTCAAAGGGGTTACAGTAGGTCGGCTGGCTGACAGCACCTTAGGCTTAGCTAAAGTTAGTAAGGCTAACGCAGTAGGTACAGACTGGTGAGTTACAACACAGGCAGAGGCTTGCAGTGTAGTGGCAAAAATCCATTGAAGGTGTTTAGATTTCCTAGTGAAGTGTAGCCGCTGGGCACTGATTCGACTCGTGAGCGGTACTAAGGGGTTTGAATTGGACAGGCTGGCCTACATAGCAGTTCCATAGCTCACCTGGAGTAAGCGAAGAGAGCAACATTCAGGAAATTTTTGCAAGCTGGGAAGACGGATTTGCGGGACAACAGAATCGCTAACGAGCAAACAGGATGAGGGAAAACCACTGATACAAACGTGCACATAACAGTGTTAGGAATGGCATCGTGCTAAGTATGGATCCAGTGCATAATCAAACCATGATTTCATACTGGCCTGAGATTCCTAAACACAATCCAACTCACAAGTCTTTGAATTTTCTTTACACTGACCTCAGTTTTCCTGGATGTCTGGAATCAGGAATCTAATTGTGTTTGGGCATCGACTCCAAGTCATACAAATTCCCCATGGACATACTTTAGCCCTACAGATGGCTGTTGTACTGTTTATGTGCATGCTGCTCTACTTTACCATGTTTATGAATAACAGTTTGTTGTATAGAGTCAGAAAGAACTATAGCAACTCAACTTGGTTTGCACATTGCTAATACATATCCATAAGCTTCTATCGCTTGTTAGCCACATTCATCTTACAGCACCAGGGCAAGGGAAACTCCAGACACCAGGATGTCTTGGCTGATGAACTGCATTTAGTTCAATTGTTGGTTTGTGTGTTCTCACACATCGTACAGACACTATGCTACGCTTCTATTCTGACTTCTGTATGTTTAAGACATGACTTGTTTCAGATTTCCAAAAGTCAAACAAATACTAAGGCACACAGTCTGGCATATAGTCTTCGTGTGAGATTGATTCAAATATCATTTTTACACTTCTCTGAGCACATGTCTGTACAATGGTGTGACTCTCTACAATCTATACATAATCCCTCCTCTCTCTCTCTCTGTCTCTCTCTCTGTCTCTCTCTACTTACTTCAACCTGTCCTCTCTGTTATCCTCACTCACTGAGCGTGTCCTTCAATTCTGCTGATCTGGCCCTTCGGTCACAAGGCTTCTCCACCATACTGGAGTGTTTCCCCCCCATCTTTGTATGCAGTGCTGCATGAGTCACAGCTATTCCCAATGGTCAGCTTCATAGTGTCGTCCTCCTGAGGTGGTAAAGAAGTCCTGAGAAGAATAAAAAAATGACAGTCTGAAAGAAAGAGAGAACCAATAGAACCATCTAGGGTAAAGAACCTTGTTCAAAGAAGAAAGGGCATCACTATACAGAGTCCTCCGCTGTTTTTTCTTCAGACAAACAGCAGACAAACTAATAACAAAAAAAATAAAAAGAAAAAATTGTGTTGACAGAAGCCTTCTCTGCCTCTTCAGAACTGGAGCTAGTCCAGGAGCGCGTTTAAGGTCAGGTTATTGGGTCGTAGCCATGGGTCTCTTTTTAAGACCAAGATATTCAATATAAATATGAATTATGGGCTCTTACAACTAGTGTATAATTTGTAGCCTGACACTATTTACTCAGAGACTTTATTTCTACAAGCTATCTATCTATATATCTATCTATTTATCTATCTATCTATCTGTCTGTCTGTCTATTCCATAATTTCTCAGAGCTTCATTCACCATAGTAGCTCCTTGTCTAAAATGGTTTACAAAGTCACTTAGTTAGGACCCAGTTTTATCAGTCGGCCTTCACCATAGCTTATCACACTACAACAGATACCAGGGTCAAACCCATGAACTTGAACTGCTGCACCCCCGCCTCCCCTTTTTATTTCATATCTAAAGCATTGGCTATTTTAATAATATAACGACTGTGAAACTGGACATGGTTTTCATTTCAGAATTCCCGTCACCCTTATTGCAAGTAGAGCCCAAAACATGTCCTAGCTGACCATCTACGTTTGGGAGGGGGTGGTGATAGGGGTGATTGTGGAAATCTACCAATTTTTGCCAAAACATGTGCACAAAGAGCTGCAGTTCTAGTAAATCAAATGTTAAATCCAGGGCACACGCTGTGGTGGCACCTCACAGGTACATCAGACGCTCAGCCTGAGGAACAGGAGCTGGAAAACAACTGTAAGAGTTAAGACCAGAGCAGTCGATTGGCTGGAGAAACCGTCAAAGCTGTGCCGCAGTGTGAGCCCTGTCCTAGCCGGCTGAGGTGAAACATACTAATGAAGGCGAGCCTTATTAGAGCTACAGAACCAGGCATCTCATTGCACTCACACCCTAATACCCGTCTTCATTAATTCTCATTCGGGCCTGAGGAATCCACATAGCTGCAGATTAATGGCTGGGAAGCGAAGTTTTCTTGGATGTTTTCTGCATAATGGCTGTACTCAGGGGCAAAGGAAAGGATCATACTTCACACTTCTCCAATTTTTGCTGCAACAATATGCGGTTCAGATAATTTGTCGTCCCACTGAAATACACAAGCCGCTTTACTCATTTCTCATCACAGCCCCGAGACTTGAAGAAAATGTTGCGTGCTACGGCAGACTGAAAACCTGGATGGATGAGACAAACGGAACTCACTGATTTATGACTACAGTTATTAATTACAGTGCATTACATCACAGATCATGGGACTGGATGCTAATTTCTAATTACTATTCTCATTCGTGCAAAATCGACAGAATCCTGGGACATGTGAGTGGCAGGGGGGAGAATTTTCATTGTTCATGGTTGTTTGACTGGACGGATGGATGTAGAGATCACTATGTGAATGAATAGGAGGAATGGATGAACGGATGCGCAACGAAATCACCAGGGTCAAAGGAACACCTACAGCGTGAAAAACTGCCCCTGCAGAGTTAGATTTGCTTCAGTTTAACTCAGTGGGGTTTTCATTCAGTGCTGGACGCCAGCAGAGATGTAGTGATTTGAAGCCCCCAGGCAGCCTGAGGCCCCCCCACGTCTTGCCTAACAATCACAGACGCTAACACAGACCTGTTAGCCCCCTTACTTCATGCTGGATGAAGCAGAAGATAGGTGGCTGATAATAATCCCCCTGCCCACCTTTGTCTTATTGGATCTCCTGAAGCGGAAAGAATAGACAGTAAACCATGACAAGAATAAAGCACGATTAGCATTCATCTGGTAACGTGTAGCATTATTTAACTGGATGTGATGTTTCTGCTAAAATGAATGGAAAAAATTTATTTCATAGTATATACACAAGTGCAGAAAAACATTTTATTCAAACATTTTGATAATAAAGTGACAGTGCACTGAGCAGTCAAAAGGCCAGTTTGTTCAATAAATACAGTGCTCAAAATGTGTTAATTTACATTAACATAATTATCAGAAAATCTGATTTTGTCAAAGGGAAAACAGTTAAGTTGATTCAGGCTATAATCGGATTTCTGCTTTGCAATTGGACAAGAAATATATTAAATATTGAATAAACACAACATGATGTAAATGTAAAAAAGGCACTTTAGTGTATAATATAGTTCTTACTGAATATTTGAAGGCAAAGATCATTTAAAAGTGACCCATTATGCTTCATTTCAATGTGGATTATTTTATTTTTGGAATATACTAGAACAGAGTTACACGCTAAAATTTTCAATATCAATACTTGTCTTGCTATGTAGATCTGTATTCACCCTCTGCCTCAACCGCCTTGTTAGAGCTCCTGTGTCTTTAAACCCCGCCTCCCGATAAGACCGGTGTGCAAATTGGTCAGCTTACCCACTCTAAATGGTCCCCAGAGAGAGCCACCCTTATTTGTTCCATCTGGGTATTGCAGTCTGCAGAGAGATGCTTCTCTCCTGAGCAGCTGTGAACACCGCTGTGGCTTTTCTAACAATGGCTCGAATCCGTCAGTCCGGATCTGATCCTGAAAGTCCAGGAGAACAAGTTCTTAGATCCGATCCACTTTTACAAACTAGACTGGAGCAGCGGTCCAGGAAACTAAAGTGAAAACTACCAGAGATTTGATGATGATTCCAAAAGCAAAGTAATGGTACTCCTTAAATACAACGCAAAATGATTTGTTAGGCTTATCAATGACAATAAATGATCTGAAGTTTGTTTGTAGATGGATCAATTGGACTAAAATGTGTTACAGTAAAGCAAACTCTTAAAAAAAGCTGCCTTAAAAATCCATAAATCTTTAGTGTCCATTGGTTTCCAAACTGTTGGCATCCGAAAATGGGACTACAGTTCTCTGCAGGAGGGCGTTATGCATGCGTATAAATCTGGGGGGCTTTATATACGTAGCTAGCCAGTTAGCAGGAGCTAACAATCTTGTAATACTGAAAGCACCTCTACACACAAACACAGTTCAATATAGTTATGTAGTGACTGAGAAAAGGATCTGCCTGTTTCCACACCATTTTAGGTAAAAGTGGTGGCACAGCTGATTTAACAAAACCATTAGAACACAGTAAAATAAGCTGGTGAGTTAGCCTTGTTAGCCGAGAAGCCTACAGCTGAGTTCTGGGCTTAGCTACAGCCATCAAATCCACACTAGAACACCTTTAGCAGCTACCTTATGTTTTAAAATTCACAAATCCACAAATAATGCACACCTACATCTTCCATGGGGTCACATAAAATTGGAAGTGCCCCGTTCTTTAGAAATAAGAGCTGTGAAAATCCTGCTTTGAACTGTGTGCAGAGGAGAGAATACCAATGAGCTGTTTCAGACCTTTGAGAAAGGTGGAGAAGTCCCCTTCATTTCGTCAAGCATGTATTTGGTTTCAGCGTCGCTCCTAACATGTTCTGTTGGCATCTTGCGTTTACTGTGTTAAAAGCTGCTTGCTTATTTTCAGTACCGCAGGCTGTTTTTCCATATGTGCAAACAGGTAAACCGAAAGAAATCAGAGTAAGAGCATACATGCACTGAGTAACCCGATTAGCCTACTGAGCTAACATTTTCAGATTTCTTATTTAGATTTCTGTCTGATCTAAGACATCAGAGTCTGTGCTGTTTACGTGACAACTTGAGTCGTCAGATAACAGGAGAAACCGGAATGGGTCATGGAAGTTTCTTCTCTACAACATCTGAAGGATTTGACTACTTCTCCCCAGGAAGGCCCCCAGGTGCTTGATCAGTCTCTTGTTTTCTCGGGGCTTGACTACTGTAACTCACTCTTTGGCTGAGACAGCAGCACGGCAAAACTGGGCCAGCACCTCCTTAGCTTATGACAATGGTCAAAATTCAGTCTGTACCTCCAGTCCTTTGAGTTTTAAGTACAGCTCGGCTTGTGTCACCATACAAGGCTTTCCTCTGTCCTGGCATACAAGTGGAGGAAGAAAGCTGGAGTGATGTCTAAACCACTCAAGTAAGGACTAATCTAAGCCCTTATTGAAATGCACTGTATTGCACTTATGCCATGTTTAACTCTGTATTTGTCTTTCTAGGTATCAGCACTGGATTTTGTTTTTGGCAGTGTCTGAGCTCCAAGGAAGTTTGGACTCTATCCTATTTGTACTAGCTAGGATACAATCTCTAAGCGGACAAAGCTCTTTTGTAAGTCACTCTGCATAAGAGCGTCTGTATGTAAATGCAAGTCTAACTGGAACCACCAAGTAAAAATACTTTTACATTAGCAGGACAAACAGAGTCTCCCTCCTTTATGTAGATCAGTATTCAGTATTTGATTTAGGTCAGTACTGTGTTGCATATTTCTTCTTTGTAATGACGGTCCTTTAGGCTGGGCATGCACGAGTTTGTTTAGCGGCTGGTCGGAGCATGTGAGGTTTTGACCACATCTATTTTCTAATTCATGTTTATGTTCGTTTTCAGTCTTGATGTTGGAATTTTAGGTATATCCTTAAAACTGTATTTCTAGTTTCCTTACTTTCTAAATCTTTAGATTCAGCCGTGTTGGAAAGTACATCTGGATCAGAATCCCAACACCTAATTAAACTGCAGGGTCAGGTGGAGAATTGTAATTGTTCAGCTGGACAGTGCTGATTAATAAATAGATATCAAATAATAAAGACAGAAGTGTTTCAAAAAACTAAGCTCACCAGACATAAAATGAGTCGCCTGTGATTGAAATGTACCAAATAGCATGTAATACCTCTCCAGAGCAGTCATTACAGCTGTGAATCAAAATGGCATTAACTGTATAAGGTTCTGGATGTAGGGCCACATCAAATGTTCAGACACTCTTGCATTAAATAATTGCGCAGTTGGGGCAGATTTGGTGGATGCCTTCCCAGGCACAAAAATTTGCCACTGCTTGTACACCCGTATGACTGCATGCTTCCATACACCTGCAGATTCAGCTACTTCCTTCACACTTTGGTCTTTGGCCACACCCAAACGCAGTCACTCCTTTTATCCAATCATTAACATCTGCTCTGGAGCCATTTACCACATATGGAACAAGACATTCACTGCACTGTACCACCTCCTCCCAATCTATGAATCCTGTCTCTCACACCCTGCAGGTATTTATTACCCGGTCATCCTCATGGCACGACATATGCAAGAGCCTGAAATTACTACTACCTGAAACATGCAAGTAGTTTTTAGGTTTTTTAAAAATGGTTGACCTTGACAAACTGAAGCTACACAGTGCCTACATACACAGTGACAACCGACCTAAACCAATATAACACGCTTTCATAAATGTTGATGTAAATTGTTAGCTTGAATAAATGCTGTCCTTCAGTATAGTGTTACCAAATGTATCTGCATCTCTCTCTTGGATCAATAAAGAAGTAATGCTCTAATGCTGGGATGCCAGAGGTTTTTGTCTGGTCTAAGTGCAGTGTATATAGTGTAGTTCATGGAGGGAGAGGCCTAATCCAATTTAAAGTGATAGTTCAGAAGATAATATTCAAGAAAACTGAACTGAAATAATAGTGCTATGATATTTAGCCCACTAGGCTAGGTGGCTTAGGTACATATGAAAAGATGTGTCTCAATTTCCCTTCTGACTACAGTTATTCACTGATTACAGTTACAGTTGGTAAAAGTCAGGTCTAAGCGGTTTAGCTTAAGCCTATTTTCTCACGACACTGTCCTCACTCGATATAATTCCAAACGTATTGTGCGTCCATGCTGTCTTCCAGCGTTCCCAAGTATCTGTTGTGGTTTTATAAAAACATTACACATCCTGAGCTCTGCATGTCTGCTGGGCTCTGCATGTTCTGGTAATTAGCTTAGCTATGATGGAAAATATAATATAAGCGAATGTAAATCATATTGCCCCAAAATATGAACTTGATAAGGTTCTCTAATAACTTTCAAAGCATGTTTCCAAATGCTCCATTCCTTTAATCTGAGATGAAGGAGCCACCACAATAGCCCCAGTTCCATTGTAGACGAGACTGGCTACAGTGGCTAGACCTGAGGGTCAATATAACCCACAGACTGACTACATTACCCAGCCTGCCATGTCCCTGCCATCCATCATAGACCACCCCATTCTCTCCCACACACAGGCAGCCATTACAGCTTTAGCAGTGGTCACATAGGGCTATCATCGTCCTGCCAGACCCTCATTCATCTTACACGGTCCTCCAAACCACACATAATCCAAATAAAGAAAACGCAATTGTGATCGATGTGGGGATGGTTATATGTTCTAGACAGGAAGAGAACACGCTGTTTTGTGGGGTCTGGGTTTTAGGCCATTGTGGTTTGTGCTCGTTAAAAGCAAATCAGATCACTGTTTTCTTACTAGGGTCAGTGAAAGCGAATCCTTATTCAAGCCAGAACGCTGGGCCTCGGAGGGTCGGCAGGACGACTGCCCTATAGTCAACTACTCTGAAGTGGCAAATACGAAAAGCCAGTAGTTTAAATGTTTTTGAGATAATCTAACTAGCCCTACCTCTCTGTCTATTACTGGTTCACTCTCTGTGAGGCGCCACGTAATCTGCTCGGTCTGTGTCTTTTGTTTTGTCGATAATGAAGTTTATATCAGCAGAACACATTCCCATCACACGAAGAACGCTCCAGCGGTTTAACCACCCGAGAGGCTGTGCGTGACGTGGCCCTCCATTTAATTTCACGCTCAGGATGCCTGACGCTCACAGAGGAGAGGGAGAACTGGAGAGCGATGAGGAGAGAGGGAGTGGAAGAGATAGAGAGGAAAAAGGGGGGAAAATCATATTGGAATGGTGGTGAAACGTTAAAGAGCCCATATCATGAAAATACTGAGCCCTTTAACAGTCTAGGGTACGATTCTCCATTTTGAACCATGTGTGATTTTATTGTAGTCTTCAGGAAAACTAGAGGTAACATCTAATATGTGATCTGTTTAATGGAGAAATGGAGAAATGTCTGAACAGGTCAGTTCATTCAACTACATTATATTGCTAGCTTAGAGACACTAAAGTTCTGAAGCCTGAAATCTCTAGGGTGCTTATCTGTGTCATAGTCATGCAGTCAGTGACTAACTGACAGTACTGTGGTTGGTGTGGCTTAGCGGACAGCATCACTACCCACCATGAAGCTACCACTCCTGGTCTAGGTTACTATGCTGTGCTACACCAATAAGAGTGCCACCATTGGCCTACCTGTAATGTTAATAACCTTGAATATCGCTCTGGATAGGAGCATCAGCTAAATGCTGTAAACGACATGTAATTGACCTCAAGCTTAAACTATCATCACAGAGCGGTAAAAATTTTACTAGTTGATTAGCCTGTGCAAGCCCTACTATCAACTCAGCTGAAGTACCATGACTGATTCAGATAGCAAGAGCATACCAGGGGTGTGGGCAGAGATGATGTAGGCATGGTGGAAGCCACTGGAACAGACTACAAATGCTGAATAAACACAAACGCTGAATGTTCTGCAGTAAAACAGACCCAAGTTTAAAGGTTTATCTTTGTTCGTACATGTAAAAGAACGGTTTAAAATACTGCATCTATGCAATTCGCTTGTGAATCAACAACAAAACAAGGTTCAGTGTTTCAAAAATATATTATTCAACAAATTTCTTTCAGACAGCAGAAACCGCTATTCCGAAATTCTGTGCCTGAGATAATAGGCACAATATCTGATGGTCGTGATGAACGTTCCTTGATATTCCTATAAGGATTGTTCCTTATGTCTGAACATTTATAGGAATCTCCTTACTGAGCTGCTCCTCATACGCTTTACGAAAGCAGTCTCCAACTGGAAAAAATTCCCAGCAGCGCTCCTGATACATCTTCCATACGTATGACTCCTGTTGGGAAAGAAAGGAACGTCGTGAGGTGAAGCCCGTTTCAGGATCGCTTTGTTGCCTACAGTTAGACTGTGCATTAACAGATGAGCTACACTATTAGTTATCCTCTACCTTATAACCTTCACGCCAGTTTCTGACCACAGACCTGTACTGGGTAATTATAGAATATCCCACTAATATCCACTCAGCAGTCCTGTAGTCAGAAACTGACCAATGATACATGTGGTAGAGTTTGACTCAAAAACTATGCAGCAACAGATGTGCTACAGTCACAGTTAGCTATACTTTAGACTTTCATCAAGCGCCAGTTTCTGACCACAGACCTGTTCTCAGCTGGCTAATAATATAATATCCCCATAATATCCGCCCAACAATGCTTCTGCGGTCAGAAACTGACCAGTGATGAATGGGGTAGAAGACAACTCATAAACCGTGCACCAGCAGATGGGCTGCAGTCTGTGTCAATCTGTCAGAAAAGCCATTTTTTCCTTTTTTTTGCAAGGCTGCTGTTCAGCCTCAGGAGACTCTGAAAAGCTTTGCAGGAAAAATGGCATTACCATGAAAACCATCCCTAAGAAAAGAGCTTATTAGATCAATGTTTGCTTGATCCAAAAATCAATAGGCCTTCTCGCTAAACAATAACAGAGACCTTTTTTAAACAATGCACTGACTGACAGACCTCATTTGCAGTGTTATTATTTGTGTCTTGTAAGAGTCATGTCGCTGTAGCTAAGAGGATCCCTCTTGTGAAGTTTACACGGGTGTGACGGATGGCTCGGAGCTGTGGCCGTACCTGTCCTGTGTGTTCTGTCACATCTTTATTGATGAGGTACATCACAAAGAACCTGCAGGCAAGAATTCACATAAAACTCGGACAAACTTACAAGACACATTCATTAACTTACAAGTCAAGAACATTTGCTTGGCTGAGGGCTGTTTTTCCTGAATACATTTCCTGGACACCTTCATAAGGGGATGGAGTTTTCATAACCTCCTGACCTCTTAACCTCTTCAGCTACCCCAAACAACTGAGTTTTAGCATTCTACCTAAATACTGGTCTTTGGCACCCAAGGTCTCGATTTGTATGCATTCAGGGGCACGATTTAAAAGGAGCTGGGAGGAGGCATTGCATACAATGTCTGTTCCTCAGTATGAATCTAAATAAAAATAAAAATAACTGAGTCGAACTTAAGCAAGTGAAACTACAGGTGCTGTCATCAAAATTAAAAGAAATAAACACTTGAAATATATCAATCTGTGTGTAATGAATGAATATAATATACAAGTTTCACTTTTTGAATGGAATTACTGAAATAAATTAACTTTTTCATGATATTCTAATTTTACGAACAGCACCTGTATAACTTCTAAAATTCTAATAACCCAATAACAGAGCAGCGGTAAGTGATGTTAGTTCAGATCAATTGGAAGTTCTTTGTTTTCTTGTGGGACACTTTAGTTAAAGTCATTTTAGAAAAAAATACAGAAGCACAATTTAGTGAATACATAATTCTTCTGGAATCCAGTCACCAAGCACCATTACGTGACACCAGACTAGAAAGTTATGTTGTTCTGTCAGTTGCTCTTAGAGTGATCACTCTGTAAAGAGTTCAGGACCAAAACATTAACTGGTTTGGTACCTAATATAGATATGAAGTCAGATATAAAATATAAAATTAGATATAAACAGCATGTATGCATGCCTAAAACTGTACTCACAGATAGTTGGCCAGGTTGTGTTCTTGTAGAGTGTGAGACTCAAAGCCATGGGGTACAGCATCAAAGTACTCACTCCCAATGCCACAGATAAAGCACTTAGTCTGCGGAGAGTAAAAAATAGAAATGATGCTCTAATACAACAATAATATCCCGAAACAGAATTTCACAATTTGCATCATCATGAACGTTCACATATGAAAGTGCCTTAGATATAGTTATAAAGATCACACAGCTCTGAAGACTTTAGATCTGTATCTCCTCAAGTCAGCTTTGTGTCACTTTAGCCGTGTAATGTGAACACATATTCAAGTCTTAACTTTACACTGATCTACACTAGCTTGCTGCAGTTACACTAAATTCATAGCATTCAGGTACCGCTGACCCATCGAGCCTGCAATGAAATGGGGGTTTGAATCTGATCACAGTTTTAATTCCATAATAAACATCCCCCACAGTAAATATCCGATTCTTACCTCCATGTCTTCTTTCACCTGCTCTTGTTGGTCTCTCAACTCTCCAAAGGCGTCAATAATCAGACCTGCCAACACAAGAGTGTGTGAAAGCACATAAAGGCTGTAGAAAAGCTGTGACTGAGAAAGATGGAACGTGTGACAAATGTTCCAAGGAAAACTTCCAAAGTATCCTGCCATCAGGGAGACAAATGGAAGGTGTATTTTTTTTTCCTTTAAATAACTCTTAGCTATTTTAGATGTCTTCTCTGTTTCTTCAATAATCTGATCTTGTGTGTACTGTATGGGAGGACCAGGGCTTAAGGAATGAATGGCAAATGGTTAAATAAGTGAAAAATGTACATTAGAATACAATTAAAACTGAATTGGAAGGTTTTTAAAACCATTTAAGCAAAATTCTATTGAGGCATAAATACAATCTTTGTAATGCACTTAAGTGAGAGAGCACTGGTAGATGTTTAAGTTATATGTGTATGTACTTGTTGCACTTAAATTGACTTTTTCTTCTCTATAGGTATGGGCTGGGGTTGCCAGGTAGTGCCGTTATGCTCATATAAGTCTGTGTATTGATCTCTCTAGGTATCAGCACTGGCCCTTGTTCGAGTGTCTGAGCTTATGGTGCGTTTTAGATTCTAACCTTCTTCTACTAGCTGTTAATATTAGCCAACGGAACCCTAGGCACGGTTGTAAGTCGCTGTAAATGGATAAGAGCGTCTGCTAAATGCCTTAAATGTAAATGTAAATAATCACTTGGTTTTTTTTTGGTTCAGTGGTTTTTCCATCACTGTTGAAGATGCTATGAAAATTCTTAGTGACTTAGAAACTGCCTGCCTATCTACTACATCAGGTACAATCAGTGTAACTGTTGGTATCTTACAATATATTCTAGTGGCTGAATAATAGGTGTTGAATTTAAGGTAGTGGTACTTGAGACTCTTGGTCCAGCACAGTTGGTTGTTTTCTCTGCCAGACAGACCTGGTTAACGTGGTAACCTCTATGGACATTTTTAGGCAACAAAGCAGAGGGTCGTTTTTAGCCTCACCCTGAATGATGGCCAGGAGGATAACAATGACAAAAAAGAAGAAGGTGATATCGAAGACGACGCGGTAGAACTCAAACTCGTCTCCTGCTGGGTCCTCAATTTCATCACCGATTCCTCCTCCAGCTCGGACCCCAACGTACATGTGGAACATATAACACTGAAAACACACACACAAGCGCACATATATAAAGCCAGTAAGCTGCCCGCCATTGAGCGAATCAGATAACTGTAATCCCGTGCCCTTTCCTTTGGCATTTTGCAAGCTCCAAAAGAGCTTAGCATGCACATTACTAGCGTATCGGTAGGTACATATGCATTATTACCCTATCCGCAGATGACCTATGACCAAAGCTCAGTTCAGAAAGTGTGAGTAGAAGCTTTAAAAATAGCCCAGCAAAAAAATAATAAAATAAAACAAAATAATGATAAATTTAAACCCTAGAAATGTACTTGATTAGCCAAGTAGTGGTTGGTGTCCAAAGCCATCTTCAGCTATGAATCTAATGTAGCTAACTTCAAGCCCAAATTATCTGACAACTGCCTCACGTCATGTGGAGCACAACAGAAGGAGCCAAACTACAGCCTGAATTTTGTACATTTGTATGAGGTGGTTTTAGACATTCTTCAGATTTCTTCCTGGCCAACCTTGAGGAAATATTTTTCAATGTGGGAAGAATTATACTCTTGACACAGCGTGCTGCTCACTACTGGTGCAGTCTGCAGAGTGCTGCCAATTGTGATGGCAGAATTTTCTGTTGGGGCTTCTTTCAAAACACTGTAATATCCAATTTGCAGTCTCCCATTGACTGTACACGTGTCAACGTACCAGCACTGTCGATTTACAGTCTCTTAAAATTATTTAGATTTTGTATTTGTCAACCCGTTTGATATTTGGGAAATTAAGTCAACACTATGATGGATCAAGCTCTTCTGTTTTTCCAGCTCGTTCCTGATAGCCATCACCAGCGTTTTGTGTAAAGTGACAAATCGTAGCGTCATAATTCTATTTCCAAATGAGCACCTGTTACACAAAACGCATAGCGATTAGCACATCTTTGCTCGTAGTTCCTGGTCCAAAACTAAATCTTGGCTAACCGTCTACACTTGATCATGGAAATAAGATATTTTGATTGATTCCCTGAGAATGAAACGGTCAAAAAGAGATGCGATTAGGCAGGATTTACTGGCTTGTTCCTTTCTTCATGCCTGGTGTGCAGAGCCAATTAGCCCCACTCAGCCCGGCTCCACAGCACTGAAACCAGATTGTCTCTGTGGAGCTCATGATATCTGGGTTCACTGAACAGTGACACAAAGAAAGTGGACCAACCGTCAGCATGTCATCACACTTCATGTCCACAGATTCCCCGTCTTCTCCTTTGCTGTAAAACTTGCGGAAAAAGTTGAAGGCCACCACGGTGTACAGATACACCACCACGGCGAGGAGTCCCACCGTCAACACCAACTAAAACACATCACCAGGAAACACAAGTATTACCCACGTTATTAAAAACCCGGTCTAGCTCCACCTTGCTGTTGCTGTAGTTTCAGGGAAGTTCAGGTGGTCAGTTCAAGTTCAGGCAGTCCTCTAACCCTTCACCTCACACCTCTGTCCCTAGTTTAACACCTCAGGACTGTTTTTGGCTGGACGTTTTTGGTGTAACATTTTTTAAAAGGGATGAGAATTAAATGCGTCTCCAGCCCAAACACGGAACCCAGCAGTTCAGAAGCTAATTCATAGTGATGGACGGTGACTACACACTCATGCAACCATACATCAGCACACATGGTTGAGGTAATGTACCTGTTTGCCGTTGTGAGTGACGGATGACAGGATGGTGCGTAGCGTTTTGAAGCCCATGGCAATGTCCAACAGATGTGCAGCGAAGAAGAAGTTATTAAAGTGACCTAAGACTGACAGCAGCATGTACCAGGCAAGGTACAAGAAGGACTGAGAGGCGAAGCAGAGAGGGAGAAACCGAATGAGAAATGGCCAAATTAAGAGGCAGTACCAAATTGCTACATATACATCTAGCTCATGACACATAAACTCACATTGTCAGTCAGCACCACTCCGAGTTTCCATATTTGATACTTCATATCAATGGCACTCCACCTGCGATCACAAAACAGCAGTACGTCTGTGAACAACACTGAGAGCTCCGCACTAAGCACTAGTGCCATCCTCTGGCACAAGAAGACTTTGCACCACAAGTCTGTAAAAGCCTATTAGCTTCTAGAGAAAAAAAAAATCGAGTAGGCTTACGATGTTTATTATTCAGCCTAATACTGCTGTTTAACTGAGCCTCAGCTCAGAGGTATGCTAATAGAGGTCACAGTACAAACACAACTCTACATCTCCGTCGTACCTCTGTGAAGGTATTTCCATTACAATTGTTAATGTTGCGCTCTCTCCCTCATATCAAAGAAATGGAAATTGTAGTGAGGTTCCAGATTCAAGATTAAAGTTAACCTCTTACGTTCCCTATGGCGCACATGCTTTGAAACACCTCTTCTTGCAATTTAATCAATTATCTCCTGCTTCAAAGCTCATAAGAACAAGCAGAGAAAGTCGAAAGCCAAAAGTCCGGCTTCTAAACATGAGAGGGATGTTTCATCGTTCAGATTTCGCTTCAAATTTGGTGTTGTGTATACAGACTTGTTCAGGATAGAGAAGAAATATGCTGGAGGTGCCAAATGGAACACAGACAGTAACTGAAATGGGTAATTTACTGCATTACAATGAACAGATAACTATGAAGTTCATGATGTAATTATGAAATATAAAGCATCAGGTATAGAAGTTTGAATGTATAAGTGTTTTAGTGCCACAGTAACCCACAGAGCACCGATGGGACTCTCTTGAGCCGGTCTTCTCCTGTCCAGTGCCTCGGAGCTAAAGTCCAGTGTGGTTTTATCCAAACCCAGAAGCTCACTGATCCGGGCTGAGCCGTACAGCTCACTGTATTTAGCCATCACCTGCCAGATTCCAGATATACAATGGGTCATTCTGCACTGAGTATCACACACAGACATACATCAAACTAATCACTCAGTGAAAGCACAACATCGCAACTGGAGGTTAATAATCCAGTGAACATGAACCATGTGCAGTACCAGCCAAAGGCCACATCTACTCAACAAAGAGATACACTGCTACTGTATATCTATAAAATACACAGGCAGAATTTACTAGGAACCTCCTGAGATGATTTTCCAACAGGCCTGAAGAAGATACGCACATACTAAGACTTTACTGGCTGCTGAGAGAACATTTGTTTGGGGCCCTTCATTTATTTTGGAAATGTATCTGTACATAAAATCCACAAATCTGAAAAACCTTACAGCAAAATGTGCATTTGAAGGTGCCCAGACTTTGACTGGTACCGGCATCAATCAGTGCATTAATCATTAACACTGGTAACTTAGCCAAAAATGCTGCTACAGCAATAAAATCCCACACGCTCTATTAAAGTAATGTAGGAGGTGAAGAGAGAAGCGAGTGTGAGTTTTTACAGCCAACAAACTGAACAAAAACTGAGAGGCTAGAAACTGATTAGCAGAAGGATGCAGATCACAGATAGCCACTGAAAAAGGAATCAACCAAAGAACAAAGAGAAGCAACGAATATGATTTAGTAGTTCAGAAAGAAAGAGTGGGACTACAGACTACACACAGGTGACACAGAAAACCAGGAGGAAGGACAGGGCAGGAGAGGAAAACATGTGGCTAGGCACAGACGGCAGGCCATACTGGAGTAGTAACAGAAAAGTACACAGGCAGGAACATAAAGTGGGAATGTTTGAAACATTTCTGAACAACTCAATTACTGAGATTTAAACAATGTCCTCCGGAGTGGTGTGATGTGAAATGGTTCGCTGTAGTTTTCCTACAATGGTGGTATAAGGAACCAGGGCTTGCAAAGTCCTAAACACAACTCTAGCCATCCAGAATAAACAATGAGCCTACATGCTGATAAACATATATACAGCTCTGGAAAATTGTAAGAGATCAGCGTCTCTAGTTGTACAGTTTCTGGGTTTGTGTTGGACCAAAATTCCTCAGTTCTGTTTTATTCTCTACACTACTGGAACCATGTCTCTCAGATTCCAGATCAGATATTGTATTAGATCTGTTTATTTAGAAAATCACTAATGACCTCCAGAAGCCTGTTTTTAGAACCATGCCCGCTGTGCGTTTCACCCCAGCCACCGCTCGCCAGTCTCTCTGTAGGTTACTGGAGATCATCTTACGGTGGTTAAGGGACATTGGAATGAGGTGGTGCTCATCACGGTCAGCAGACAGTGGGTTTTGCCCTCTGCCGGTCTGTAGCTGTGTTGTCCTGTGTGTTTGCGGCTTGACCTTGTTATTATGAACCAGACGCTCACTGTATCCGCCAGGAAAGCTAGAACCCAACCTTCTGTTCCTCACTAAGAACCTGCTGCACATGTGGAGATGCTGATTGAAGAAGAGACTGGAGGGGTCTCTTATTTATTTCCAGAGCTGTAGGTGGGTCGTATGGTGTAAATGGTGTTATATTTGGGTACTACTTTTCTCTGAATGTTCCTCTCCACTATTACAAAGATACACTTTAGCTGAAAAAGCTTAGGTTGAGTCTATTACAAAACAATGTCTCAAGCATCAAATAGCGTATCTGTAACCGCTAGGTGAAGCACCCTTTCTGTTAGGTTGCGTCTAGAGGTACTAAATGTTACAGACAGTTTCCTATGCAGACCACTGTAAACAATTCTGACTCTAAAATACAACATCACAACAAACCATGCTTTGCTTACATGTTAATAATAGAACTATTCAGATGTTTCCCCACTCTTACAGTGATCTCCTATTCACGATACATGCAGGGTTAAAAGGTTAACACAACACCGTAACCGTGTGCTTAAATCTGTACCTTCCTCTTCACAAATTTATCCCAGTAATTATTTGGATAAGACCTGAGAAGTGACCAAACAAGGCAGGTTTATTTCTGCTGTAGAACGATAAACAACATTTATGACTGCTTTGTAACACAGTCACAGGCTCTTACAGAGTGTTAATGACCAGCCTGTCCCACTGGCCTTTGATGTCATCTTCAGAGGGCTGCTTTGTCACATACAGGCCATCAAACTCCATCTTGCGTGCCAGTTCTTTCTCCCGCTTAAAAATCACTAAGGGGACCTGAGAGACACAACCAACACCATCACAAAGCAGAAAGTGTGTAGAACTCTGTGTGGTGTGTGTGTGTGTGTGTGACATCTGGTTCAGGTGGGAGTGGGATCAGGCAGATAGTAAAAAGAAAAAGCCAAACTTTATAGTAATTAAGTTAATTTGTAGTAACACATGTAGGAAACGATCAACAACAGCTACAGCAAATGTCCACTATGAGATATGATTTACCTTCTTACAATTTACTCAGCATCCGTATTTAAACTGCAGCGGTCGTTTACTTTAGCAATCAAGTATGCAATTGATTATAATTAGAATGATTCATTATTGTAGCGATTAATCGAGTTACATTTGTGTAATTTAAGAGCAACAGTACATATGCAAAATGAGAAAATAAGACAGGTCTCTTAAAATGAATAACATATTCATTTCCATTATAGACAAATTTATATGCAGTATGTATATGCAAATAGATGCCAATCTAAACTTACTTATTGCAAATTAATGAATTGAAATGAATAAATGTGTTGTGATGAAGCTCATTTTCTCCATTCATATAGCTTTAAAATATTCTAATGGCACCAATTTGAGGTAATATTTCGAATGCAATTAACTCTGATTACACAAAACAATACAATTTACTGTGATAAATTACCTCATATTAATAAACTCATTTGTGTATTTATGAATTAATTTATAAAGGAATACTTATTTTTATTTAAACAGCTAAGTAAAATAAAATCAATATTTTTTTTAATATATGAGAATAAAGCAAGTAAAGTACTACCTTACTTTGTATTTATGAGCACGTCGTCTATCTGGAATGATTTTTTTATGAAGTACTTTAGACAATTTTCAATCAGATTTTTTTAGTACATGCCTTAAAAATATGTTGGATGTTTTATTTTCTGATCAGGATGTTCCTTAAAAAAACAAAAAAGCATTTGGTTTGAAGTACAACTTCATAATAGTCTGTATAACTGATCCTGGGTCTCAACCCACTCAGTTCAGAATCATATGGGTAGGTCAGGCATCATTCCAGGAAGTCACAGACTGAGGCAGTTCCTCTATGAACTCAGCACAGCAGAGCTATTCAATGATTCTGTTATCAAGGGCCCATACACTGTTCACTCCATCTTTGTTCTATTCCTCCCCCAAACACACCTGAGCCAGGTAACCAGCTTTTGTAGAGGGCTGATTAACTGGCGCAGGTGTGCTGGAAAAAGACAACCAAAGCCATTACTGCAAAGCTGCTAGAAGATCAAGGTGTAATGTGTTAGTGGACATATGCAGCATGCATGTATCTGCAAAACCAGACTTGCCTTCAGACAGTAGTAGCCGATGATAGAGCAGAAAGCAATAAGAGTGTGCAAGACGGCCAGACAGCGGAGAACAGGTTCCATGTAACTGCTTTCCCCCAGTACAAAAACCACAGTGCCTTCATTCTCTTCCCTGAGGTCAGTCACACCTTCCTCACAATCACCATCAGCTTCATTGGACGACACCTAGCATAGGAAAAAAAAGAGCACCTATCCTGTATTTCCATTAAGAATCCACTGTATGACCTCTGAAAACTCAGCGCACAATTACAGAAGGTAATATGAAGGGGCCATTTATTCATAAACCTGATATTGACTTTTATATGGCGCAATGAGCCACTTACCCTCTCTCGCAAACCAAAAACCCCAAAGCATATTACTGTATTACATAGCACAAATGACACGCTGGTAGTATTTTATTTATACGACCATGCTCTGAATGTGAAGCTATTCTGTGGAGATGAGATATCACATATTCATGAGAAAACATGTCTGTCCATGTCTTTACTCTGCCTACTAGACCTGATTTATATACCAGGACGCATACAGACGAAGTTAGAGCTATTTAAACAAAAAAACAAGATGCAGCAGAAGAAAAGTAGCGCAGAGCTCAACTTTTGTACTTCAAAGTCGCAGATTTTGTTACTTTTCATTGTCTGTTATATATTTTTTTTCGATTCTTTTTTGGTTTTAATGCTCACCTTGAACTCTAAGCTTGTTGTAAAGTTAATTGGTCAGACCGGCCAACTGAGCTGCTGTTATTTTATGTTAATCTAGTCTGGGCCATGGTAGTTAAATCTAGTCTGGGCCATGGTAGTTCAATCTAGTCTGGGCCATGGTAGTTCAATCTAGTCTGGGCCATGGTAGTTCAATCTAGTCTGGGCCATGGTAGTTAAATCTAGTCTGGGCCATGGTTGTTAAATCTAGTCTGGGCCATGGTAGTTAAATCTAGTCTGGGCCATGGTAGTTAAATCTAGTCTGGGCCATGGTTGTTAAATCTAGTCTGGGCCATGGTTGGTAAATCTAGTCTGGGCCATGGTTGTTAAATCTAGTCTGGGCCATGGTTGTTAAATCTAGTCTGGGCCATGGTTGTTAAATCTAGTCTGGGCCATGGTAGTTAAATCTAGTCTGGGCCATGGTTGGTAAATCTAGTCTGGGCCATGGTTGGTAAATCTAGTGTGGGCCATGGTTTGTAAATCTAGTCTGGGCCATGGTTGGTAAATCTAGTCTGGGCCATGGTTGGTAAATCTAGTCTGGGCCATGGTTTGTAAATCTAGTCTGGGCCATGGTTGGTAAATCTAGTCTGGGCCATGGTTGTTAAATCTAGTCTGGGCCATGGTTGGTATATCTAGTCTGGGCCATGGTTGGTATATCTAGTCTGGGCCATGGTTGATAATGGTGAAGAACTTCAATTTTTTATTTATAAACATACACTGTATAAGTCACTGGCAGTTTTAAAAGGGCACATCAGAAGCAGAGCTTGCTCTTTCCGTATACGGATGCATGTAAAAAAAAAAACCTACAGACTAAGATTCTAGAAATTTTAGGACTGTAAATGTATCACAGTGGGGGAAAAAAGTTCTAACAACTGTGCTACATCTCAAAAAGCAAAAACGAGGTAATATGAAAAAAGGTAATATGAATGTTAAGGCATTTATTGCAGTACTGGGTTCAATCGAACTCCAATATGCGAGAATGAACTGCTTGATATGCTCAATATTATCTATAATATCTATAATATTAACTTTTCTGGGTTTGCATGGTAAGATCAAAACTAGAACGTGTTTAGTCTAAGCAGAGTGGTGAAGTCTATGGAAGTGTTCAGCTGCAGATGACAATAGCTGAAAAAAACAAAACAGAAATGAGGTAGAGCTTAAATGGATCTGTAGGCACCAAATTTCTCAACACATACGGCACAGAGGGTCAGCACAGCATATCTGCTCACTTCACAGACACCTTGCTGCCACCGGACACATGTGACGTTTCAGGCTTGAGCTGCATCCATGAGTCACATCTGTTTGGCTAGATGATGTGAAATTATAGAAGCCGTATGTGTTTCCCTTACTCTCCCTCGTTTTTGTTCTTCGCTCTCGCATCTCTCACGAAACCAAAAAGCATTGCTTGACTGGAATTACTTTACTCTGGCCAGACAGACTGAGACTACAGACTATAGAAGTGCTGATTGGCTGTACTCAATAAATCCTCCACATTACTTCCAGTCCAATGTCATGCCTGCTGGTTCTCCTCTCACCTCTGATCTTTCCCATAACCTATCACTTGATGTCATGTGTCCATCCTTGCCCAATCACACCCCGTTGCCTCGTTCTCGGTCTCCTGAATATTGATCAGTCACCTGACCTTAATTAGTCTGTTTGTTTAAATACTTCTCTCTCACACAGATTCATTGCGAAGTATTGCCACTCTGTTGCGTACTGAGCCTTCTCTATCTGTTTGATCTTGTGTTACTCAGGCGTTGACTCTATTCTGATTCGCTGGTTTACTCCTCTTGTTTATCCCCTCTGGAACCTCTGCCTGGTCTGATTGTCTGCTTGGTTTGACCCTTGCCTGTTTATTGACTCTGACTCAGCTTAGCCCTTGATTGTATTTCCTTGTTCTTGGTGTTGCTGTGTATTAGTACAACCTCTTTAATAAACTGTGCCTTGGTTTTGGTTCACTCTGTTTGTCCATCGTCACATCCAACTGTATGTTGGGTCAGTCTACAGAAGTGTGTTTTGGTATGTCAGATATGTGGATAAATAACAAAAGGTATTTTAATCAGCACGGAAATTCTGATTATGGGAAAATGCTGAATATCAGTTCAGATGACTAATTCCTTATTAAATATTATTAATTGGTTGAAAACTCTAGTATAAATGCATGTAAATAAAGGAGTATGGTGCGTCACCTTATAGAAGAGAAGTATGAAATTGATGGTGAAGGCCACACATAGCGCCAGCACTCGCATGTTGTAAAAATGCCTAGCGAAACAATTCTGTGGAAAACAGACATAGAGGTTATATCAGAGGTTAAGTCAGATATTTCACTATATGAGCCAGGTATGAGACTGAGAGAGAACAGAAGTAGAAGATGATGAATAGTGCTGCCCTACGAGCAGTTTAGTCTTCTGAGAGCAGACTGTTTTCCAAGCAGCTGATTCCTGAACATCTGGTTCCGCTGCCTTGTGTGAGCTGGCTTTCCTGATTCGTCTTTTGGGCTTCTTCTCCAGCCTGGTGTTGTTCTTCTCATCTTCCTCTCCTCTACAAAACATAAATTTTTCATTTTTTTTTGCTCAGTAAAGGGGTGATGAGATCCGGCTGCACTGAAGAACAAAACTATGAAGAATAAAAGACGGAGTGACTGAAATGAAATCAGAGCTCAGCTGCTGGTTAGAATTCAAATAAGATCCATTCTTTCTGAAACGGAGGAGAGAAATCCTCAGGCATGAACGCTTGGATGAAGAAATAAGTAATGTAGCAAAGTACTTACTCAGCTTTTTCAGTCTCTGACTGCTTCTCCTGCTCCTCCAAATCTTCCTCGGACACCACTGCCTAATATTACAGGTCACACACAGATCACAAGTGAAGAACCCAACCACTCAGTTTCATAGACAGAAATAGAATAGAAATCTACGTTTACTCAATTATAATTATTATTGGTCTATAAACATCAACAAATCTATGTAGCATAGTCAAAAACCTGAAACTTGGAGGATCTGGCCAGGTCACTGAGACTGTCATTCGACTCCCTGGTCAGCAACGTATACTGTCCTCCTTCCTTTTTCAGGTGAAGGCCGAATATGTCCGTGAGCAGCTGAGGGTTTCTGGACACAGCTGACAAATCCAGACTCACCGCCCTCAGAACGTCTTGAGACGAGAGGGTGTGTGTCTGACACCGAACATCAACAACCCCCTCGCCGGCCCCTGTGATCTCATCCAGTGTGGGGTCCTTAAAGTTACAGAAGAGTTCAGAGATTCTCGTCTCTTTGGCAATTTCAATAATCCATCCGCTCAGAAAGATGAGGTAGACGAGGTGGAGGAAGAAGCGTATGATGGCTAAAACGGTATGCACAATGCAGTTTACGAGACTCTGGAAGGAGAAAAACACGGAGAAAAATAAGCCCCTCACAGTCGTCCTTTTCAGCCACTGCCTCATGTTTCTTATGGAGAAGAGAGAAAGGATCATCATCAAGCCGTATAGAGGGGCCAGGGGGAGGTATTTCATCTTTGAAGAAAGGGATGAGAAAAAGCCTCTTGGCTCTTCTGCGTCGCCTTTTTCCGGGTAGATACTTCCATCCTTCTCTTTTCTTTCTTCTGTTTTGTCCATTTCCATGCCCTTGGCTTCCTCCTCGTGGTCCGAACCAGAGATCTGAGCGGCTAGCTGCATCTCAAAGATTGTATCCTCGCAGAAGTTCACAAACAACTCCATCTTTTCTTTCTCTCCTCCCTCGTTTACCATGTCAAAGATGAACTGGCGCTTGCTCTCCTTCACCTGCGTCATTATATATGTCAATAAACAGCATATTATTACATATTATACAGTGGTCATAATGTCGGTCACTGTGAACAGCTTGGTAAGAAATAATTTTTAAAAGGCAACATGTTAAAGAAAGCACTTTTATTATATGAAGCTATATATAAAAATTATTTTCAGCCACTATGTATAAATATACATACTTATCTACACATAATTCCAGTGACTGGTACTACACACTAAAGACATCACTGTTGGTTACCTGCGGTTTCTCCCACTGTGTGCGGCTTGACTCACTGATCTCAAAGTAGACCCTCTCAATGCGTTTCTCGCTGCCCATTATCTCAATCCTACCCAGGTGAGGCTGGAAGTACCTCAGCACGCTGTCGGCCACCTCCAGAAAGTTCTGCAACGAAGTGTCATGTGGCATGTGCTCAGACAGGTTTGTCAGAAGAACGGCTACATTGAAACCAATGTCTTTGGCCGGTTCATGAAAGCGGGCCACAAAGGCCCGGTAATCCAGGAGCTTGCTTTCGTTTGTCTCCACACAAGAAAGCAGAAACTCTATCTCTGACGGTGTGTAGCGCTTGTAGCCCTCCATAGCTCTTTGAAAATCCTTCTTAGAGATGAGTCCACCCCCATCTGGGTCAAATTCTCTGAAGGAGTCAGAACATACAAGGTCTTTGAGCTTCAGGAACATATCAAAGAACTTGAGGATCATCTCAACATTACTGGACGACTCCACCAGCATGTCCACCATCTGCTTGCCAATTGTCCCATTTACCACATTTCCTGCAACAGATAACAATGCAATTTAAGCTGTAGATGAGGTTGCTGCTGTTCATAAACCAATGCTCCATGAAGAAATTGTTCATCTACTGCTAGATTACTTAAATAAATATATTAGTAAAGGTTAATACGTTATACTGGTTTATTTTATGTCCCTTTGATGTTTTAGACATAGAAGTAAAGTTCATAAATCAGCTCTGACCTTCTAGCAAAGACAGCAGCATCACCATCATGTCTTTAAGCAGATCCATGAGTTCCTTGAGTAGCTCAATCTGACTGGAATCCTAAGAACAGCATAACAGTCACTTCAAATATAAAGTTGCCATGTTGTTATAAACATGTTTCAGACAGCTGAATATTTCAAAACAGAAATATGTTTATTTCTATTAGCAGGTTTTTTCCTGTTGACGTAATGGGTTAACACATCTGGCATTTCACAGAGGCTATATAAGTCTCATAAAGTTAATTTGGTGGCCTTTTGCTCTTACAAACCTGAGACAGTTTCATCTGCATATGGGCGAACACATGCAGGAAGCCCACCACAGCATCCCACAGACGACTATGAGCCAGACTCTGCTGATTCCCAGTGCATGGACCCTGAAAAAAAAGCACCAGCGACACACATAATAAACACGTACAGAATTAACACTAAAGCTTCGTGTGCAGCACCACAAGCGTGTTTAAAGAGGCAGCAGAACTAAAGTTGAAATCAAGACGACTAAATACAATTTTAATGGTCTCTTCCTCTGTTGTGCTAGCTCTTTATGTTGTTGTGTTTTTTCCATTTTTGTTTCACACTAGTCTCTGTTCTGTACTTCTGAGATTTTTTCTTTGATCTGTTTAATTGTATGCCTAGTACCATACTGCACAGATAAAAGTCTTAAGTAAATTTTTTGCCAGAAGAAAAAAACTTAACAGTAGTTATGTTGTAATTGTTTTAATGTAGTATGTCCCGTTCGTATGTAATCCACAATTTTTAGTCTGTTCACAGAGGTGATAATTTTCACACTTTACCATATACAGCTCTGGAGATAAATAAGAGAGCACTCTCAGCAGGTACAGCAGGTTCTTATTGAGGAACAGAGGGTTGTGTTCTAGCTCTAGTTCTATTGGAATGTCATGTTTTTCAATACAATTTTTAAAATAATGATTTTTAAAACCGTATTTGTCATTGACCCATACAAATACCTAAAGGCAAATGACCTTGACAAGGAGCTTGTATTTACTGTGTGCGTGCGGTTGGCTGCTCATGTCTGTGTAAAAAGTAAAAAGTGTACTCTTTTACTTCAAGTAGAAATATATGTCACTGACACACTGTGCTCTTAATTAGGCTTCTGCTTAATGAGATTACTCAAATTAAAAATGGGACAAATGTCTGTTACTTGAATGAAGAAGTCTACAAGTAGGAGTGAAGTAGCTAGAACAAGTGTTATGATGTTTTATTTTTAGATGGGAGGTTCTTCAATTAAAGGCTCTTCTTATGTTTTTCATACTGTACATTTAATATATTTCTAAGACTGAACTCTAAGGTTGCACAAGGCTTTCTCATCCAAAATGTTACACCTCACCTGAATATATTCAGTGAGTGTGTTGAAGACTTGTTTTGCCACCCTGATGGCCTTAGAGAAGTTGTGTTGGCCGTGGTCATCGATCACGTCTTTCCCAGAGTAATACCAGTAGAAGTCACTGATGGATTCCTAAACACATCACATGATTAGGTTTATAATGAACCCTATCCCGTGATCTGGTGTGGCAGGTGGATGTATGCACCCACTGTGAAAACATAGGGGAACTGATTTACCTGCACTCTGAGCAGGTAGTCCACAGTGGAGATGATGATATTGACTGTAGTGTTGTTTCCTATCTGAGTCCGCAAATAATTCTGAAAATCTATGCCAAATCAGTAATATAAATAAAAAACATTTATTACTGGTCCTAGTTTTCAATTGCAATTGTTAGAGCTGTGCAGACACTCTCAGACAAAAAAACAACAAAGCCTTGTACAAGCATAGAAAAGAGAAGATAAAACATATTGGGGGATTTGAATGTACAGACAAAAAGAAAACCGGATTAAACATGACGAGAAAGAGAAAAGGGAACGTGAAAACAAGCAAAGTAAATTTAACAATTGAAGCTGGCTCCAGTCTTACCAAATAGATATTCTAATGAGCATAAAATCTTATTTTACAAACAGTCTATAGAGTAATATAAGCCAGAATTGGACATAAAACACTGAAACAAGACATTACAAAAGCTGAAACAAGGACAAAAAAACAGAGAGTGATGACACCTGCATTATGTCCTTCACAAAGCAGCTGAAGAAACCGGAAAAGGTCACAGGTCAGTTGCCCATCTGCTAAAACCTTGTCACCTAAAACAGAAAGAGGTGCAAGAGACTAACAGTGAGGCAGACAGACAGAAGAAGCAGCCTACAAGCAGGCCGATGCAGATGTGCAGATGATACACTCATAAGACTCTTCCCAAAGTTTAGCAAGTTACTCCTGATG
The DNA here is from genome assembly GCA_024036415.1 of Prochilodus magdalenae. Classification (NCBI taxonomy): domain Eukaryota; kingdom Metazoa; phylum Chordata; class Actinopteri; order Characiformes; family Prochilodontidae; genus Prochilodus; species Prochilodus magdalenae. The sequence goes on from JAMWET010004383.1 coordinate 90,559, forward strand.
TCTGAGACGTACCTGCACTCTCTTCAGCTGCCACTCCTAAAGCCTCTCCTTTGATCTGCCTCTCGAAAGCATTCAGGTCTAACACGCTGCCACACACAGAAGTACCGCACCATGAAACTCGAGACATGAATTTAAAAAAATGTCTGTACAGAAAGTCATTCAGAGTGGTTTAGTATGAAATCTCAGTCTAAAGAAATTTGCCAAGTCAGAATTGTGTGAGTGGTGATGATAGGAACCAGATGTCTAAGCAGAGCCTGAGGTTTGACACCTTGTTTTTTGAGCAAGTAAAAACACCAAATATCAAATTAAATGAATTCAAATAAATACAAATTGTCACGCCCCCACCTCTCCCCGGCTTCTCCGCTCTTCAGGACTCCACTTCCCAGAGGGCCACGCTCGATGACGTCATGTCTATGCGCCCCCAGTCAGACTCTGTGATTCGCTCTAGATCGCCCGAGTTTTAACCTCAGCTGAATCCAATTACTTCCTGTATTTAAGCTTCTCTCAAACACTCACACTTTGCGAAACTTTGCCAAACCTAGTTTAGCAATCCTGAGCGGTCTTTCCTCATATGGTATTACTCTGGTTTCCGACTCCCTTCGTTCCTTTACCACTCTTTCGCCTTATCCCTTTTGCTCGTGCTCTGACTCTACGGTTTGTACCTCTGCTTTCTCTCTTTGGTTTTCCCCTTCGGTTTTCCCCTTTCAACTTGTTCGCCCTCGCTGCTTGTTATACCTGGTTCTGACCTCCGCCTGTCCCTGACTCTGATTTAGCTTCTTCCACTGTTTTCGCTGTGTACTGTCGCTTGCTGTGATTGCCTGTTTTGTAATAAACCGTTCCTGGTTTTTAGTTTTGCACACGTCGGTCTCGAAGTCTTTTGTCTAACACAAATTCGTAAAAAAAAAAAAAAAAGGATATATTTATAAACTAGTTTGTAGAACAAAAGTCGGTCTCCTCCCCTACAGCCCTTGCATTAATTTATTAAATCATCAGCACACTCAATTTAACATAATTAAATACTGACCAGCTGAACGTATGAAAATAATGAGAGGTTTGTTATTATTCTATTATTACTACAGTTGTACCATAATTTGTATTCATTGCATAATTAGTGTAAATAAAGCTTAACACCCAAATGAACAGCTTTGTTAGATCGAACTTTCTAACATGCCTGTAGTTTCACAGAGTGCTGTAAGCTCAGTGCTTTTACCTGCAGGACTGCATGAGACTGGCCAGACTGTGAAAAAATCCCACATCTCTTTTCTCTCTCAAATAGTCCAGCATTTTCTGTCAGACAAACAAAAAAGGAAACAGACAGATGGTTTCCTAAAACAAGCTGAACTTAAAGCTGTAGCTATAAGGTTTTTAAAATGAGGTGATCAGTGAGTGTGCAAGACCTGTAATCATACTAAAGCCTACCTGTTGTACAGCAGTGTTTCCTCCATTCAATAAAGCTATGCCGAGCTGAAGAGTGGACGCAACCACTGGCCCCATAGTACCTTTAAATATGGAAAAGAATGCACACTAGAGCATAACAGGAAGCTAGTCAATATTCAATGACCTTTATAAGGATCGGCCTGCAATTTCACATTCAACAACTGCTGGATTTTAACCAGCTACTGAAACAGCTCCCATCTAAATGTGAAAATGTCAAACAAGGAGCTTATTGCCAGCAGCAGAATGTAACTGCTACACCATTTAAGATGCAATAGGTGATTAAAAAAAAAGGAGCTCACTAATAAGGAGCTGAATGCCAGCACCATAGAGTAACAGCTGCACATTTTAAGCTGGAGCAACAATATACAAATAAGAAGCTGGTAAATAAGCTGACCGCCAGCGCCACCTTGAGGAAATTTTACTTGCTGTTAATCAAAAGAAAAATCATCTTTTTTTGTTTGCCAGCTCAGTGGACCAGTGGTAGTTTGTCCTGGGATAACAAAGTAGTAGTCAACCCAACAAGGTCACTGGGCTAGATAAGAATCCATTATCCTTATCATAGTTTCTGTAAAATGCTGGAATTATCAAAATTAGTAAGTGTGCAAGTTATACACACCCATCCAAACCCTCAATCTTGCTCATCCTCTCCTTCTAGCTTGTTTTGAAGACTACATGTCTTTATCCACCTGCCGGGTGGTAGCTGCAATTACAGTGACCAGATCAACAATATCCCAGCACAGTCCGAGTTTCTGCTTCCGGCATCAGGACCTTAATTACGTAATCGAATGCTATGAATACTGAACGAAGCATCAAACAACTGCTGGATTTTAACCAGCTACTGAAACAGCTCCCATCTAAATTTGCAACGTGAGATCAGAATATGGAAGGGCAGGGATTAAAAACACACAGACCTAAGCCTAAAGTGAAAGCATGTGATGGACTGCCATGTGTTGGTCTGCTTACCTCGGCTACCACTAAGCCTCTGTAAGACCATCTCTGCAGCTCCGCGATCATGTAGCCGGGCCTGCTGATACAACAGCCTCTGCTTTTCAAGCTCTTTCTCCTGGAATAATTCATTTAGTCATAACAGAACGAAGGAATAAATAAACACAGCACACAAAAATAGAAATACAGTACAAACCTGGAGTTTGAGCTCAGAGATTCCTCAAGAGATCCATGTTTACCTATCGCCCTTGTTATCAGAAACATCCACAGTGTACCTCCACTCACAGTTCCTTTTTTCAAACTCCACCTACCTTATCGGACAGCTCTCTTATCGCCCACCCTGCCCCCAATGCATTAATCATGGGCCAGTCTTTGAGCACAGGAGTGAATAAATGTCTATGGACTTTGCAGTCTTCCATGGAGTAAACAAAGAAACCTGTCCCGCCAATCATCTCCACGACTCACCTCAAAGGATCTCAATTCTTTATCATCTTCGTCGTCGACGTCGTCATCAGTCTGACAGCTCTGCAGTGAGAGAGATCAATAGACATCGCTTTGGTCACAACAGTGATATTCTGGTTAGAGGCTAACTGCGTTTCATTGGCTCTGCACTCTGCTCAATGACAATAAAGATGGAACCTTATCTAATCTAATCTAAATGTTTTCAGGAAAACACATTTTCCATGTACAAAAATTAAGAGAAGGGGTTCTGTCATTCTGAGCCGAAGGTCCTACCTTTGCCATGATCTCAGCATAGGCCAGGTACAGAGAATCCTCCTCTGGTTTGCTGTGGACATTAGAGAGATAAGGTATAAGGTATAAGCCATAGGCTTTGTGTAAGACCCCAGTGAAAGATCTACAGTTTTCACTTTATAACAAAACGAAATCAATTAGCTAAGACTGTTATATGACATCAGCCGCTTCAATTCTGTACTGGAGCAGCAAAGCTGCAGTAGCTAAATAGTAACAAAAGCCTAGCACAACCTTAGCATAATTAACTTACGGCATGTCTACTATTTACTCTCATTATGTCTCTCTACGACAGGCTGGCTGAAATGTGACCTGTGCATTCAGCTTGTCTATGCTGTTCCATAGTGATGGAACCTGTGTGCGCAGAGTACTAGGAAGCAGTGGGTTAAAGCGTCTTTGTCTTGTCCTGCATAGAGTTTCGGTGCTTCCTCCTACAGGAAGCTGTACGTTTCAGGGTTCGAGACTTCAGTTGCTACTTTGTGAGCTGGTCCATTGTCTTGCCATTGTTCTTGTGCATCTTCTAGACGTTCCAATTACTTTTTCAAATGTCTTCACTTTGCCTAAACCACGTTAAGCTGTCGGGTAATCTTGCTTAATGGCATGTGACAGGACACGTCATACTATCATCGATAAAAACAGACAAAGTTGTATATCTATAAAACCAGCAGTCATTATCATCTTAAAACCTGAATTTGACTTCTTCACACTGATATGTCTAATGTGTGTTGGATGAGGTGGGAACTGTGTAAATTTGATTTCCCATCAAACTCCTTTAATCCTCTAAGCAAAATCAGAGGCAGAATTCAGTCATTTTGCCATTTCCTGTACAACAGTGAAACACCACTGCCTCACAGGCACAGTCACACACTCACCGCCTCTCACTTAGAACACTTTGACGAAAGAAAGTGATGAGGTGATGAAGAGGGTCAGTCTTTTTGTTCTCCTTTGTTCCTTCTCTCCTTCCCTTCTCCAAACTTCCTCTGTCTGTTGCTTTCTGATAAAAATGACAAACTTCTTAAAACAGGAACGTAAGAGGAAGGAAACGTACACTGATGGTGCCAATATGGGTAAACTTGGGTTTGCTGCTGTGTATGCACTGCGTAGTTCTTACAAGTTAATATGTGACTTATGAGTTGTTAGTGTATCGAAATGAAAAGATTAAAGGACTGGGAACAATTCATTTAACTCTGGATTCTACACAGGTTCCAACAACGAGCTAAGCAGGCACATACGGGAACTTTAACTCACGGCTAAATCTTCAATCAGCTTATTCTCACGTGACCCATCCTCTGTCTCCACCCAGAGCTTTCTGTACCCTTGCAGAAACAAATCCACTGCTCTGTGCCTGCAAAGGGTTCAAATGTCCACAAAGGGTTCAAACGTGACAGTGTCAGCACATATTAATGAGGAATATGATTTGATTTGAGGTTTGAAACAAAGCAATACATCTTAACTCTGCAAATTTCCATTCATTTGAAATCTAGTTCCATCACAGCAAGACGACAGACAGTCAGACAGTCAGTATTAGCTCATATACCGGAGATGATCTTTTAGGGACAATGAGCTGAATGAGTTTACAAACACTGTCTCGCATCTGAAGTGATGGTAGCAGTGTTGCATGTATGTCAGTAAAGCACCTTGGTAGGTTATAGAGAGGGGTCATCCTGAAACAGGCCACCACTGCCTGCTTCCTCTGTTTGGATAGCAGCTTCTGCCACACTGCTCTCCTACTCCTCTGAGGATGCTCTACCTGAGCAAATGCAACACAAAGCCAAGAATGGATGATACGTATATTAGAGCTTGGCTAATATAAAGATTTTGTGATCAATATAGACTTAAATCTATATTTTTATGTAATTTTATACAAGTTACACAGTTCGGTTACACAGGGCTTTACTGACTGATGACTGATGTTGGATGATAATTGCTAAAACAGCTCAAGATCCCACCAGAGCTACACTTAGCACAACCCCTCCCCTAACACTGTAACAGTATAGAAACTAGAGAGGATTAGCATCAGCTCAGTCAGAGCTATATATTTACACTGCAAGCACAAGCTCCTGTTACCGCTTGATGGCCCTCCTTAGACAGTGCCCACTTTGCTAGCATTAGCTAGGCTAACAGTGCTATCAGGAGAGTTCATAACACATATTTCTGTGATGGGAAAAATTCAGAACACATAATTACTACTGCTTTACCGGGAACTAAAATAACAGGTTGGAAAAGAGTGGTTTTCCAGCCTTACCTGATCCAGGTAGAAAACGACACGAGCAATGGTCAGCACCCTCTCAACACGTAGCGATTCCACTGACTCATCAGAAATCTCCTTAGGATAAAGTGAGCGAAAGCCCATTGTGAACAAGTGAACGTGAGTGCAAACTGTGCAAGAGTCACAGATGACCTGAGGATTTTGGAACTGGCCTGATATAATAAGCCACTCACTAAGTAAGTAGTAAGCTATGTATGCAGTACACATACAGTTAGGCCCAGAAATATTTTGACAGTGACACAGGTTTTGGCATTTTAGCTGTTTACCAAAGCATATTCAAGATACAGTTGTGTAATCAACATGGGCTTAAAGTGCAGACCCTTTCATTTGAGGTATGCACATCCTAATTGGAGGAAGGGTTTAGGAATTACAGCTCTTTAATACGTAGCTGCCTCTTTTTCAAGGGACCAAAGATAATTGGACAATTATCTCATGAACTATTTCATCTGCTACATAGATTATTCCCTTGGTAATCCATCAGCGATTTAGCAGGTAAAGGGTCTGGAGTTGAAGGGGTTGATGGAAGGTTGAAGGAAGGTTGATTCGGCATGGCTTCACAGTACAAATGGACAGTGACCCAAGACAAACTAAAAAAAGCAACCCAGGAGTTTTTTAAGGTAAAGAAATGTGAGTCAATCACCAGAACTCAACCCCAAGACAGAACTTAAGGCAGAAAGACCATCAAAGCAGTTATTGCTTGCAAGGGATTCGCAACAAAGTATTAAATGAAAATTTAATTCATGTAAAAGTTCATTTGTCCAATTCCATTTGAGCCCCTGAAATGAGGAGGCTTTGTAGTTCCTGAATGTGTCATAGGATAGTTTTTCAATCACTTGTATTAAACCTGAAAGTCTACACTTCCACAGCATCTCAGTTGTTTCATTTCATATCCAATATGGTGATGTGCAGAGCTCAAATCATGAAGACCGTGTCACTGTCCAAATATTTCTGTAACTGTATATAACTGTACTCTCTCTCTGAGAAAGCAGACCCACTGGGTTAGGCCTTACCTCTTTCAGGCTGCTCCGAATACATGCTCTGATCTCTTCCTCTGTGTCTTTCTACAAGAGACACACCACAGACAGAGTGGCATCACGCTGAGCCACACATCACAGCAGAACTAATAGCCGGGTTCATCAACACTAAAGTTTACAGCTAGTTTACAGTATTTATAGCTTGTAGCGTTCTTAAATTAGCTTTTTTATGTATTATGTGGGGCCTTAAACAGCAGTGTAGATGGCAGAAAGAGTACCTCGGAGAAACGGCTCTTGGCCACAGCAATCAGGTCCCTATCGCCATGGCAACACTGGTTCAGCCCAACGGAGAGGAGTTTCTTCACGGCGGCCACGATCAACGACGTGTGTGTTGAGTATCGCTCGTCCTTGGTCTTCTTCATCCGTCTCCTCTCGACTTCATACACTCCACCCTGTGTGATGATCATTCAGCTCAAAGTTTTTGTTCTCATATATATTTAGGACTCATATAGAACCATCAGCCATAACGTACAAATCTTCTCCATGTTTGTACAATCCATATACCATATAGGAGCAGCTTGTGATTTAATGTCTACAATTACAGACTGTAGTTCATCTGTTTCTCTGCATACTTTATACCCCTTTCAGCCTGTTCTTCAATGGTCAGGACCACCACAGAGCAGGTATGGATGGTGGATCGTTCTCAGTGACACTGACTGATGTGTCCAGTCCTGGTGGAGGTTTTAAATGCCCCATGTCACTGCTGGACAGAGAATAGTCTATCCACCAAAATATCCTGGCAGTGTCTTGTGATCACTGATGACAGACTAGAGGAGGACCAACCCAAACTGTGCAGGAACAGATGATCTACTGTCTGTAATTTTACAGCTACACAATGGAGCCACAAGGTAGTAGTGTCTACAGTGAGTGGACACAATGTTTAGGAACTGTGACTGTAGAACAACAACAACAACAACAACAACAACAACAACAACGTACAGCCGTGAGGAAAGTGGAGCTGATTACACGGACAATGAGTGGACAGAAAAGGAGGGGGTTTTATAGTTAGTGAGGATTACTGTATATGGAAAGGGCAAGGTCGTTGTTACTTCTGTTTTTCCAAAATAGTAACTTTGTAGAAGACAAAATATTGTTATTTATAGTAATTATAAAACATTTATATTGATTATGATAAATATAAACATTAGGTATGTTTGCCCTCGCTTTATATTATTATTGTTATTATTATAATATATGATTGCTATGGACAATATCACTTTAAACAACGCGCACACACACACACACACAAATATGCATATAGATAGATAGATAGATAGACAGATAGACAGATAGATAGATACGCTCTCTCTCAGACAATACTTGTCTAAAAATTTACATATCAGAGAATTTTTATAGACCCTTCCTGTGTTTCTATATTCTGTTGTTTTTTTTTTGTATATTTTGTACGTATTTAATATACATTTACATTTAAGGCATTTAGCAGACGCTCTTACGATAACAATAAGTGGATAATTTTCCAGCTAGTACAGGAAGGTCTAAACCTGCCCGAACAATACATCTCTTTTATATCTCTGTATTTTAATATGTTTAGTTACTATGCATATTAATGCTGCCCTGCTGTAGAGTACCAACTGGAGCCTCACCACAAGCACTTCAATGCATAAATGTCCTGACATGATGCACAAATGACAAATAAACCTGAAACCTCTGAAACTTCTAAACGTGTTACTGACCCGCAGAAGTTCAACAGCTGAAATACAGGCTTTTGTGTTTTTCCTTCCCATTAAATAATATAGCGTCCTATACTAGTGTTCTAGCCATGTTCCTGACAGAAGTGACCTACGTAGGAAACAGACGATTCATTAATTACGACTTTATTAAAACCAAAAACAAATCCAGAGAACAAACCTGGGTCAGCCTGCTGTTCCCACTACCCACCAGAAATGTCATATTGTCGATGCCATTCTGAACCACAAAGCTCTGCTCCTCCCACTTGAAGTTCTGCAAAATAAACACCCAAGAAAATCTGATTATACTTTGCTTGCATCATATATCAAAGGACGAAACTAACATAGTAAATGTACACTGTTAATTGTGGAGGTCTGAAGAGCTCAGTACATCCATCTACTGGAAATATTGGAAATATTAGTGCTGTAGCAGGAGAAATATCAAGAGTGCTGTGAGTGAAATGAGAATGAAAGCATGTGTGAGAGCAACTCACGTGAGATTTGGCCCAGAACACAAAAACATTCGCCACCAGAAAGAAGAGCCTCTCAGCATCTTCAGTCCTTTCTCTCAGCCAGCTCTTCCTAACAAGAGAGACATGCAGGGTTCGTCATGTACAGTACTTGATAACATCATGCAGCTGCACATGTTATTTCTTACTGATAAATTATCATTTTATAGACACACGCAATATACACTCACCAGCCACCTTATTAAATACAACAATATGTAGCTCCACCTAAGGGTCCAGATCCTTCATCAGTGGTCAGTTTGGGAAAACAGAGCTGGTTTCCTAGCGATGCTGTGTTAAGATCGATCTAGCACCTAAATATATATCTGCTCAACACCAGTCTGAAACTGGCCAGTGATAAATGGGGTAGATAGGGACTGTGCAACCATAGAGGGGCTCCATTCAGTAACTGTACACCAATATAGTCGGACTGTAAGGTAGGGCTTGAAGTGGACATTAGGTGAAAGTACAAGGTAGTGTTTGTTTTTTTGGCAGCACTTTACTTTACAGATGGTAATAAGTAGGTAATAATATGGTAATTGTATGGTAATAAGATGTATTAATCAAAAAGTAAACTGCAATTTCCTAGCTGTTACTAAATAATAAATCAGAAATTGTATGGAGTGTCAACAAGGCCATTATGAGATGGCAAAATAATGGTAACAAGTTTGACTTACCTACAAATTACCTGTTTAAGTATAATAAGTGAGCCGAGAGTCATTGTCTCATCTAGTGGTTGGTGTAGCTCAGTGGGTAACACCACTACTCAGGGTGCCACCTCTACGTGTGGGAGACTGGGGTTCGTATCCCAGTCTGGGTGACTATGCTGAGCTACACCAGTAAGATTCCTTGGGCAAGACTCCTAATACTACGTTGGTCTACCTGTGATCATTAACCTTGTAAGTCGCTCTGGATAAGAGCGTCAGCTAAATGCCGTAAATGGAAATGGAAATATTCCCGGGTAACAGTAGGTATCTATAAGTGGGCCTACATGTGAAGCACAAGACGCCATGTTGAGCTAATGTTATGACTGATGGAGGTGTAGCTAATAAGAAATGAGATGGAAGCAAGTTTGGAGTTTGGATTTTACGGCTCTAATACCAGTTAGTTGCACTGTAATCACTGCCTGTAACTCACACTGTGTCTGACCATCTAAATACATAACAGGTACGAAATAAAACAGAAACAAGTTCATTAGTAATTTACAGGCCTGGTAGGAACTACTTCACTGATTTTGGGTAAATAACCCTAACATTAAATATTTTATACATGTACTAAGTTATCATTCTCTCTTGTTGTTTACTACGGAATAAGCAGGTCACTGTAGGTAAATAAAAGTTGTTACCCCGTTTATTTTTATGATTTTATTACTAAACCCTGCTACAATGACTGTCTTTTCATTTTTTTCATTATTGACTAAAAGACGTACATATAATATTTAAGAACCTACATATCATTGTGTTTCTATTACACTACTGCCTAGTTACCACTACAACTGGTCTCTTATTACACATATAGAACTATGAAATAAGTAAGTAGAACTTTGTTACCCTTATTTAACCATCTCATAATGGCCTTGTTAACACTCATCATTATTTAGTAACAACTAGGAAATGGGCATTCAATTAATGGTTAATACAGTTTATTACTGTACAGTTACCATATTATTACATAGTTATTACCCAGCTGTATAGTAAAGCACTCCTGGTGTTTTTCCTTATAGTGGACAGTGAGTGAACATCCCTTACAAAGTAAGTATCTCTCTGAAGACGATTAAATAAACTGATAGTGTTTTGTAAACCTTCGGCGGCAGCAGCTTACCTGTGATGGTCTACAAATGGGATGAGTAACGGGTAAAAAGCGTAAAGATCTTGCACCAACACTGTAAATTTCCCCTGTATAGCAAGCTCCGCCTCTGCCAGATCAGCACACCCATCTGTCTTCACACGCTCCTCTTCGTGCAGAACTGACTCCGCCCTCTTCTTTAGCTTTTCCATCAAAGGCAGAAAGTGACTCTTCAAGAGGTGGGGCTCTGCCTTATGTACAAGTGGCTGAACAAACACTAAAAATGCATGAACAAGTTATCAGGAGAGAAAGTTTAAGCTTTGGAAACAAAAAAAAAAGTGGAAATTGATCTTGGCTGATCGGCTACAATTGGAGAAACAGGGTTTGATTTCGTTTTTATGTTATGTTATTATTATTATGAAGTTATGTGACCAGATTTGAGTATGAGGTACACTGCAAACGCCTTATGCACCTAAGCTTTGTATTTCTTTACATTAATTGAGTCATTTATCAAAGGAGTAAATGGACAGATTGTGACGAGCGCTGAGCTAAAATCAAGGCGAGGTATATTTAACAGATTTGTAATCAAACACAGCAGGAACAAGAGCAAGGCGGTCATAACAGAAGGGCCAAACAGAGTCAGAGTGAAGAAACAAGTCAACGTCAAAACCAGGCAAACATCAGATCAGCAAATTTACCAAAAGGGCAAAGTCAAAAGAGTAAATCAGCGAATCAGAATAAAGTCAGAACCAGAGTAGCAAACAAGAGTAATCACAGAAAGAACCGCTCAGTAAGCACAGAGTGGCAATACTTCACAATGACCCGTGTGAGGGAGGAGCGTTTATACAGACTAGATTAATAACAGGTGTGTGATCAGTACTCGGGTGACTCGGATCTACAAAATGGATTTGCATTGGGAGACGGCGGACATGTGACAGTGATGTCATCAGGTGGTGGGTTATGGGAAATGGAGTCCGGGAGATCAGGGGTGAGAAGAGAACCAGCAGGCGTGACACAAACATCAGTCATGAGAAGTTTATTTTCAAAAACGTTACAAAGCGATGGGAGCTCAACGTTTTTATATTTATGCTAATATTAGCATATCACTGCTGTCAAAACTATGTATTTCCAAAACAAATGACGTTAACGTGACTGTCATACTGCCCTCTTTGGTGCCTTCATGTTATTACACAGTTACTCTCACACCTGCAGCTGATTTAGGACTCATTAGGACTGCCATAAAGAGTCCATTGTTTGCCCTGCCTGTTTGCGAAGTCTCTGTTTTCATTCTTGAGTTCTGAGTCGTGTTTCCCTACTGTCCATGTTTCTGTGTCTTGCAGCTTGTTTCTCTATGAACTTTGGGGCCATTTCTTACGGAATGTACACACAACATAAAGGGCAACCGACATTTCCTGCCACAAACTGTAAAACAGCAGACACGAGCTGAGATGTTTCATTACGAAAGCAGCAATCTGCTCAGCAAATCAACACCGGTGGCCCAAATACACAGCTGTAAAAATATATCTCTCATGTTCCTAAAGCTTATGCACAATACTATATGTACCCTGAAATAATGTAGTCATCAAGATTAGCAGTCAGCAGAGACGACACCTGAGTGTCTGAACTCCCATGGAAAATGCACAGTGAACGTGTTACAGCATGACAATACCTTTAAATCTGTATTTACATGCTGACTATAGAAAAACTACTGTTTTGGAACTCATAGTGTTTGCGACAAATGGCACGCAGCAATGACAATGCAGCTAGAGTGGCAGCTGTACCAGCCAAAATAGATGATTGCCAAACGAGAGTTTAGCTGTGTCCCAGAAAAAGGCAGGATGATGCTTTGCACTCCTTTCCTTTAGCAATGTGTAATAACAGATGCAGCTGGATTTTAACAATGACAGATTTAGAGTTCCAAAAAATCTCTAGTCAGTAGTTTCCCCACCACTGTTTGCTGGAAAGTTGGGAAACTCTGCTGCTGCTGATTTGCCATGTACTGTCATAACATATAAGGAGGCTTAAGAGAGCTGTAAGAGTTAAACATCTCTCACTCACCTGCGATTTGTTTCATCCAAATGCAGTCAGATGTACCCAGCTGCGCATGGATGATAGAAAGGGCTTGTCCTAGGAGGGTGTTGAGGTCCTGTGTTGTGAGAGAGGTGCGTGGCCCGTCTTGGAGCTCCTGAGCCACAAAGTCAGTCGCTTTACCCCATCGGCACACATAGCTGCACAGCAGAGGGAGAATGACCTCCATGACCCTGGACAGAAGGGCATGGCGGGCAGAAGACCCCGCCTCTGCCAGATCTTTGACTTCTGAGAAAGCTTCTTTCAGGGAGGGAAGGACTGTGCACAAACCCAAAGATGCAGAGGTCACACCTGCTTTGGCACAAGGAAAATCATTTAGGATGGAATGACCTTGATATAATTATTGCGATCATTATTATTGAACTCCCTTTTAATTAGCCTATAATGGTTATGTTTGTTAGCATACATAAGGCTGAGAAATATGGACCAACCATGATATCTCTGTATTTTTAAGCTAAACAGTAATACATGATATACAGCTCTGGAAAACTCTTAAAGCACCTCAAACTTATCCGTGTCTCTTGTTGTACAGTTTTTGGGTCAGTTCTGTTTTATTCTCTACACTACTGGAAACATGTCTCCCACATTTCAGATCAGATATTGTATCAGATCTGTTTATTTAGAAAATCACTAATGACCTCCAGAAGCCTGTTTTTAGAACCATGCCCGCTGTGCATTTCACCCCAGCCACCGCTCGCCAGTCTCTCTGTAGGGCACTTGATGTCATCTTACGGTGGTTAAGGGACATTGGAATGAGGTGGCGCTCATCACGGTCAGTAGAGAGTGGGTTTGGCCCTCTGCCAGTCTGTAGCTGTGTTGTCCTGTGTGTTTGCTGCTTGACCTTGTTTCTTATGAACCAGATGCTCACTGTATCTGCCAGTAAAGCTAGAACCCAACCTTCTGTTCCTCACTGAGAACCTGCTGTACATGTGGAGATGCTGATTTAAGAAGAAACTGGAGAGGTCTCTTACTGAGTTCCAGCGCTGTATATCTCTTTATTTTCTACAAAGTGGGCTAAATGTTCAGTCAAAGCCACATGTGGGGCTTTTATTAAAACAGATTGAGAGTAAAATAAAATGTAAACAGATACGTTTACCTTCTCCCGCTTCATGGTTAAGTGGCAGCTCCAGGAAACATACAGGAAATGCAGCCGATAAGGCAGCAAGGCATTCCCCCAAAACGGGCCTATGTCTGTGATACGACAAATAAGACATGGACGGTAAGAACAACCACAAGGCTAAAACTGACAAGGCATTAAAGCTTAGAAGGAAATCTAAATAAAGTTGGTGTGGCCAGCAGGAGTACTGATTGGAGCATGAAACTGTGGAAGCATAGCCAGCACCTCTATATAGGAGAACTGTAACTACCTCGAGTGGCACTGAAGGACATGTAGCATATTACTATTCCGTCATATACCACAACCTTGACTGTACAGAACATAATTTATTGTGCTCTGTAACTGCACTGAGTGAGTAATATGCTTAGGTAGAACTTTACGCAGTAAGTAGGTCATTATCTGGTTATTTTACGGGAACAAATGGTATTCAATCATTAATACATTTTGCCGGTATCCTTGTTACTAAATAATAAATCATAAATTGTAGTGAGTAGTGTAGTTAGAGTTAACAGGTTACAAGGTTTAAACTCACTACAATTTCTGATTTATTATTTAGTAATAACTAGGAAATGTGCATTTACTTTTATTATAATTATTAATTACCATTTGTTACTGTAAAATTACCATAACATTATCTACTTATTACCGATCTGTAAAGTTAAGTGCTACCTATGTTTACATCCTTTTGTTCTGTGGCTCCATGTTTCTCTGCAGAATTTATATATTCAGCAATGAAACACAACCGCAGGCGTACAGCAGCGTAAACATTGCCATATCTATAGATAGATAGATAGATAGACAGATAACTGAGTCAATTAATTGGTAATTGATTTATTAAAAAGTTGACTTCTGATAGATAGATAGATAGATAGATAGATAGATAGATAGATAGATAGATAGATAGATAGACAGATAGATAGATATGACTTGTAATTTATTATTTGATAATTGATTTATTAAAAAGTTGACTTGAAAAAAAAAAAAACAGGTTCAACAAGTCAAAAGCAATACTGATGTAAGATGTGTGTGTACTCTGTCAGCTTGAATATTAATTTTCTTTATATTCAAGATCATAACGATAAAAGCCACAGTGATACCTTTCCATAAGGGTGTTACTGCAGGTGCCAAGAGTGTACAAACTGCGCAGGATGCGGTAACAGCAGGCCTCTACTTCGTCCACTGACCAAAAGGAAAAACTCAAATGTCAAAATACAACACAAACATGTTCATTGTACTGCTAAATCACCACGTGTAGTTATTAACTACACCTGCATCAGGTCATAACATCAGTTCATGGTCTTCTGCTTCACATGTAGGCCCACTTATAGATATGTACTGTTGATACATACCCAGGAATAGACGAGACAATGACTCTCTGCTCCCTTATCATACATAAACAGCCGTAAAGGCTGCTGTAAATGTATCACACGGAAAGGTTTACGTAAGCTCAATTAGGATCACTCATTAACACCTCAACTGATTATCTTTCCGGAACTCATTTCTAAAGTTGGAAAGAATTCAGCTAAAGAAATAAGGAGCACTACATTTCCTCTTGCAAAACACCGCTCACAATGTTTGCTTTTCGGTTTACAATTAACCTAGAAATACTTTTTTTTAAAAGCCAATATCGTCCTCACTTTGACCAAGTGCACATTGAGAAAACGCAAATCCATTTTGATAGCGTCCAGAGAAAATCCCAGGGCTTCAGGCTAACTGTATTTGTAAAGTGTGCCTCAGTCAGCTGAGTGTGCTGCACAGACAGCTTGGAAAGGTCCATGTGGTGCTGAATGAGATGGTAATAAGTGTGTACAGGAGTAGAAGGGAAGAAAAAGGGATGAATGATTCAAAGGGCTGCTCTACGGATGGGGTTTACAGCAGAGACAGGGCTTATCCCAATGAGGCTAGACAGATTCCAGCAGTGTGATTCAAATAGATTTCAATGGTGATTTGGCCTGGGCCCTCGTGAGGGTGATGCTAGTTAGCAGAGACATGGGGTCACTATCAAGGAAAGACAATTGAAGCAGAGGACCTTCTGAGTGATGGAATCTTTTCTGGAGAAAGACTACTGATGGACTTTGGGGGGCATTTTCATTCACTCTCTAACACGGTGTAGCTGCCCTTAAGTTTGAGTTTCATCATCAACTGTCAAAGTGACCACTTATCCATCTGCCTAGCCATTGCTCTTTCACTCTTCTTTTCATCCCTCCCACCTTTACCATCTATCGATTCATCCACCCGTCTGTCCACTCATCTGTTTACCAAAATATCCGCGCTTTATGTCGTTCATCTGTACTTCATTCCATGCATCAGCGCCAATCTTCTAATTAGCTGAAATACTTGAGATTGCCGAAACGACCATTCAACACGGCCGGCATACGTTTCACAGAAGGAGCTTAAGGTCACAATACCCAGTGCCACTCGTCAGTTAGAGGGACATAAAGCCCACCTGCACGCGTATGAATGTAGAGTGTATGTGACTTACCAATCAGGTCCTCCGAGCTACGGCAGTGGTCAATATGCTGGAACAGAGCAGTCAGTACTGGAATGAGCGCAGTGGTGGTGTAGGTCATCAGTTCTCCATCTTCCCTGGCTTGCACTCTGCTTTGGCCGTACGTTCCCATGTTTACATTCTGCACAGCTAGCTCCAGATCCATTGCCGCATCCTCAAAGAATGAGCACAGGGCTGAGCGTACGCACTCCACCGCTGTCGTTATCACTGCCCTAAATATAAGACAAGATAATACGTCAACCCGACATGCTAACATAGCAAAACATGAAATTGAGATCTTCTTAAAAATGGTTTGTGAAAGATGCCCATGGTGCCCATTTAACTAAAAAGCAGCAGTCTACAAGCAGTCAAAGAACACCAAAACCTTATGACATCTGTGAAAAGGCAGTTTAGTAAATTTTCTTATGTCTATTTGGGCAGAACTAATTTACCATGGGGGTTTGGTTTAGTAATTTGACAGCCAGCATATTGCATCTCAGTACTTTTCACTTTACTCCAGCACAACACATTCAACTCATGAACTACGGAACATGCTCTGAATTAATTGCGTTGAAGGAGGGACCGTGTTAAACATAGAGTCCCCCCCAGAGCTGTATTTGAGGAACAAGGGGTAAGAGCTTTCTGAAAAACCTAATTATCCATGCCATCTGACAGAGTTATACAGGCCCTGTCTCCTCTGACAGCATTGTAATTTCATTCAAGAGCTCCATGCTAACCACAGATGAGCATTACAGCACCACCTACCTGGTGTCCAGAGATCGTGCAAGAATCTGCAGGCAGCTCACCACAGACTGAGCATCTTTACCTGGCGACATAATACACATTAGAAGATTCTGATGGATGTGACCAGCCATACTGGAGTCTACATAGACTTGTATGATTCATTTTAACTCGTCATCTCAAAACTTGTGGCATCACAGATGCTCAAGTAGAACTTGTTCTTTTGGGGTAATTTTAAAAATATATAATATTGTGATGAATAAACAAGGTAAAAACTAAACACTGAACTAAACACTGCTTAAAGTGTCTCCTTAAATCAGCATGTCCACATGTACAGCAGTGAGGAGCAGAGAGTTGGGTTCTAGCTTTACTGGCAGATACGGTGAGCGTCTGGTTCATAAGAATGAGTAAACAGATCTAATACAATATCTGATCTGGAATTTGGGAGACATGTTTTCAGTAGTGTATAGAATAAAACAGAACTGCACAATTTTGGTCCAACACAAACCTAGAAACTGTACAGCTAGACACAATGATCATTTTGAGGTGCTCTCTTCAATTGTTCCAGAGCTGTATATGTACACAGTTTTGTATTTTACACATAATTTATTAAAGGCCCCTACATCATCCACTTGTCTGATACCAGTTTGGAAATTCTCATAAATAAGAATGCCACACCAATCCCTGGTCCATGATGCCCCTGCTACATTAATGTATCAGACATGTGGAAATTGCTGAAACCAAATAAAATAAAATTCAGTTATACTAAATAAAAAAAGAAGAAGAACAGACATAAAAGCTAGTTCCAAATAAAAGAGCATACACAACAGCCAAGTACATAAAAAAGAAATAACCCAAAGCAGCCACTGCAGAAACAAAGAGACATGGTATAAGATCGCTGCACAAGCCAGCCCTTACCAAAGAGAGAAATCCTACGTCTGGCTAGTGCTCCCAGTTTACAGAACAAGCTTAGAACGAAAAAAGAAGAAAGGAACAGATGAAGAAATGACATGCAAAGCAGAGATATTTGCCATATTAGAAGTGCACTGACATAAAAGCAAATGTAAGGCATCAAAAGTAGAGAGAACAGAAGGTGCGATATGCCAAATGCATCCCCACACATTTACTTCCATTGATGTTTGGAAATATGCATAATTTATTGGTAACAAAACCATTTGCCATGTCACTACAAATCACAGGTCAGAGCTGTTCACAGCAGTGGTAATAGGAACTAGACGTCCACCCCTAGAAGCTCCCTCACAGACACGACATGAAGCAGTTAGATACACGCTGCCTGTTGTCTAAGACATAGCCTATGACAACAGACATGTTTTAATCAGTTTATTAAATCCATAAATGTATCAAGAGTGTTTTAAGGCAAACAGACAAACAGAAAACTTACTTTTCAGAATTTCCAACATTAACATTACCTAACAATGTAAATAAAATGTTTTATTATGTAAATAAAATGCCTATATCTGTGGTGTAGACATGGTGACCCCCAGTTTCCCATCACCACCACTGTAAAGAAAGTGTTCGGTAAGAATCAACAGTTTCTCTACAATTAACTATTTCATATCAAACCTCGCCGAATGACTTTCTTCATGTCTCGACCACTGAATTACACAGAACCCCCCCCTGCCCCCCTTAGCTCGAAAGACATTACCTTGTAACCATCTCTTTCTCTTTACTAGCAGCATGACCACTGTTATTTAGGGGACGCAGTGATCTGGAGAGGAAGTAGAGGTGATGATTCTTAAAATACTGATCAATTAGAGGCAGTATCACCTTGGAGACAGAAAGATAAAGCACAGGATAAGACACTGGTTTATGGAGGAGCACTGAGAACACTGTCAGTTTAGTCCCTGAAAATATGAGACGATGTGCATAGACTAAAAATTGAATAGGAATGAATATCAACCCTCTAAGATCACACGAGACACAGCGGTCACATTCACACTGCATATTCCAGTATTACTAGCCCATTTGGACTGCTCTTACATTTTTTCTACGAGATTAATAAACAAGTTGAGTATCATTGCTCATAGCTTCTGCTAATCTTTACCAAAGCATGCCAATACAAGTAGAGCACACCACACCTTGTACACAATGCATCCACAGAAGTAAAGCTTAAACTAACCTTGAAGAAAAAATTGATTTGTTGTTCATGAGGCACCTTCTCCGTCTTTCCCATTTGCTCTCGAGCCCGCACAACCTCTGTTGAGGATACACAGCGCACACACACACACACACACACACCTAATTTGAAAAACTACTCATGTGTAACTGTGGTCAGTTTTTATCTGACACTAGCAGCCCAGTCGAATTGGCATCAATTTAGATTTAATGATTTCTTGTCAAAAACCACTTTAAAATGTATGAATTATAAATTTACACACTTTGCCCTCACCATGGATTGTTAATGAGGTAGGAATAAAGCTATTTGTCGGCGCAGTAATGCCATCGGTAAGGTGTAATTTGACATTCAGTGGCATGATTTAGGATTAGGTCAATTTACTTCTCTAATTTTTACTCAAAAAAATCAAAATAGTAGAAAAAAAAGTGATCAAATGTCATGACTTTCCATGTCTGGAATAGACTTTTTCAAATTCCATTGAACATTTTCCTTAACCAAGGTGCCTGACGTTGGCTTGTTTAGTCGTACACTGGTGCTATGAGGTTAAAGCAGCTAACAAGCAATGGAACCATTTCATACCCAGCTCCAGCATTTGCTCCTGTGCTTGCTCGGTGAAGAAAATGGCCCGCTGGAGCAGACAGTAGGCAAAGCGGCTGGCAATGGCAAGGGAATCTGCGTCTGCAGGCATCCGTTCCCTTAAACAACAGTACAGCGACCTCTCAAACACTTCATTGGACCTACACACTATTGTTACACACATTTAAAAGCATTTTACCCGTATACAGTTTAAAACCTGAAAGTTTAAATGATGGCGAGTGTTGACATTAAAACAGAGGGATACAATATCTGTCATTATTCTCAAGGACAGGCTTTTATGGGCTGGTACACTTGTTTGTAGTTTTTAAGAGTTATTATAATTGATAAGTCATTATAGTTTGCTAAAAGGTGCTTGTTTATAAACCTTTTGCGATCCACAGGTGTTTGACCACTGTCCATCCCATTTCTTGTCATTACATTAACTGCATAGTGAACTGATTCACTGAACTAGGAAAGACTGAATGACACACACTCTGCCATATTAAAATGATCTTAGTTATTGTGAATGTTTCCCCCAAACTGTTAACTGTGAACCAGCAAGTCCACTCTAGCCTCACCTCCACACACTGTATCCATTGATATGGAAGAACTTCAGCACATCCCGAGCTCGCTCTCGGACTCTTTTCTTTTCTCTGGTACCCAGAGAATCATACGGCACTAGAAGTGGGTGACTGCCCCCTCCTGGACACACACATTTACTACATCATCAACATGCTGCACATTTATCATCCACCACTCACTGTTACAGCAATCACTATCCACGTCATGTGATACAGTTGACTTCATAGGTAAGTTATTTAGGTCTAGTTTGTTGCCAGCTACATGATTCTGTGTTATCTACCACATAATAACAATAATAATAATAAAAAAAATAATATGTTCATAATAATATAATAATGTTTATTTATAGAGCATCTTTTCCCATCTTGTCTCATACCGTCAGCAGTTTGAAGTGTTGTACAGACAGTTGACAGTAATGGGAAGGATTACTACTACCACACACACATATATACATAGATGGATAGATAGATATATTCATACATGTATATACACACATAAATACACATATAAATACACATAAACACATATACAAGTACACACACACCCACATGCATATATATATATATATATACCTTGTTAATCTAGTTTTATCTAAATGCTGAGTTAAAGAGATACGGGTTTAGGTGTGTGTTAGATGTGCGCTCTGAGTCCGACTGTCTAACAGAAGCTGGCTAACTGAAAAGTGGTCTCTCCACGTGTTCTGTATTTTTCAGAAGATGTCTGCAGAAGGCTAGCAGTTATAGATCTAAAATCACGAGCTGGAACATAAACAGAGCTGTTCTGTGGTGTAAGCATGTTCTAGATTATATAGAGCCTCATAGACCAGCAGCAGAACCTTAAAGAAACCTCTGTTCTAATAGATACAGGTAGCCAGGGCAGCTCTGTCAGAACAGGAGTGATATGAGCTCTGTGTTTAGGGTCTGTTAGGATCCGAGCTGCTGCGTTCTGTACGAGCTGCGCGGGACAGAAGGTTCTCTTAGGAACCCCAGTAAGAAGAGCATAACAGTAAGCAGTTCTGCTGTAACAAACACATGAACGAGTTTCTCTGTACTGCTCTGAGACTAAAAAGGCTGAACTTCAGCAGTATTTCTTAATGATAAAAAACTAGAGAGTTGGCATGAGCTCAGAGTCTAATATCACGCCCAGGTTTCGTACTTCAGGTTTTATATTAGTAGCTAAAGAACCGAGTTTGTCATAAAGCAGAGTTCTCATAGTTTTAATATTGAGAATCACTATTTCTGTTTTTCTTCATTTAGCTGTAGAAAATTCTGTGGCATCTAAATATGTGACACCCCAGTGACAGCATCCATGGTGTTAGGAGCTGCTGTGTGTAGCAGAAACCTTTAGCCTGCAGGTCTTGTAGTTTCCTCTTGGCCCATATGTTGTGATAGTTCTCTGCTAGCTGCTCTGCCATAGCCTGCAACAGAGGCGTATAACAAGGAGCTGCAGATGAGCTTTCTCATGTTCTATCAGCATTCAAAGCATTGTCCAGCAGAGCATTGTAAAAACGTGAAATGAAAATGCAGCCTGCAGTCACTGCGCTGCCTCTGTGTGCTGTGGTGACTTACATACTGGTCCCAGGTCAGAGTGATGCAGCTGGTGTCTACAGGTTTGGGGCTGAACGTGGAGGTTCCCTCAAATGAGAGCTACGAGAAGCAACACAAGAGCCAGCTGATGTTGCAGTTTAACTGAGGTCAACATAAAGTTCCTCAGTTCCTCTTCAGGTCACAAGACAACATACATCATAGGTCCTCAGACTTAACCTGACTAATTCCTTGTCTGGTGAGCTTATGTATACAACAAGCAGGTTCTTAGTGAGAAACCGAAGGTTGGGTTCTAGCTTTACTGGCAGATACAGTGAGTGTCTGGTTCATAAAAACAAGGTCAAGCAGCAAACACACAGGACAACACAGCTTCAGACCTCAGAGGGCCAAAACCGCTGTCTATTGACTTTCATTCTGAGGTGGTCTCTTAAATTTTCCAGAGCTGTGTATATATACACATATATACACACATATATAAAAATTCAGTTTTCGGAACCATCCATTACCTGCCCAGACTGCGAGATCTTCCTAGCTGGGTTTTGAAGGCCCCTTGCCTCCCCTTCTTTTGTCCGCTCGATTGTCCAGCCCAAGACCAGCATGCTTTTCACAGTCTCTTTAATGGCTCCTCTGTAGCTTTCTTTATCCTGAAAAGAGTCCAACCACAAGAACAAAAACTTCACCCAAACAGAAAACCAGAATCACCTGGAACATGAGTGTTTGCTGAACAGTGCTCTGAGTAAAATACTGCAGTGCGTGTTCCATACTTTCTCAGATAAGGCTCTGTAGGGCTTCAGGAGAGGGTGAACTTTAGAGCTCTCACACATCTGCTCCCCATGGACCCAACCGTTAGCGAACTAGGAGTAAATATGCAGAATTTTAGTTAACAAAGTAAAGACAAAAGAATAGTTAAACAAAATAATAATTTTCCGGCTGTTGTCTGTCCCAGTAACATTTTGCTTCTACATTTACATTTAAGGCATTAACCAGACGCTCTTATCCAGAGCGACTTACAACCGTGCTTAGTGTTCCGTTGGATTATGTTTCCAGCTAGTATGTAAAGGTTAGAGTCTAAAACTCACCATGAATTCAGACACTGCCTAAATATGGG
The DNA here is from genome assembly GCA_024036415.1 of Prochilodus magdalenae. NCBI lineage: Eukaryota > Metazoa > Chordata > Actinopteri > Characiformes > Prochilodontidae > Prochilodus > Prochilodus magdalenae. The sequence goes on from JAMWET010004383.1 coordinate 113,357, forward strand.
CTAGTGCTGATACCTAGAGAGAACAATACACAGACATATATAAAGCAATAGTGCACGACCTGGCAACCCTACCCAGGACTCAAACCTAGAGAACATGGTTTTGCTTGTCTAACAAAAGGGATTTAGCCACGCTTGCTTCATTTTCCACCAAAAAACAGGTACAAAATATGTACAAATTACATTTTAAAAATATCTACCTTTGTCAAATTTTGGATTTTCACTTCTCTCAACACAAAACGGTTAGTCAGCACGGGGCTTTATCGTAACGAGCATGCTCATATCATTACATTAGTTTGAAAGTGTTTCAATGTTAATTCAGTAACTCTAAATATCACTTCATCCACCCTAAAGCCGATATAGGCTAACAAAACATCATAATTATTCTGTAAGTCCTGGTAATATATTTTGATTGGGACATTCGCTGGTTTCATATTTAAAATTTCAATTCCACCTCATACCATCCTGCAGTTACATTGTTACATTACTATATCCCATTTCTTCTGAACGATCACCTGAAATCTTACACACTCCTTCTTTTGGAGATTACCTTAATGTCTTACCATCAAGGTTTCTCAGGGGAGTTTGCCCCAGGACACTTCATGTTCTGGCCACCAGAGGTCGGCATCACCAGAATTTTAGCCACAGCTCCAGTACTTTTCCACTCCTGCCCCTCACACCTGCATCCAATTCCCCCTTCCACTATCTTTCCTCTTAAAAGTCCTCCATTTCCCAGTAACAAATGTCACTGCGTGTTTTTTGGTGCATGATGCTCAGGCGCTTGTGTCCTTTGAAAACCTTTCTGACCTTTTCATATTTGCTCATCTTTTCCTGAGTTTTTCCAATGACTTCTGATTCCCGTTTGGCCTTCTTGATTTACGCTTTGTAATTTTTGAGTATTTGCTGAACCATCTCCTCAGAGCTTTTGAGTTTTGGTTATTTTTGTGTATCTTCTGATTTTTGTGGGTTTTTTTGGACTTTTGTGGTTTTTTTTGTTTGTTTTTTGTTTTTATTTTATTTTTTAAATTGTTTTGCCCTATTAAAACCTGCTTAATGGATCCTATTCCTACATCTGAGCTCCCCTCATTACACTTACCTTCTCCAAAGACCATTTCTCATGAGTGTGTTCTGCATACTTATTCAGCACATAGTCCAGTCCCTCAGGCACAGTCACACTGGAAGTGGTCAGACAAATGACACTGATGAAATTACACTGCGACAGTAGACATTTCTGATTGCTAAAGTAGTTTTTTAATAAAAACTTGCTATTTGCAGCCAAAACTTTAAAACCTGTAGCTAATTATTCTCTTTATCGGTCCTACTCCTCTTTTACATTTTGTTTTCTCTTGCAGCTCAATATTACACTTGTTTGTTTATGAGTTTGAAATACAACAGAATGTGAAGGAAAACAGTGATACTAACGGTGGACTATCAAGGGCTAATCCCCTGTGCTCTTACTTAGAGGTGTCCAGAGGCTGAGGGCTGAATTGTCCCTCTGAGTCCAGTGAGGAGTTTTTCTCCAGCTCACCACAGCAGTTGGGGTCAGTGTGGTCTGGAGGAATGGCCCCAGCCACAGCACTGAGGCAGCCTAAAGTCAGCTCAAACAGCTCTGCTTCGTAAGACTGAAAAGACACAAAAGCGACTGATAATGACCTAACATATACAGACTCATTATAGTGACCTGGGTGGTTAAAATACTGTGGATTATTTTTTTGAAGCAATGTAATTTCGTAATTTGCTGTAGGCAACCCCAGTTCTTCGCTGATCTGAGCACGAGACCACTGTTGAAAGTGGACAGTTTTATGTGCATCGCTGACAATGACATGGTAGTGGAATGGTAGCGTGAGTTGTAGTGCTGGTGCTACATTGTTAGGCAATATCAGCTCCATGATCAGAAGCGGAGCTAAATCATTGCTAACACAACAAGTATATCAACAGAAGAATACATTAACCAGGACTACCTCATACACACCTCATACACAGGACTTTTTCATTGAACATCAATCACTGATTAATATATTCTCTTGCTAAATTGAATGGCATTATGTTTACTTTGGCTAAATTGCATGGCATATTTACTTTTGCATATTTTGCACTTCATACTCAATAAACCTCATCTATACATCACACAATAATCCCTAATTCTTTATTACTATATTAGCATGAAGTGTATACTGAGCCAATATATTGCTATTTCATTCCTTTCTTACATTCTTAGTTATATGTCTATATAACTATGATATATACATACACACACACACACATATATATGTTTCACGTCAGGGGACAAAGCTTTTTACTGCTAGATGTACCATGTATGTATCGTGACTATGTATATACCAAATAAATTGGTGTTGATGGAATTGATTTGATTTCAACATACAGGCCACAGTCTCAACATTAAGGTGCAATCACATTATCTACCAAACAGGTCTATCAAAATCTTGGCTGACTGCTTGAACCCACCTTTTTAGTTAGAGCTCGGAAAACACCCCAAAAAAGCCTTCTGCTTAGCTGCAGCTCCACTTCGGAGGCAGAATCTTTCACACCAGTCGTACAATAGTACCTCCAGTTCCGCTCGTAATGACTGGTCAGTAGCTGTACCCGTGAGCATCACCGCCGTTAGAGAACAAGAAATGGAAGGTTGTAATTTATGCTTGCATGCCTTTTCAGTCAAATGTTAAGATTGTGAGCAAGACTGTGAACGTAGCAATATTAAAACTCCAAAAAACCTTAAGTGGCATCTTGGTGTTCTCTGTCAGCTGGGGAACATCAAGCACAAGATTCCGCAGAAGAGGCTGTAACAGGACGGGCCTCAGTTTGCTGTGGTAAAACATAAACATGTAAACTGATGGGTACATGGTCAAACAGTGTTCTTTTAAAAAATTCATGGTGAAATGGCCAAAAAAAAACACCCCACAGACATCTAAACACAGATATTTAAAGAGCAGATAGATAAACTGGCTCAAGAGGGATGGAACACGATCCCAGTAACATGATCCAAAACTGCTAAAACAAGACAAGACAAACAATATTCAATATACAGCGCTGGAAATAAATAAGAGACCGCTCCAGTTTCTTCTTAAATCAGCATCTCCACATGTACAGCAGGTTCTTAGTGAGGAACAGAAGATTGAGTTCTAGCTTTACTGGCAGATGCAGTGAGCGTCTGGTTCATAAGAAGGGCCAAAACTGGTCTCTACTGACCGTGATGAAGGCCACCTCATTCACTGTAAGATGACCTCAGGTGAGAGACTGGCGAGTGGTGGCTGGGGTGAGATGCACAGCGAGCATGGTTCTAAAAACAGGCTTCTGGAGGTCATTAGTGATTGTCTAAGTAAACAGAACTAATACAATATCTGATCTGGAATTTGGGAGACATGTTTCCAGTAGAGTATAGAAGAAATTTTGGTCAAACACAAACCCAGAACCTGTACAACTAGAGGAACTGATCATTTAGAGGTGCTCTCTTCAATTTTTCCAGATCTGTACACACATGCCTTGCCAGTACTAAGCATAACGGAAAGCATAACGTTTTTTTTCCCATCTTGCATATGTATTAGGGGTTGACTTAATTTTTTTAGGGCTGATATGGCTACTGATTGTTAGTAATCATAGACACTGATAAACAATATTTGGGGCCAACGCTAATTTATTGTTCATTTGATGTTTTTAGTATCAAGAATGCAACCAACACACAACTAACAATAAACAAACATGAGAACATTGTAAAAAAAAATGAAGTGCTCTGAGCTTTAGAGAGTACATGTTGCTTTGTTGCTATAACAGCTGCAAACTAAATAAATGATTAGCCTGTGTGAAAGCACCAATGGCTAACCTAACCCTAACCGTTACTACTTTCACTGTACCAGAACCGACAGTAGCTAACAAAACACAACAGCACAACTCAACCATACTCACCCGCACACAGACAGCAAGCAGTCCTGGGTGGAGTCCCTCTGAGCCTTGGTGAGGCTGCTGGCCTTGGAGAAGCTATAGAGCGCCTGTAGGAAAGCATCCACTGTAACCAGTTGGAGAGGCGATAGGTCACATAGCAAGGAGGAGGATTTACTCAGTAACGGCAGCACAGCCACACACACGTAACGGTTCAGGGCCAACGCCATGTCTGTACCTCCCAGACCAGTCTAGAGAGAGAGAGAGATAGAGATAGAGATAAAGAGAGATAGAGAGAGAGAGAGAGTTACTACTACTGTTTTTAGGTGCGATGTACTTTTGTCTGCTGACTGACTATCAATTAATTAATAAGAAATTAAAACCACATAAACATTCAATTATATGAACCATAGTTATCCTAGCTGTGGTATCGGATGAAAAGACAATTTCCTCACGGTATCCATGGTAACAGCAGCTTGCAGGTCAGGCAGGAAGCCATTTTTAAGTAAACAAAGCAAGAAGCGCTGGTCCTGGACTCCGTAAACCCTGTCCAGAAACAGCACCATGGCTGCCTTGTGTTCGGGACAGAAAAGCCTGGACATGTCCGGCTCCACAACTGACCCCTCTGAAAAAGGCGAGACAAAAATGACCATTTCATGCCTGTTTCACTTAATTTGGTCACAATCACGCCCCAAATACACATATTTCTGCTCTCAACATACCAAAGGACCACTCAAAAGCAATGTCTGTACCTGTGTCCACAAAAGGGAGTGAAAAGGCGATGCTAATGACTCCCTCAAGGTCCTTTTTGGGGATCAAAGACCTCAAGATCTCTCTGATGCGAACAGCCTCACCCTTACCAGCCTCTATCAACTAAACCCACACACACAAACATTACAAATACAATACAGTGATTGTACTGCAGTGATGGTAGGAAAACAACACCTGTGTTCAAGCAGACCCTTTATCACTGCCACCCTGAGTGGTCTGTTCACTAGCACATCAGGGTGCACTAGGGTGCTAGGTATATGCCACATGCAATCTGCTGGTATTGGATGTTTGGTATCGGCGCCGTGTTATGGTATTGTGTTTTGAGTAAATGAGCATGGTATCAGGCCAATGCCAGGATCCTTAGACAGAACACTTTTATTAGCGGCGGCTAACACTGTTGCTGACTAATAATAAGGGGATAGGGATCCTTTTTGCCCAAAGACACTGTGTCACTGCAGGAGACACTTACATGCATTTCTGGAGCACAGCGGCCCAGCAGATCTATTAAAGCAGAGTAGAAGGTCATTACGGCGTGTCCCATGTGGATGATGTCATCATCCTCATCATCAAGAGTATCACTGAGTGAGAATGACGGGGAGAAAGTAGAACAAATCACTTTACCAGAGAGAGAGAGAGAAAGAGAGAGAGAGAGAGAGAGAGAGAGAGAGAGAGAGAGAGAGAGAGAGAGAGAGAGAGAGAGAGAGAGAGAGAGAGAGAGAGAGGGGGAGGGAGAGGAAGAGGGAGAGGGAGAGGGAGAGGGAGAGGGAGCGAGAGAGAGGGAGCGAGAGAGAGAGAGAGAGAGAGAGAGAGAGAGAGAGAGAGAGAGAGAGAGAGAGAGAGAGAGAGAGAGAAAACGTAATAACTAACAGTGTGCTACTGGAGTGATATGCTCTGGAAGAACCATCTCTGCTCTGGTCTTCAGAAATTCTGATTGCTTCCTCTATGGTTGCTAGGAGGCCGTCTCCCCCCTCCCCTCGCAGAGCGGGGCCAAAGCACTCAGGCCTACGAATCAGGAGCCTCACCACCACATAAGCATTCTCCTCTACACTCTCACCTACAAAATGAAAACACATCAATTAGAGTTCAGTGGCACATAGTAAAAATATTTTCCTTTCCTTCATTCTCAGTACTTTCTACATTTGTTCTTGTCAGTGTGTTCCTTATTTTAAAATCTATCTATGGCTCCATCTTTGCAGTTACTGCCGTCCTGGATTGATCAGACTGGATCTAATAGATGTTCTACGTTCCTTCCCCTGTTAGTTCTGTCTTTTTCTCTTCATCCGGGATTGACCTGAGGAGGTTGGGTCCCGCCCTTGAGCCTGGTTCCTCTCGAGGTTTCTTCCTCACCCAAGGGAGTTTTTCCTTGCCACAGATGCCTCTGGGTTGCTCACGGGGAGCTGGGACCCGGTTTCCCTTTCCTATGGCTGTACATTAACTCTGTGTTTTCCTTTATAACAAACTGATTTTCGGCGAAGCTCCTGTGAGACAAAGTTGGTTGTAAAAAGCGCTATTGATTGATGCTATTAAGTGCTGATTGATTGGTTATTTAAGTGTAATTAGATTTAATATATCAACTACATCTCAGGATATACAAAGTTTGGGTTTTTGTTTCCTCCTGTTAAAACCGACAACAAATGTAAAGTTTATTTTCACAAACCAATAACTTAAATATTAAAAACATGTTCTTTAGTTAGACTAATTAACTACCTGTAATCTGTAAGCATCAGCGTAAATTTCAGATTTTAGTTTTAAAAAAATTGTACGAGTATGCATATGAGATTTTAACATTTTAAATATCAGCTCGCACCATTACAGAAGACAGCAAAGCGCAGGAAGTCCAGGTATCTTTCCCCCTCAACGGGATTCCAACCAATATCAGGGTATCCTTTACAGACCAGCAGAGAACAACTACGCAGACCACAGCCTGCCAAATACTGCACCACCTACAGGAATACAGGGAGATGATGATTTTAGCCTGTCCAATAATATATGATCAACAACAGGCAGACAGACACATACATACATGCATACATAGACACACACATACACATACAGAAAGAAAGAAAGCCTGCCTAATACTGCACCACAAACAGAAAGAAAGTGAGAGAAAGAAAGAAAGAAAGAAAGAAAGAAAGAAAGAAAGAAAGAGAGAGAGAAAAAAAGAAAGGCCAACTTCCTGAAAGAACTTGTAGTACATACACTACATTATAAAAGTTTGAAAGTCACAGTAATGATCTGTGTATGTTGTTATTGTATACAGAACAATAATACAGACTCTATAAGACTCCATAAAGGGCAGTCACTCCAACCTTCTCCAGGGCTGGTTCGGTGAGGGCCAGTGCCAGTTCGTAGTTGTCCATTACAGAGGCTGCAGCCACATCCAGGGGAGTACAGCCTCGCATTGACGGAGAAGCTGAGAAGACACATTAGTCCATAATCTCGCACCACAGTCCCTTTCACCATTATCTCTTTTGGTAAAGTGTTTGCATGAATTGTGTGTCGGGGGATTAAAAGATTGTGTAGGTCAACAGAACAGTACAGATCATCTTGCTAAAGTGTACAGATACAGATTAATAATTTTTTTCTTTTCAACCGCATAGCCTCCAGGACTGGTCAATAGTTCAGCAGAGAAGGCTCAGAAACCAACAGCAGGTCAAACGTTGCACTACACATCTATGCTATGGATATTTACCAGACAACAGAGCTCTGTACCTAATAACCCTGAGATTTTAAGGGTTTCAACCTTAACAATACTAATAAATTATACAAAACAACACTAAAAGATTTTCTTTGACAATTCAAGTCACATGTGACAAAGAAGAAATCAGCTGTACACTTGGATCTGTTGACACTTATAAATGCGAATAGGCCGACCAAATCAATTTAGCACTTTCTAGTTTACCAAGTCCAACATTGCTGTGGTCCAGGAGGTAGCTGAGATGATCAAACATGGCCTTCTGGTTATGTCGACTGATTCTACAGAAATAACACAGGAAGCGGCAGCAGTTGGCCACCATCTTTGGAAACATGATTTCCTTAGGAAAAAAAGATAATGTGTAAATAGACACAAGAAGAGAAACTACAGATCAACAGCAGTTATAAATGTACACAATTCAGCGCTAACACTGACGGACATGCACCGTTACCTTCGACTCTGTAGCACCAAGGACACTGACCATCACCTCCATGACAGTCTCATGCATGCCCAGGGACCTCATTAAATTTGGTTGCTGGTAGAACACTTTATTTTTCATGATGTCACTGCACAGAACAGAGCACAGGCCTTGAACGCATAAGCAGATCTAAAGTTACATGTGAACCAGACCTATAAAGCCATTAATTTTCACTACATGACCAAAAACACAGCATCACATTGATTTACATATAGACATTTATGACATCTAGCTGACGCTCTTATCTGGAACGATTTACAAGCTTATTCGTATTACAGATGCGCCATCACAGTGTTAGGAATCTTGCCCAAGGACTCTTATTGGTTCGTCAGCATTTTACCAAGATGTGCCCGTCATCCCACATGTGGTGGTGTTAGTGGTGAATCTTGCCCAAGGACTTCATCTTATTGCCACATATTGGCTGTAGATCATGGCTGTTGCCCTTTTGCAGGGACCTGTTGAGGTTCAATTCAAGGATGGAAGGCATGTCATTATCCTGCAGAATTTCCTGCTGTCTTGGTCCAATAGCATAGCCATATTAGCAATCATATCAGCACCACCTTGTTTCAATTGATGACATGGCACGCACTAATAAATGTGTGTGGTATAGACCAGACTCTGATGGTGAAGACTCCAAGGTTGATGTTTTTTGAATAGGGTAAGGTCAACTACCCTCACACCTGATTTTCATGCAATTGATTGGATGTTTACATTCAGGACATTTTACATTTTCACAAATTTAACACACTTCTATCAACACTAAAAGAAACTATAGATGAAAATACAAAAATTACAAAATGAAAAGCCTAAATTTGGTTGAATCAATCAGTTAAGAGTTAAACTGTTACCAAAGTAAATATGATGTCATGAGAATTATTTATTTTTTATAATTTTTTGCAGACAGACTAAGGAAAAGATTGATTAAAAAATAGCTAGTCTCTTAATGGCTTCCCCTCCTCCCCTCACACCTCTGTGACCAATGGTGAAACAGCAAATATCACAATAACAGTGTATTTAATAACAGTTATAATGTAATCCTGCTAGTAATTCACCCTATATATATATATATATATATATATATATATATATATATATATATATATATATATATATATATATATATATATATACATACACAGATTGTGGTCTTTCGTACACTCAACTTTTGTTGTATCCTAATTACAAAACACTGTTACATGGTTACATGCTGCCTTACCTTGTACACGGTAGATCTGAGGGATTTTAAGGGGAATAAAGACTTGTGGACATTTGAATTTTGAGAATTAACACTATGCATTGTTCCCTGAACCAGATCTTAGGCAAGTGTTTATTGTTCTCAGACCTGACATCACACCAGAGAACAGATTATGTTTCACATGTTGGTAAATTTACTATATTATAGGTGATGAATGGAGTCTGAAGTTTCAGAATATGTGGGTGTACATTTTAAACTGTTTGGACATTTCTGGGTTTTCCCCACATGTAAAATCTTACCCAAGTCCTCCAATCATGAGTTCCTCTTCTTCTCTGCCCATTCTGGACCTGAGCAATGAGCGGATTCGCCCCAGCGCCTCCTGCAGGCCAAGAGTGTCCTCCACTGAGCTTTGGCTGATGCAGTAGGCTTTGCGGAGAGGTGCAGCCATTTGACCAGACAGTCCAGAGTACTGCGAGTGGAGGAGGCCGAAAACGGCTCGTTCCAAAGCTGGATCATCTGACGGCCCTTCCTGAGCCCAGCGGAGCATGGTGTCAAAGATAAGCTGCTGCAGAGAGACTGCAGAGAGGCAGAGCAAGAAGCAGCGAGGTTAAAATAAACATAGGAGTGAGAAGCAGACTGGAAATAAAAGGGGACATATAAAGGAGAATGGGAATGGACTTTAGTAGAGAGAAGGAAGCTAAAGAGACACATGGGCAGTGATGCAAGTCTCATTACTATCATATTACATACACAGTCTAGAAGTAAGAAATGAACTGTTACATAGAAAATACTCTGGGTTTGAATTTCATACCACTTTTAGGCTCAATGTCTTCTTCAGCTACTCCAGACATCCTTCTCTTTAAACTGACCATTCTGCCCAGCAGACCTTTTGCTCGATGCCACACAGGCTGATTTTTCTCATCTTCAGCAACCAAGTCTTCATCCATTTCAACCCCTGTTAAAAAAATCATTCTTCAGGACACTGAACTCCCATCCTGAATCACTCATCATCAAAATAAAGCTGCACACAGAAGGAATCAACCAACAGGAGTGAACCTTGGTGGGTAGGTCTGCTGAGACATGCAATAATTGATGTTTGGTGACGCATGTGATGTAAGCACGGATAGGCCTTGTTGTGTATCTGACTGATTATATAAGGTTGTCCATATGTGCAGGCTTTCCATTCTGACTCTGTGTGCTGGTAGCATTCTTTACAAAGCAAATTATGGCTCGGAGAAGAGCTCAAATGCAATTCAAGCAGCTGGAAGAGTTTAAGAGGGGTTGCACTGTATGCTCCAGGAGGCATGATGATCTTATCAAGGTATTGCGCGCCATACGAGTCATGTGGATACTACTATAGCGAGCTTGACTCAACAGCCACGGTTGGTGATATTCAGCGCGCAGTGATGCTTTGCGTGAGTCATCCTGTTAGTGCCAGCATCATTGGCAGATGGCTGCACGAAACAGCACCACATGCCCACTGACTGTTACAATGACTGTCCTTAACACCACATCAACTTTACCATAGACTGCAATGGTGTCATGCCAGACTGTCATGATGTCAAGATGAACGGTTTGTTGTCAGGCCTCACACGCCCTGAAAGCCTGGCGTCTTCAACACTTCACCCCTACTGCAAAATCCGCAGGAGCCGCGTGAGAATGTTCAGGCTGCAGGACCCCTACAACTCCATGCGAGACGTCTGCCATGTTGTGTCAGCAAATATGGCAGCCCAACACCATACTGAGAAACACTACTTGTGTATGTGTAGCTCAATAAATATTACCCATATCAGTCTAAATTGATCATCATTTATTGTTCCTGGTAACCTTTATCTTCCTTCCCAACAGCACCGCAATCCCACACTTCCTTCTACTCTTCAACTATATTTTTGATGATGTGTGTATTATAGCTTAGCTGTAATCAGTTATCTTTGTAATCAAGCTGTCTGTTATGATTCAGTTACCACAATGGCTCCTCAGGTCTAGGTGGAAGTCCCAGAGCAGATCCTGGATTTCTTCAGGACACGGACACCCCTGCTGGTCCTCTTTAAAATTCAGCAACATGTTCATCTGGAATAGTAGGACAGAACGTAAATTTCAATAACTAGCACAGGCCAGTCCACACTTACTAAGCACCCCACAGTAGGACTGGAACCCTGACCGACAATACATCAGCATGCAAAACTGGAAAACTAACGCTAGAGCTGTTCTCCCACTCTGCTAAGACTGTAAGACATAGGCCACCCCATGTTTCAGCTTAACAAAAACTTCCACTCGTTACTTCTGACCTGTTCTTGAGGCGGAGAACGGAACTCCTTGGTTTTGCGGGCGGTGAGAGCAGCTGACATGTTAAGTGCCTCCATGACCTCGTTGTATCGGGAATGCTGGTTCTCCTGGAGATGACCCACAAGATCATCAGAGAACCCCACCACAGCCTCAACCCTGTGACGTATCTGACAGTCACATAGGTACTTCAACAGGTGACACAGCTGAGAGAGGGAGAGAGAGAGAGAGAGAGAGAGAGAGAGAGACCAAGGGTATTATTTTGCCTAAATGTACCTTTTTGTCAATAATGAATTTTAATAAATATGTTTTTGAGAATATACATCTCAAAACTAATGTCATAATGTTAATATAATAACGCTATGTGATTTATTTTTGTAGAGGTATTGAACACTTCAGACATGTTGCACTTCATGGTGTAATTTACATTAAACCACCAAGAAATTGTTTCCATTTTAACAGTGGCATGCCTAGTGGTAGAAATACTGGACTTGCATCGGTATTGGCTGATATTCAAGGTTTCAACATTGATATATACTGTATTGCAAAAAAATATTAAAAATAACACCCAATATTGTGGCATCTCTGGTCCCATCATAATTTAATTTATATTCAAAATCCTATCGCCCCTTTACAGTGTCTGTGCTTCTAGTATGAATTCATAAACTCAAAAGACCTGCCTCTAGTTTAACTGCTTCTGGGAGCTTCATCCGTAACTCCAGGAGAGGAGCACTGATCCTTCTTTCTCTGCCTTCTCTTTCTCCATCTCCATCCCCCAATCCTCGGATAAAGATTTCTCTCATATAGGCAAGAGGCAAGATGAGGGACAGCATGTGCTGCAGGTCTGAGCCGTGAAACACACCCATGAGGAGAAGTGTGTTGAGCAGCTGGAGAAGAGGAACCAACAGTAGCTCTACACTCCCTCCCGCAGGATCTCTCAAATGCTGCCCCACTGTGTACACAGCCACATCAAGCATAGCTGTGCTAATAGACTTCAGGACGTCCAGTGGGAACTCAGGGCTGCCCTGGCAGAAGCCACCCTGAACGGTGTTCTTAATGAAACAAGGTAAGACGACTTGTGCTCTTGGTCGCAGTGAGGTGCTGATGTCACTTCCTGGGAGGCTGTGTTGTTTCCCATTGCTTTCGAAGAGCATAATCGTCCGTGTGGTGTCAATCATGGGCACAATGTACTCATAGGCGGTTGCCTTTCTGGCACTGGTTTTGGCGCTCAGGTGCACATTGGTTAAAAGGGCGTAGAAACCCACTCGCAGGGGCCCAGGCATTCTAGGACACTGCAGGGCAAAGAGAAACTGTGATTGGTCCACATGGCTACAGAGGGCATGGCTTACATGCGTGTTTCCATGGGCACAGAGGGCAGAGTAGAGATGAAGAGTGTGCTCATGGAACTCAAGTAGCTGCTCCAGCTCGGAGAGCTCAAGAATGTCCATGGACCTGAGAGAGAGGAAAAAGACCAGAAAGACAGAACCGTTACCTTAAATTCAAATTCTTACTTTTTTTTTTGCATGAGATCCAGCAAAAACAAAGCACCACAATAATGAACTATTTTATTTAAAGTAAAATCTATGTTAAAAGAGCCATATTTTAGGTTTAAACAATTAAAAAAAAACTAAAATGTCCAACAAAATTAGAAAAAAAATTATTTTCACAATTATTCAGTGTCTGGTGAAAACAAGACATGAGCAGTAGAGGCTTTTAAAGGGTTTATTAAAAAAGGGACGCAATTCAGGGATGTAAACACAAAACAGGCAAGAGGTCAGGAGAAATTGTGAACAAGAACAACGAAAGGTATTCCAAAATCATAGTCAGAGAACAGGCAGGAATAAGCCATAAACCAAAATAACAGCAGGAGCAGAAAGAGCTCGGTTGCACACTGGCAAACAGAAACGTTACTTCACGAAGAGGAAGTCAGAGGGAGCAGTTTATAAAGGAATCAGAATTCAGGTGAGGACGATCTGGGATTAGCTGCTGACTGCGAGCGGAAAATCACGTGATCACCAGAGGGGTTCTGGGAATTGGAGTTTGCAGGTGGTATAGCCCGCCAGAGGTCAGATGGGCACATGACAATGTCTAAGTCATCTATGTATTGCGTCACAGACATATCCGCCGCTCACCAGCTGGCCCCGGCATACCACTTCATACCTCAAAAAACGAGAGTGAGTCACAGAGTAAAGGTGTAAAGTATGATACTGAACTCTGATGTAATGTTTCTTCTAGAATGGTAATGGTAAGGGGTTTTCTGGTGACATGATGGCGATATTGTTTGGAGTATGACTGGTTGTATCATCTTACAAATCGCCCATTTACATCAAATTTAAATCAGGAAAACATTTCAAAACAAATGGCAGAACATCTCAGCTCATGTCCTCTGACCTGTCCTCCTCAGGAATGTGCAGGCTCATGACCTGAAGGCTGTCTGTACACTGTGCTCTCCAGCCGTGCCGTTCCTCTAGTCGAACCAGCTCCACTTGCGGATTGTGGTCAGGCAACCGGATCCACCTTGCACGCGTCAGGCACTGCACAGTCAGCCTTGGGTGACACTGAGGTGCTGGGTTATTCTTCTCGCTCCAAAATATAGCAGCAGACAATGGCAATACACCCTGAGGACAAAATTGGGATGCAGGAATGTTACCTGCTGGTGGCATCGAATAGATTCATTATTGCAAAGTTGCAAGCTTCTCAATTTAGCTTTTTCCTTCTCAAAAAAAAAAAGTTTTTCAGACATTCAAATGTGTTTACTTTAACCCGTCCAAGCTGAAACTGGAAGACATCAGTACTGGTGGCTTTGGCAAAAACAGCTGGGAACAGCTTAGTGCACGGTTCCACCTAGAGGTGTGAAGAACAAAGTCTGTTAAACTAGAAACCAAATGTAAACTGTGTAATGCAAATTGTGAAGGTAAGTCAGGTCTCACAGCCTATGACCAAGCCTGTCACTAGGAGTTTATTTAACTGGCCAGTGCCCCTATAGCCATGTATCCTGCCTCAATAAACTCAGCACTGTTAGTACATGCTGTTGCAGAAGCTGGCAACAACACTTAATCTTTAGGCTAGTCATTTACCACACTAGGGTTTAAAAGCATTACTTAGATAAAGCTTACTGAAACGGTGGCTCTGTAGTTACCTGGAAGTAGGTTCCCATCTCCTTTCCATTAGCAGTAAAGGTAAGAAGGCCAGTCGCCGTGTCAACCAGACAGCCAATCTCAATCCCACTGCTACTGCGGCTGTGAGAGAGACCATTGCCCTCGGCTGCACATACCATGTAACAGCAGCTGCGTTTGACACTGCAGGTTACACGTAAGCACACATAAGAACTTCCCAGATAATTGCTACACAGCAGTACACAAAATCGACCACACACATCAGCATACACTAAGGTGACTGACCTCTGGAGAACTTTGCCCCACTCATCTCCAAGCGTTACCATCACAGTGGGTACTCTCTCTAGGTCAAAGCACTGCTCAGGCGGGCGAAAATCTGAGGTAACCCATCCCACCCACACGCAGGAAGGATCTTGGCCTTGTAGAATCTTCAGAGAATAGTAGTACTGTGTGAGAAGGAAAAAGGGTAGGGAAGCAGTGAGATATCAACAGAGAGAAAACAAAAGGGAAACAAAGAAAAGAAAATGATCACCAACAATTATGATGATGGCAATATTCACAAAGTAAGACATCTAACTGTATCGAAAGTTTAAAATGATAATGTCACCACTAGTCAAGTAAGCTGTGAACTTAAACCTTTACTCTCCCATCATGGCACAGAATGCAACTTCCTACCTTAGTGCAGCCAGAAAGGTGGTTACAGTCATCCCTCTCAATTGCCACCACCTCCTCCAGTAGCCGGGCTGAAGAGCCACATGTGTTCAATTCTGGCTTCTTCTTCAAAAGAAAGCTGGAAAGGATGAGACACTGAGTTAAGATAAGAGTCCTTGTAAAACAGTCCAAGATACAATTATGTTGCTAAAATATCATATGACATCATAAATTTAATCTAATCTAATCTGATCTAAAATAAATGTAATTTTTCAAGGATATTCAGATTTTTCCTGGTATCTCTATTTAGGTCAGATTAACATGAATCACAAGTCTCGTCCAATACCTGATCCTTAAATATACGATGGCCGTGATACTAGACAGGGACCAATACTAGCACTAGCATCTTACCTAACAAACCTTTAATATAGCGGTTAACTCTGTGTTATTTCAGATTCCATTGACTGAAATTTTTTATATCCTCTTGTCATAAGTCTCCTTTATAAGTTTTGGTTTGCAGCTAGTTTGCTTAGAGCTGGATTCAAGTTCAAGTTCAAGTGGTTTTATTTGTCATTTCAACCATATACAGTGGTGTACAGTAGCCTACACAGTGAAACCAAATAATATTCCTCCAGGACCAAGGTGCTACACGTAACAACAGACTACACAATACAATACAACAAGTGAACGTGTGCAAGTGCACAAGACAATATACTATAAATACACACAACTATTACAAGACAATAAACAATAAATACAGGGGAGGGGAAACAGTGCAGTTGGCCCCTAAGTAGTGGGAGCAGTACGGTGCATTGGATCCCACAGAGTTCCAGTGTGAGTCTCAGATTGTTGTTGGTACTGCAGAATAACATGCAATATTCAACCGAGAAATCATCAATTATGTCTTTAACCAGCTGAGCCTGCAGCATTTATCAGCAGAAACTCACCGCTGTTTGCGCTTCGAAGGCTTTTCTTGGGTTTGGTCCTTGTGATTGTTTAGTTCGTCTCTGCTTCCAGTGTACCTGTGGGCCGACTTCATTAGCACTTCAAAGTCAGAGTCCACCTCCCCATCTTCTGGTTGATGGGGTCCTCTGAAGTGGCAGATCACACCGCTGCTGGGAGGAAGAGCACCTTCCACAGGTGCAGAGAACACCTGCGCACACTCTACGGGCATGCTCAGGCGATAGAAGTCAACATTGGCGCTGGCACTGATGTCTGATGCCCCCATTGACCTCTTGGAGACCTTCAGAGCCGGTGGGCGATCTACTGTTCCATCGATGCGAGTCACCTTTAACACAGATATAAAGGCAAGTGAAAATCTGATGTTGCATGGCCCTTAGTAGAAGAGTGTGCTTAATCTTACCTGAACGTCTGAGACGTTTTTCATTATTCACTCATCTGCCACTCTGCAGTCATGTGCGGTCTTAATGGCATGATGATAACCTTTATTTAACGGCATAATAATAACCTTCAGCCTAGGTTTAGCCTTTAGCTAGCATGCCAGCACACATGCCGGGCTGGTGTGTCCTCTAGCCCTTGCGGTGCATTTCTGTAGGTCAGCTGTGTCAATCTCAGCGAGATCTTTTGGTATCCTATGTATCAATCAACTAAAAAAAATGCTGACTGTTGTGAATGACTGTGATATTTAAACTCTTGCCATATTAGTCTAAATTTATCATCATGTATTTTTCCTGGTTATCTTCCTTCCCAATAGCACTGCAATCTGACACAATCTACGCAATGAGTGTCTATTCAAATATGATATTATTTAAAATTCATTTTGAAATGGAATAAAAATGAGCAATTGCAGGTTAGTTAGGTAAGTGCGTTAGTATCTGTCCCTGTTTAAGGATCAGGTATTAGAAGAGACTTATGATTCATGTTAATCTGACCTAAATAAAGATACTAGGAACATTAAGCGCATGAAAAATAACATTTATTTTATATTAGATTAGATTATATTACATTTATGATGTCATATGACACCGTAGGTTTTAGGGTTTGTCATTATGTAACTGCGTTGCTCACACAGTGCATGACAAACCTGTAGGTAAGGATGGTCCTCCACTACAGGCACAAATCGAGGCTCTTTCCAGCTCATCCACAGAGGCAGGTCCTTTCTCATGTTGTAGCCAAAAGGTTGGTACCCTTCCTGGAGCCCACACACACTGAAGTATTTCAGAGAGTCCACCCGCCGGCCTAAATTCAGCCGGCCTACCTGGTTGACACCCAAACTGCATGCAGGTAGGAAACCTTGGGTACACAAGATCAGTCAATTAACAAAGAGGTCACCAAACATCCCACTACAGAAACAGTATGTATGTATATCCATTCAACAGCCATTTAATTACACAACTACGTTTTGAAGCATCTTTACATTTGTTTGACTTCACATCAGCTTGTATTGGTAGTAGCAGCACTTTTTATTACAGTTAGGGATTAGAGGGTGGGCCCTCATGCAGCCCCTTAAATAAATACTATTTATTACACAGAAACCTCACCACCAGCTACATGGAAGTCTTTGGCAGCAATCTCAGAGCCGCAGCTGTTCAGCTGTAGCTCTCCATTTAAAGTGACCATCATGGTCTTCTGGGATAAATCCAGCAAACAGCCAATCACGTCCCCCTTCTGCAAAAGACGACCCAATGGCATGGAACTGCCATTCCACCACTGAGCCTGCATAGAGAGAGAGGTAGAGAGAAAGAAAGAGAGACAGAGATGGAAAAAGGAGACGGGGCGCTCAGAGTGACAGGAGTAAGTGATAACAGGGTGTAACTGCAGATCTTTGTTGATGAACCACGATCATCATTGTCACTGAAGGTACCTTAGAGCCATCAAACACAAAGGCTTGGTTGTCCAACCCCAGCTGTACGTTCGGTTGACTGTCAGGTCGTGCCCATCCCACTCTCATCTCTCCATCAGTGACTGCCTCAAACTCAAAATACCATTTTCCATCACGCACTGCAAATGGCCGTTCCACACGGAAGATCCGGAATTTTTCCTCACTTGCCGGTTTCACTTCAGGGCCTACACTTGCTACAAACAGATGGTGTTTCAGGTTAGTATTGCTTTACCAAATGGATTTAGAGCGTGCTAAATGTATTTCTTCACTTTTACCAGTTTGTATTAAACGGTTTTAATGTTTCTGATCATGATTTTCTCCATTCTTCAGGAAGTGGTCGGTTGGTAATCTGTATATTAAACAAATAAGGCCTTCTAGAATATTATTAGCAATGGTTGTTTCTAAGGGTCTGGGAGAGTTTCAGAGAATGTTTTGTATGAGTATCGTTAACTGATTGGCTCTTGATCTTTAGATGTTATTTGTGATAGGTTCAAAAGACGATCACTGGTTAAGAAGCGTTGAACTATGACGTGGGAGAGCTATTAGCATTTGTGTGCACCGCTGAAATCCTGGAAACTGAAGCAAATACACAAATCCACAAATCTCAAAAATCCTGTCACATCTATGGGTGTGCCTGACTCCACTGATCCTCCAGACTCCACTTGCCAGAGTGCATCATCCATTGACGTCACACTCAGTTGTCCCCAAGCGTCCAATAACTTTCGCTCCTGGAGTTTTAGCACCAGCTGACTCAGTCTCAATCATTCCTGTCTGCATTTAAGCCAAAAACACACACTCTGCCAGTCTATCTCTGACCTATTGGCTTCGACCTCGTTTTCCCTCTTTTCGTCTTACCCCTTTGTCTAGTTTACAATATAGCTTTTCTGGTATTCGAACCCTGTTTCTGTTTCTTTGACTTCACTTGGCTTCCTCCTCCCAGTTCTGTCTGCCTTCCGGCTTGCCTTCCTGGATTCGACCCTCATTTGCCTTCTTTACTTATGACTCGTCATGTGCTGTTGTGTAAAGCTTTCAGCTTGTGTAATAAAGCTCATCTGTCTCTTATCTCTCTTGCTAGCATCGCGCCTAGTTATTTGTGGCTGACAAGATCATTTCACAATTATATTGTGGATTGGAGTGGACGAAAAAAAACATGAAACACACATTACACGAAAACACAAATGCAGAGTGGATTTAATGCTGCTACTGTTGCAATGTCCGTGTTCTCCACATCGCAGAACCCATAAATCTGTACCAGATTTAATGAACTGATTTTATTTTGCCATCAAAACCCAGTTATGTTTTGATCTGGTACTGGAGCAGTTCAGACTCACACTGCTGGTGTTCCGGTGGCTCTACAGTGTAGCCAAGTCCGAGTAAAGTTCCCAAGACATCCCTTGCTGCTTCTCTATTGCCACGCCTATTTCTCTCCTCCAACAGAGGAAATGGCACAAGCTGTGGACTCCGCTTACTCTTAACATCCTGAAATACAAATAGTGAGTTTGTGTAGTAGTGAGTTCCGACCAGCATCATTCATACATCATTTTACTAATTCAGCTACACAACATCCATCTACCTACCACCTATTTAACTTAACATCAACCTACATCAGAATGACAGATTATGATAAAGTGTGTAGTGAGCATACATAGACACTGAAGCTGGATATTCCTTGCATTATGTTATCATTTATTATGGTGCACATGTCCACTATCACTGGGGTTAAGTCCACCTGCTGTGTTGCGTAGGTCCAGCCCTGTCTAATGCGCTCCCTGGCCCAGATGTTGTGCTCGTTCTCTGCCAGCGCCTCCACTAGAGCTTCCTGAGCAGCAGTGAGAGAAATACCAGACTGGTCCACTGGAGCCAGTCTGTAGCCATTGCACAACTCATACCTGCACAAGTGAAACCATCCAGTAGATGTTAGACCTATTACGACTCACTATTGCCACCACAGGTACAAAGTATAATAACAGACAAAGGCAGCTGCGGGCCTAGCTTCAAACGATATTCCTGCAACACAATACATAGGTGTCATAGGTGACATACCATCGAATCTGTTATTTCTACATTTTGTTGAATGTTATTTTAGATTATTCCTACAATAACTACTAGAACAGATTTACGTGTTTCAAATCTGTTCTAAAAAGTGGTTTCTGTGAACGAGGCTTTCCCTCTCTGGCATGCACTTTGGGCTTGGATAGGCTTTGTAACTCTGCAGACGGTTCACACGCACAAAAGGTTACATAAGACGCTAAAAGAAAGAGAAATAAACTAAACAGCATACCATGCTGCCTTTAACAGAACAAGTCGTGTTAGACATACTTGTTTGAGAGCCGGACATATTTCACACTCTCCTCAGCATGGTCACTCGATAATCCAATGTGTGTGCCGAGAGCCAGGAGAGTCCTGGAGCAGTGCAGCATGTCAAGGAAATAAGACTTGGTCAATGAGCTAAGTGGATCTAATAAAAAATTTTTAAAAAAAAGTTAAAAGAGTAATACCTGACAGTGTTTTCAGCAGCCTGAAGGTTGCTGTGCTTCTCCTGATCAGGAAGTCTGGAAAATTCCACCAGTCCGGGATGAACTCTTTTACTATCATCTCTCACCTGGAAGACACCCAAACTATTCTTAGAGAGTCCAAGTAATCAAGCAACTAGAAACTGACAGGCAACTTATTTTGGGATACGGAGTGGCTATAAGAGATGTGTTAGCTTCTGAGATGTGTTCACTGATCTAGCTGGTGGGCTAGGAGAGCAGCTACTTGACTGATTGATCCTAACTATGACCAGTCTGGGCGCATCCTCAGACAGCTATGGGTAAGATTTCAACTGCATCCCTGAATTCTATTCTAAAAAGCCCAACAGAGGCAGTGGAACTTTATTTTACAGATTTTACCCAGACCTGTTTTTAGCTAGTCTCACCTGTCCATAACTGTAGTCCATCAAATCCATATGAAGAAAGGTCATCCCCTACACCACTTACAGTACAAATTGCTAAACTGGACAGAGCTGTTTAATATATAGCCATATTCTAAAATCATCTACTGATCTACTATCGCTCACCGCTCCATGAGTCCATCCCTGCTCAATCTTATCCAAGATCCAGAGCTCATGAAGGTTTACAGCCAGTCTTTCTCTGATCAGTTCCAGCTGAGGTGGTAACACAACCTGAGGAAGACAAATAGGCAGGTAGTGAGTTCACAGATAACAAAATTCATCTCTAACCATTATTTCTAGTGAATATAGATATATGTTTCTTGGAGCAAAACTGCCCTGAAACAGTGGGTTACTGGTCAATTATCACTCTGTGCCTGAAGTACTGCATATTTAAAGTATTCTGAGGCAGCAAGACACCCAGTAATGTCTGAATCTAATGTCTGCTTAGGCTCTTTCTTTTAGCTGTAGCATGAAGGCTGCATAGATCTAACCCATCATTTAATACAACATGTCAGCGCTGCTGTGCTTATGAAACATAACGTAAAGAGCAACAGGACAGACACAGTGGACAACTCTACCTTTTAAGGCACCAACTTGCGAGACAGTGCAGGCAGCAAGACACTGAGACTTAGCCTGTTCATTTACATGGCCTTCTCACCCAACTGTTTTGAATGTTTTCTAAATAGTGATAAAGCACTTTATCCCCACAGTTTACCGCCAACAACCCAAACAAATCCTCCTCCCCACACCCTCCACTCACAACCACGCAAGTCTTTCTGTGTAAATATACATAATGTAGCTGTTATATACGCATTTGTAGAGGTGAACAGGCTCAGCAAATCTCCCTGAAACTTCCTTCACTACGAATGAAGCAGCATGTGTGGTAAAAAGATTTGGACAAGCATGGCCACGTGCTGTGAGTAAGCGATTCCTTGTTTGCAACCCCCTCGCACCACTAACTGTGTGGTAAATATCCTCAGTCCTTTAACACCCAAACACTCAAAACTTTTGTTTGAATGAAAGTATGGACACGAGTGGCACAGGCATATGGACTCGACAAATTACACTCACAGTTTTGGTTGTTTCTATCTGTAAATAGGGCTTAATGCTTACTTGTCCATCACAGCAAATAACACAACAGGTCCTACAGCACTCAGCAATAGCCACTCAGTGACTCAGTGAGCACTGTTCACTCAGCAGTTTGTCGATACTACACTGAAATCACAGAAAGACGCCAATGACCTCGACCTTGCAGTAGGCACCACATGACTGTGGTATTGTGATACTGTGGTTATCATCACAGCCCTATCCTATAAAGGTTATGATATTGTTTGCTTGCTTTACTTGACTCATGTCCACCGGTGCTGGGCTGAATGTCACTGGGCCAATGGGTACAGCAGGGCCTAAGAGGTCACACTGGCCATTGACTTGATTCCGAGTAAACTCCTCACACAGCTCCAACCCACAGCGCACTCTAGGGAGCAAGGCTTCAGCGCATGAAGAGAATCCAGCAGGGGGCAGGAACTTAAACTCCCCCTGCCTGCCTCCAAACAGCAGACGCAGCCTGAAAAAGATTTTAAAAAATAAATTCCTTAAAAAATGACTCACAAAAATGAGGGACAGAATTCGCATTTTTGAGACGAAAAAACTCCCAATAGTACTGAGCTACAAACCAAGCGAGACCAAACACAGGACAAGGAGAACAGATTACACCTGACTCCAGCTGAGAAGCTAACCACAGGAAACAGCAGGCCGTCAGCAGTGAAGTTTTCCAGCATGCCCTGCACTGGTTGCCCGTTGACCCGGAAGGAAATACAGGGAACGCTAAGGTCAAGGCAACAGCTGATGACATCATCTTCCCTTGAAAGGTGCTGACTGGGTGAGCTGACCCTTTGGCCAAGACCTCCTGAAAAAAAGTTCATAAGAATAAAGTATTACAAACAATTAGCATAATCAAATCTCAGGCAAACAAAGTCCCACTTGAATTGTTAATCCATATGACTGCACTGCAAAATAATACATTAAAGGTGCTGTAAATACAGTTTTTGTTGTTTATGATAATAAAAGATTTAGGTCATTTATGGCCAGTCTGGGAGCAACAGAGCATCTCAAGCAAAGCAGCTTCGCTGCCACAGTGGGGTATTAAGTGTCTTGTCCGAGGACTCAATCAAGTGTACCCAGTCAGTCTAAGGTTTTAAACCCACGACTTTCCGGTTGTTTCTCACTTCTTTTAAAAATCGGTAAAACCACTACCAGCACCCTCAGAAAGCTATGGGTAAGATTTTGATTTCTGAATTCAACTGCATCCCTGAATCCTGCTCTAAAAAGCCCAATAAATGCACTGAAACTTTATTTTACAGATTTTACACAGATCACTGTTTAGCTAGTCTCACCTGTCCATAGGTGCAGTCCATCAAATCCATACGAATAGAGGTCATCCCCTACCCCACTTGACCCCCAGCCATGACCTCCGGTTGGGGAGGGATGGTACCCTGCAGTGCAGGCCCAACCTACTCTCAGATGAGTCGGCTCAGCCGTCAGAAAAGGCTCTACCCTCTCCACCACCACCTCATAGTACCACTTCCTGTACTGAGCGCAGTCATCACCCATGCAAATGTAGATGTTGGGGCGAACACTGAGACAAAACAGGAAATAGTCATCTGTGAAAAACAAACTAATGTGGAAATATGACATATGTAAAACCACCATTAAAAAGTTCTGCTAGAACACAATAAATTTACATTAAGGTCAAGTTAGTCGATTTTGGTTTTGCCTCCCATTTATTTCTATGGAAACAAGTGACTTATGGGAATTATGGGATTGACACATGTTTTCTCAATGCAAAGGAGGAACACGATACTTTAGGCAGTGGTCAATCAGATTAAAGCATGGTGTTGAAATGAGGGCCACCTAACTTGGAGAGTGTAGAGAAGAGTGGCAGCTTTACCCTAAAATTATGTACATAAACAGCAGCCAGGTTACATCTTAAATATAATGACCATTAATTGGTCCTTTTCATAGAGAATGCTGTACAAAGATGGCCATGTCCAGTAAAAACATGAACCTTGTGATTGTGTCAGTGAATACCTTAACTACATATTACGCCGGTAATAAAACAATTTCAAGTTATGTGCAAAGTAGATAATAATAATAATAATCATAAAAAAATTGTTAGATACACCAACAGAAAAAAATAGATTTGTGGATAAAAAGTTGGAGCCCCATAAGAAAGTCTTTTGAAGACTACTAAACAACACATGGTTTGGGGTTAGTGTGTGATGTAGTACCTGGTAACCTGGTTAACTAGTCGAGTCTGTAGAAGTAAATCTCTCTGTGGCAGCAGCGTGTCACAGATAAGGTTCTGGTTTGCACGGACTGCCATTCCGTGACACACACACAGTGAACAAAGCACATCCAGGATCTGACATACAAGGTGAGTAAAGTAGAGGCTTAAAGAGAGATATCAGGGAAACTAACTGCTGTCATTTTCATGCAATCACACAAAAACACACGCACACAAACAAATACAACGCACACATACACACACACACAAACAAATACAACGCACACATACATACACACACACACAAACAAATACAACGCACACATATATACACACACGCACACACACAAATACAACACACACATACACAGACACACACACACACACACAAACAAATACAATGCACACATACATGTACGCACACACATGCACTCACACACAAACAGATACGATGCACACATACACACACACACAAACAAATACAATGCACACATATATACACACACGCACACACACAAACAAATACAACACACACATACACACACAAACACACATACACAAACAAATACAACACACACATACAGACACACACACACACACACAAACAAATACAATGCACACACACACACACACAAACAAATACAATTCACACATATATACACACACGCACACACAAAACAAATACAATGCACACACACACACACACAAACAAATACAATTCACACATACAGACACAAACACACACACGCAAACAAATACAACACACACATACAGACACAAACACACACACGCAAACAAATACAACACACACATACAGACACACACACACACACACACAAACAAATACAATGCACACATACACACACACACGAATACAACGCACACATACACACACACACAAACAAATACAACGCACACATATATACACACATGCACACAAACAAATACAACACACACATACACACACACACACAAATACAACACACACATACACACACAAACACACACACACAAATACAACACACACAAACACACACACACAAATACAACACACACATACACAGACACACAGACACACAAACAAATACAATGCACACATACATGCACGCACACACATGCACTCACACACAAACAGATACGATGCACACATACACACACACAAACACATGCACACACACACAAACATATACAATGCACACATACATAAACACACAATCAAATATAATGCACATATACATACACAGACACACATACATACACACACAAACACACATACACACACACACTTATACACAAACAAACACACAAAACACACACATGCATGCGCACACACACAAACACAAACAAGCACAAACACAAACAAGCACACACACACCCTCACAAATGCGCACACACACAGACACAAATGCACACATACACAAACGCACCCACCCACACACACTACCTTCTGATTGCGTCCATGTTTATCTAACAGTGAGATTATAGATCTGATATGACCCTCTTTAATGAAGTTCAATGCCTCTGGACTCTCTGTAAGCACACAATGCAGCACTTCTAGGATTCCTGAAGCAACGAACACACAGAAAGACACAGAGACACTGTGTTACAACTACGGATGTAACTCTGTGGCCCCACACAATTAGATTCAACTGTGATACTTAATGAAACAATTCAGCAAATCATGAAATAATTTTACCATAATTAGGCTCTATTACTATTTTTATAATAGATTTTATTAAAGAATATATTCAAATACTGAGCTGAACATATCTGTGACTGAAGGAACTGAATAAATTTACACAGTACTGCAATATAAAAAACAACTGCATTATTTGTATAATTGTTTCCTGATACACGGCACAGCACTTTTATTTTATATACAATTATTTATATACAATTATTATACAATTAAAAATAAATGCATCAATGCCTTCTTGCACAATTAATTACCAGTTATCGGCCTATCAAACGGTAAAGATCTATTAAATATTAAGTAACCATCACACGATACTATAATACTACAAAAAAAATTAAGATTTAATTTCTTATGTTCTAACATCACATCTTACGAAACTTACCGGTAGAGGCCTCCAGTCTCTCCAATCTGCTGACCAGCCAGTCCAAAGACGTGGAGAACTGGGAACAGTTATTCTGATTGCCCTTTATGAGGGAAGCTATGGGATGAAAATGAAAAAGTAAAAACAAAGTGATCAAATCAAATCAAATCAAATCATCCAGGAATATTGCTTGAAACATATGTGCAATTTGTGTATTTAGTTTTTACTGCATGGTGGGAGGAAAATAATAAACTGGGTAACCTGACACTGAATGTCTTAAATATGTTGCAGAATGACATGACTGACATCCAATGTGAGAGACTGGGGTTTGATTCCCGGTCTGGGTTACTATGCTGCTACACCAATAAGAGTTCTTGGGCAAGACTCTTAACACTACAATGACCTACCTGTAATACGATATAACCTTGTGAGATGCTCTGAATAAGGGTTTCAGCTAAATGCTTTAAATGTAAATGTGCGATCATTGTGGCGTCTCCCTGTAAACCAGCGACTCAGAACAAAGCTCATCAAATTGTTTATCAGCTAACCAAAAATAAACATCTGTATGGTGTCCAGCAAAAACGAACAATCAGAACTCTTTTTACCCAGGAGCTCATAGAGGGAATTCAGGGTGGCCTCCCATGCATCTCCTGCCTCTTTCCCAGCAACCTTTGCAAAATGAGCTGCACTGTTGTACAGATGCAGATGATCAATGCAGTCAAGCACCAATGTAATGATACCCTGAGAGACAGAGAAAGGAAGAAAGAGGAACAACACTAAGAGCTGTGCAAAGTGCACACACATCTGAAAAGTTTGACGGCCTGAGCATAAATACTTTGCAGCAAAAGGATAATAAATTACCGACTTGGTCGGCACGTACTAGATTGAACACAGTGTGCACTGCTCGACCGGTGAAGCAGTAGGCTTTTTAAGTACGCGAGTATGTGGTATCCATGCAACCTCGGACGTACTACGTCCGTCATCTTGCCAACATCATTTGTCGTAAGATGCCACCACTGTACATAGTAAAATGGGTTTATATTCGCTGCAAAGCGGTTCACAACGTTACTTGGTGTTGGACAAAGAGTTGTAGATTAGTTACACTTGTACAGAGCCGACATCCCGAATGCCTCCACAGCTCCAGTGGAATCATGGGATACCACAGTGTGCTGTGCTTATATAATTGAAAATCTCACAGGAAGCAGTATGTCATCCGGGTAACTTTCACACTACACATTCTCGCCTACTGCTTTCGCCTACTGAGTAGTATGGTAGTAGGTGGTTTCAGACGCAGCCCGTCATTCAAAATAATCACGTCCATAAATTAAACAATGATCGCTTTTTCAACATTTTGCTCCTAAAGACACAAGTACAAGGCCATAATGTCCCTAATACGAGTTATGAATGCTTTCCTCATTCCTTCGACCTTAACCTGTCAATGTGCATACATCCAGCTGTAAATAAAATGGATCACTATGTCATACATATGTTGTACATTATGTGTAGGTTCATGAGAACTGTAACCAAGTTTGTGTGTTTGATTTTCAGGACTCTATATTGTATTGTACCAGTCTTCTGTGAAGTGACCTCATGTTATGCTCCACTGCGCATCCGGTATACCTCTTACCGTATAGAATATCCGGGTATTTCTGCTGGAGACATTACCTCTTCCTGAAACAGACGTTGCCTGTTCCTCAGGGTTCTGATACTGCTCTGCTTCGCTTCGTGACCCTGACCAACCTTCGGTGGACGGAAGTAGCCGATCAGATCTCGCAAGCTCTGACAGAACATTTCTATTTGAAGGGTAGAGGCTGAAATGTTGTCTCTTTCACCCAAAGCCCTGGTCAAGCAGAAAATCACAGGCATACATGAGGTTCTTCAGGAAGTAGCATGCTACACACAAATCCTTTATTTCTGTTAAACATCAAACATCATTCTGGTGTAGGTTTACCTGAAGGGTATTTATAAAAACGGTATATTCTATATTTTCATCATTTTAAATTAACTTAGGCAGCAACTTATTAGAAACACTACAATTATTCACGCCCATGTCACGTCCGCGGGTCTGCTTGACTCGGCTGATACTCCAGTTCCCAGAGTGTACAGCCCGATGATGTCACACCCACGTGCACGCGCATGCCGCTCTCAGTCTCCAGAGTTTTGATTGATTTCAGCGGTGACACTTGTTTATAACCTCAAACAATCACTCACTCTTTGCAAAGTTTTGCTAACTCTCGTTGCAGTTCTGAGTGCTTGTCCATGCCTTTTTTGGATCGTTTGGTTTTGACCTTGTTCTATTCTGGACCTCTCTTTCTCGCCTTGTCTGCCTGTTTGTATTTATTCTGGTAATCGACCCTTTTTCTGTCCCTCGACTTTAGCTTTAATCTCCCCTCTGGTTTTGTCTGCCTTTCTGCCTGCCTCTCTGGATCTCGACCCTCACCCGTCCCCTTCTCTTATGACCAAGTTTTGTCCCACTGCATTACTGAACTGCTCTTTGCTGTTGTGTAGAGCTCCCGGTTCTGGTAATAAAGCACATCTGTATCTCAGCTCTGCTAGCGTCACGCTCAGTTCTTTGTTTCTGACAGCACAAAACTTTACCCTTTTTTACAGTATTTCAACTTCCATTATATAACACATGCTGCCTGGTTTGGAAAAGAGAATCTAACTAGGCTAAATTTTGCTTTGTGATATTCCCATTGTATGTGGTACACACTCAGTTTTTTTGGCCAAGGTAAAATTCTTTGTCAATTTGTCTTCTGTAAACATATACTAAAATCAGATCTCATGTCCACGGTAAATCTGATCATTGATATAGCCGTATGATCCAGTAGTGTGGAACTGACGCAAACTAGTTTGTGCCCAAGGAGTACCACCTACCAGCATGCAGACATGCTCATCTTTAATCCTATATATTTCTTGGTCTGTTATGAAATATTACTTTTGGGTGGTTACTGAAATATGATGTTACACTTAAGCATGGGGTTGAGGCAACTAACAGAACATTATTGTTCTGGATGTTTACAGGTATGAGTTATTAACTTATGTTATGTTAGGCTCTATTAATACAATTCAGAAGAACTATTTTAATCTTTTTTAAAGTTTCAGTACAGAACTTCATTCTGTTCTGATGTAATATTTATGATTATGGAAAACACACATTCAGTCAGATCTATACAACTTTGGTAGGTACTGGTACTTCACATAGATTCTTAATGACTACCTGATAAAACATGAAAACATAAGGGTTGAGCTACGTATGAGACCAGCAGCCTGAGACTCCTCCTTCTGAGAGCGAGAGACCGTGAGTCCATCATCCATGTGACCCTCTGAATGGAGAATGGCCTGAGAACAAACAAGCAGCACACACTGTACCACACATCTGTAAACATCTGTAATTAGCTCACATTAAATATTTTTATTATTTTAAATAGCACCTAAACATGTAACCACTGTAAACTACACGCCAAACAAGTTTTAATCAGTGAATGAAAGAAGAAGGACTTTCTAAAAGTGTGCGGTGAGTTTAAGAAGTAAGTGTAAGGAGTGCTGTAAGTGTAAGGAGTAAAATTTTTAAAAAGCTGGCGTGTGTCACCTGTTTATGCACCCTCTTCTCTTTCCTTCTCTTTAAATCAGTGGTCTGGTAAGTGAGCCACAGACAGGTGTCCACATGTTGGATGAAACAAACAGAGTCTCCATATTTGATCTCAGGTGCCCCCATCCCCTCTCTCTTCTGACTGAAGTTCGTACAGTCTTGGCCAGCATCCTACAGAGTCACAAAGATAACTCAGCTTTGGTTTTCTTGTGCCATACGGTTTTCATGTTTCTATAAACCAACAAGACCGGACAGATTGAAATCTCTCACTTCTCACTTTTCAAACTACTGAATTTTCTTGTTTCAGTAAGTGAGAAATAGCTCTGGAGGGTTAAACCCAAAACAACACACAAACTTTACACTACAAACAAATCAAAGCACTAGACATGCCTTTGTTGTGCAAAGACAGAAGGCAGTGGATTTGATGTCAGCCTGCTCTCTCTCCACTAGCTGTAGACCTCCATCTTGCAATCGGCCTAAATATTTCCCGGTGGTGACATGAAGCAAACGGAAGGGTTGTCCCCAGCGAGTGTGACTTCCGCTCCACCTGTAGAGGCCCAAACACAGACATACATGGAATGCATGGAATATATGTACTCGATTGAGTAGCACATGTGAACAAGCACATAATAACTGTATAGTGTCCTGCAGCTTCAGTGCAAAACTATAAAAAGTATCAAACACGTCTTGGGTACAACTTACAAATCAGATTTTTGCTCAACTACTGCTTTAAAGTTTAAGGCAGCTGTACAGTGTAAATAGCACAATGTGTGAGTGAACTTACGAGACACAAAGCATCTCGATCCTCCAGAGGGAACGAGCCTGAGACGATGCAGTGCCACCTTCGAAATGAATAGATCTGAAAAAAGAGAATAGGTATGTTTGAGCAAGAAATCCAGATAAATAGATAGGGATTAAAGAGGCTCTGGCCTCTTACATACAGTTTTTTTTAATAAACAGAGTTTTTTTATAACTTTTTTTATTATTATTTTTTAAAAACATCGCAAGTAAAGCTTTTTTATAAAATCTCTGCCCACATGAAAACACAAAACACGTTGAAAACAAACCAAAGCTGCAGACAGCTGGTAGCAGGCACAACCCAAATCAAAAAGTCATGTTGGCCAATAAGAAATCTGGCTGTGTCCCAAACCACGCACTTATATACTTCACATGCTACACTAGTTAAAGGGCTTTTAACAGTGATGCACTATTTACACTATATTAACTGGTTTAGGTTTGTGACGCAGTCCCTGTGTGGGATATAGCAGTGACCTCCAGGGCGCATACTGACGCTTCTGTTCTTTAATACTGTGTATTATACATTTGCATATGAATGAAAAAAAAGATTAATAACAATATCCATGTACATGTGGACAAAAAAATCTACTTTGACACTGCTATCTAAACTATCTAAATCTATTGCTCTCTTAGCAGCTAGTCATATAAGGCAATATGAATATCTGTCACTGACCTGCGATCCTCCTCTCCATGTCCAGCAGGTGGAATGGTTAGGCACTCATCTGTGTGACCGTGCAGCAATCTCAAGGTATCCCCTCCTCTTAGGTGACCTAGAGATTAAACGGAAGCACACATTTGAACTTTCAGTCTGAAATTAATTAATTATTAATTGATTTACATTCCTAATTGAAAGCATTTTAGTGTCCTACAAATGGC
Source organism: Prochilodus magdalenae (assembly GCA_024036415.1). NCBI lineage: Eukaryota > Metazoa > Chordata > Actinopteri > Characiformes > Prochilodontidae > Prochilodus > Prochilodus magdalenae. Next base: position 144,817 of record JAMWET010004383.1, read on the forward strand.
CGTGATGCACCTGCATGTCCTGTATTTCACGGTTTGCTGACACACAGAGTGAGGTCTTAATTAATACTGTTCATTTTCTTGATCTATAGATAGATAGCTGATGTTTCTTATCATATTAAAGAGTATGTATGTTATTAGCAACCAGAATAGATGCGTCCAAAAAACTGATAGATCTAAATAGTACTGGGGATTTTTGGGCCCTGCAATCAATCATCATGTTTTTCACTATGAGGAAGAACAGCACCCTGAGCTTCAACCGTGGCAGAGGAGATCGGGGCCACACTCCACAGAGTCTGCTGGAATGCTGCGTCCACACTAACGCTAACTCCAGCTTCACTGACAGCTGCACTCCATGAGACATGCTGAGAGAGAGATAGGTAGACAGACAGACAGAGAAATGGGTCAGAAAAATCGCAAATGAGATATCTTCCTCAAATCATTCGGCCCTATCCTAATGGAGTCAGAGACAAAAGGAATGAAAGATACATAAAGAGGAAGGGGTGGAACTTACTAGGTATCTTTCAGAAGACACGCTGACCAAAATCAGGTCATCGCCCACTCTGACCTTCTCTCCTTCTGACCTCTGCTTGGAGGCAGGGTGGACCGTCCACCAGCACGCCTCACCTGAGAACACATACATACATACCTGAACCTCAGATAATGAGTCCCTATTGTGGCTTTGATTCTTGGTATTCCTTCAAGCCATGTTGAGCCTTTTTGAGTTTTTGGCTTTTGTGTTCCCTTGTTTCCAGTTTCCTTGGTTACTGTGATTTGTGCCATAGAGAGTGAAATTAAATCACCTGCTATTTCTTCCTGGAGACCAACATCAAATGCCAGCTTATCAGCGGAGAGTCCCGAAGAGGATAGACAGCTTAAATACTACAACAAGAATGAGGAGATATCAGTCAGTGACTGTCAAAAAACAAACAGTAAAGGTCTGTTGGGATGCTGTCATGTGCTGACTAGCCTTACCATGTCGCTGCAGGAGTGTCTTAGCAGGAGTGCTTGGCCATAGAGGAGGGTACGATGGCCAGCAGCCTCTGAAGACTGAAGCAAAACATAGAAGGACAACATGACTGTGACGTTATGGGATAGTAACAACAAAAAAATATTTTTGACATTTAGCTGATGCTCTTATTCAGAACGACTTGCAAGGTTAATCACATAACAGGGAGGCTAATGTAGTGCTAGGAGTCCTGCCCAAGGACTCTTATTGGTGTAGCACAGGATAGTCACCCAGATTGGGATTCAAACCCCAGTCTCCCACATGTGGTGGTGGCTCCCTGGCAGGTAGCAGTGTTGTCTGCTGAGCTACAACAAACACATTTTTATACAGTGGTTGGGTTTTCCCCCTTAATACCACATCATTGTATACCACCAGCCGTTCCAAAGTTTTGGTCATTTCTTTTATCAACAGTGACCCTGTGGCTGAAAACCAACTATGAACATGTAAGAGAGCAGCTCTATAAATTGTGCATGAGACCAGATAAAAAGTATCAAAAGTGCTAAAGTCTGTAACTGTATGCCTGTCTGGTCAGGAGACTGATAAGGAAGAAAGGCTGAAGTCATATAGTGTATGTTTCAGATGTTTTAAGATATAGGATCGTTGAATATAAATAATAAATAACAGCTCTTCACCCAAGCCTGTAGGTCCTCATGGTTGGCGAGCATTTCCTGCAGAGCTCGGACAGACACACACTGATCCAGGACAAACACACACAGAGACAGGTCTGCCGGAACATTCTGAAAAGACACATGTTCAAACATCTTGTGAGATCATTTCTATTTTTCAAATTTACCCACTGTGGGATTAATAAAGAATTATTATATCCTATTTTCATATTAACTGGTGCACAGGTGTCATTATATTACTTTAGCAGAAACTTGAACAGCAGACATTTCTTACAACTAACTAACTGTTTCAGGGTGTGAACGTCTGACCTTCGAGTTGGAGGTAGACTCCAGGAAGCAGAGGCGGCAACCGAAGCCGTCAGCAGCCAGACACAGCTTTTGCTGGAGAGGAACCGCCGAGCAGCATCGCAACACCAGCTCATCCGACTGCACAACACACAACAGTGATAACATGATTAAAGAAGATGCAGTCCCAGCCTTTCATTTCTGATAATGCTTATTTGACAAACTTTTTTTTACATTTATTTATTTCATTTTTTTTTATCATTAAGTTTCCATATATGATCAAGGTTCATGTTGAGAATATGAGGAAAAGACAGTAAACCAAGCAAGCTGTCTACAAAGCATCTAATGCTAGAGTTCTCAGTTACTTTGTAGATGTTACTTAGGTGCTGTAGGTGCAGTTGGACTGAATAGCTCAGCTCAGATGGCACCTTAAAAATGACATTAGCTTAATAAAATTACATATTCTGTCATATTTTATCGCATGAAACGTGTGTGCTTGTAACTTACAGAAATAAAGTAAAGCATTAAAGCTAGAAAAACAATGTTTACCTGATCTGGGTTTAGCATTCGTCACATCCTACCCTAACCAGCAGTGCACTGAGAGACATTTAGCTAGCTAGCTGCAGCTGAAGACTCACCAGGACCACAACGCTGGATTAATAGCTAGATTAGTTATCTCAGATATAATTCAACTCGAAAGCTAAGCTACCTAGGACAGCTAAAAACGTACCCACTACAATAATTGCACCCTCAGTTTCTAGTGTACAGGGTATCTTCATGGTATACTGCATACCATCATGCACCTGCTCTCAGCCTGCTAATGGCGGCAGGTAACACTGGGGAGTAAAACACAGCCAACTCTGAGTATAAATGTGGATGTAGTGATTGTAGTGTTGGCATATTTCCTTTAGAATGAGCCTCAGAAAGTTAAAATATACAGGTCTGAAGATTAATAAAAGATAAACTCGCTTTAGAGGGTCAGTTTTAGAGTGAAATAGCCGTGGGTAGCTAACAGCTAGGCTAAACGTATATCAGGTGAACTGAGCAGCGTTAGCAGCAGCTAGCTGTAAACAGTGGATACAGTAATAACTACCCTGAGGTAAATGTGGGTGTAGTGATTGTAGTGGGGTATGTTTTTATCAGAATGAGCCTCAGAAAGTTAAAACATATAGGTCTAAAGATAAATAAACGATGAACTCGCCTTAGAGGTTCAGTTTTAGAGTGAAATAGCCAAGGGTAGCTAACAGCTAGGCTAAACGTATTTCAGGTGAACTGAGCAGCGTTAGCAGCAGCTAGCTGTAAACGGTGGATACAGTAATAACTGCCCTGAGGTAAATGTGGGTGTAGTGATTGTAGTGGGGTGTGTTTTTATCAGAATGAGCCTCAGAAAGTTAAAACATACAGGTCTAAGGATTAATAAAAGATGAACTCACCTTTGAGGTTCAGTTTTAGAGTGAAATAGCCGAGGGCAGCGAACCGCTAGGCTAAACGTATATCAGGTGAACTGAGCAGCGTTAGCAACAGCTAGCTCTAAACAGTGGATACAGTAATAACTGCCATGAGGTAAATGTGGGTGTAGTGATTGTAGTGGGGTATGTTTTTTTATCATAATGAGCCTCAGAAAGTTAAAACATACAGGTCTAAAGATTAACAAACGATTAACTCGCCTTAGAGGTTCAGTTTTAGAGTGAAATAGCCAAGGGTAGCTAACAGCTAGGCTAAACGTATTTCAGGTGAACTGAGCAGTGTTAGCAGCAGCTAGCTGTAAACAGTGGATACAGTAATAACTGCCCTGAGGTAAGTGTGGGTGTAGTGATTGTAGTGGGGTATGTTTTTTATCAGAATGAGCATCAGAAAGTTAAAACATACAGGTCTAAAGATCAATAAATGATGAACTCGCCTTAGAGGTTCAGTTTTAGAGTGAAATAGCCGAGGGCAGCGAACCGCTAGGCTAAACGTATTTCAGGTGAATTTGGCAGCAGTCAGAGTCATGGAGAGAGAGATGGGTCAGCTCCGCCGGTCCCAGGTTCTGCTGCTAAATAATCTAGAGCCTGCCTGCATCACAGAATGTCTCTCAGTTTATGTTCCAACTCGTGATTTTAGATCTGCAAATACCTTTAGTAAAATACAGGAAAGATGAACAGACTTCTTTCAGTTACTATTCTAGATAGTTTACCTTCTGAACTATTTCAAGAAACATTTTAAAACGTCTCTCTTTAACTCAGCTTTTAACTAAAACTGCATCATCGTAGTGCTTTTTTAAGATATATTTAATTTGTGTCTTTAGTTCATAAACATATAATTGGTGCTATTACTAGAGTCTGTAAAACACTGTCAGCAATATGAATGTGCCCTAAAAATAATAATAATTTAAGAATATACCAATTAAATAATAATAATAAAAATAATAATTATTATTATTTATAGAACTTCAAAACTACATAATTATGGTACTTTCTGTGGTAAATTTGATTTGTCTCTTCATAAAATAAATAACTTGTGCTATTACTAAGGTGTATAAAGCACCTTGAGCTGCCAACAGTATGAAATGTGCTCTATAAATAATAATAATAATTTAAGAATATATTAATTTAATAATAATAATTAGTAGTAGTAGTACTCTTCTTCATCTTCTTGTTATTTTTTGTAATACATCACTATTAGTATGGATTTCAAGCATAATTTAGACTTCCAAACAGTACAGATAATAAGTTATCTTATAATGTAGATAAATAGCCTTATTGACTGTTATAACCAGAAATCACAGATATCTCTCTTTAGGGTTCTCTGTTAAAATTACCTGCCGATAACTTCCTGGAACTATCTGAGGTCTACGCGACCATGAAGCATTTTGAGCATGGCTCTGGCAGCAGCTAGCTCTAAACAGTGGATACAGTAATAACAGCTCTCAGGTAAATGTGAGGTAACTGGTCATGTGACTGTATTAGTATACTACACTGGAGGTCAGAACTTGTTACTGTACTGTACATATATACAGTATGCAGTACATACTGCTGTGGTAGGCCGTATAGTAGTGTGCCATTTCGAATAGAGCCAAGCACTGGTGACTACTGGAAGCAACCATCAGAAACTGGTTTCACTAGTTTAGTTTTCAGCTGGGTTGATCATTTACATTGTTAAAACCAGACATGAGATACAGTGGGTCAGACTGTGTGACTGCCTTCATTAAACTTCTTTTTCTCAGTGTGTGTGTGTGTGTGTGTGTGTGTATCGCCTAAAGAGTTCTTACAGTGAGCCCTTTCCTGATCCAATCTAATTGATCTTAATCAGGAATTTAATGACAATATTAATTATATATAGAACTCATACACTTGTATAATCATAAATCCATATATAGATTTATACAGTCTATGGGTTTAAGTAAGGTTTACTGTACCTGATGTTTGTGAATGCCCGTATATGGCCTGGATGCAGGGATATTCTTAGACGGTCAAACAAGGAGAATTCCAACACCTCTGTGCTGTCACATGTGTTACACTGGCCATCACTGGGCCACTGATAAACGCAGACCAGTCACCTGACTGTAAAAGCAACGTTGGGGGCATTCCTACCTCCCTCTATCAGCCCTCTTCCTCCTAATCTTCTCTCCATATCAAGATCCAATTTAATTCTACATTCAAATCAAAATCTAACTAATTTATTCAACTTCTGTGCTAAAAGACGGCAAAAGTGTCCTATCACGAATGTGTTTACAGTCCAGAGGATGATGAAACACGACAGTTGTAGTGTTGTGAGGACATTTGTATGGAAGGCTCCACTTTATTGTTTTTAACAGCAATATAACATAAATACCATAGTAGAACTTTGGAATAATGACTCATTTAAAAAATAACTTTAAAAAGTAGCTTAGTAATTAAATATAATTGCTTGTTTCTCTTCAGAATATTGACTTGGCTTCTAAAAACAATAACTTATTTTTCCCAAAATATTAAAGTTTTTAATTTGACCTCCTGAGACCCCAGCGTCCTCACATTTCTGCCTCTCTGCACCATGATACTTTTTAAAATGTTGACCCTGTGGCCTCATATGAGGACATTGTTTTTTGCCAAAACAACTTGCTGGACAAAGACAACGTTTAGTTTTTATACTTGTTAGCTCCTACTAATCACAAATAGCTAGGAGAAATTAAAATTGCACACCAAGCAAGTCTGGGTCTTGAAATCTCAATAATTATTTGTATTCTTATTATTTTTAATCGTATTTTTAACTGAACATCTCAAAGTAATTGCTTATTTCCTCAGAATATTAGCATAGTATCTTAAAATAATAACTTTCTAAAATTATAACTTTCAAAGTAATTGCTTGTTTTAAAAAAATACTGACTTGGCATCTCAGAATAATGGCTTGGGTTTTTAAAAATTAATTAATTAATTTTATTCTGGCTGTTTTAAATAATATCTTGATAACCCACAATAATGACTTAGTATCTTGAAATTTTGACTGTTCTAAAATTACTACTTAGTATCTCAAAATAATGAAGTATTTCTTACAGTTTCAAAATGAAGGTTGTTAAATATTAGGAGCAATTGATTATTGTTAAGTAACTGATTAATGTGAAATATTTAAGAAAATATTGAAATTAATATTTAAAAACAGAAATATTTTCAGAATGTACGTCATTAATGGAAGTCAGAAAGGCAGGAACAGATCTTTAGGTTACTGAGGTGTGTGTTTGTGTGTGTGTGTGTGTGTGTGTGTGTGTGTGTGTGTGTGTGTGTGTGTGTGTGTGTGTCTGTGTGTGTGTTATCTCTGTGTCAGTGTGGTGAGTTTGAGAGTGGACAGCTTACACACCCAACCCTGTTCCCACTTTACGGATAAGACAGATCAAAATAGACCTCCATCAGAGCCATCATTCAGCAGCCTGTAGCATTGCACTGTACTTCATTAAATATGGACTGTTATCCAGAACATAATAATCTAATAATAAACTTTAACTAATAAACTTTAATAATAACAAAAGCACAGTTAACTCTTTAAGCATCGTTACCAATCAGCCAATTTGGTAAATGCTTCCCTATGCATAGCTCACATAAAGTCTTAAACTATTAACGATCATATGAGAAATTTTAAATGACTTTTTAGATTTTTAACACATTGAAACATTAAAAACTGACATTGCTAGTGTTTGGCTAAAAAGAGTTTTTTCAAACTTAGTATTTTCAATTCAATCTTTAGGTCATTGATTTTAAAGAAACAGTTCACATTTAAAGTGGAATAAATGTGAGTAAAGTGCATGATATCAAAAACAAAAAAAAAATAAAATAAACATCATACAAATGGTATTAATTGTGGTATTGATGATATTAATGGTATTATATTTGGACGAGTTAATTAACTTATTAAATCTAATCACTTTAGACCAATCAGAAGACTTTTGTCCATTCTTCCTGTCATTCCTATCAGTGACCTTTAGTGCCTCCATCTAAAGTGTCCTATTTGTCTTTCACTTAGCTTCACCACAACTCCTTTCCTACCTGAGTATATATGCGTGAGGAAAGCAATCTACCTTTTCCAGTGAAGGATGAAGTACACAGACCATTTAGTTAGGTAAAGTACACACCCGAGGTAAGATCTTACTTCAGTGTCAGTAGACGTTTCTCTCTTTAGTCCTCCACTGGAGTAGAAGTATTTACCTTCAAATGTACTTAAGTATGGAGAGTAACAGGAGCATGGTTTATTACGGCTCTAATGTCCTATTATCATTTCTGGAACAGGACTCTTACTCAGCTCAGTGTAGGTGAAGAGACTCTAGTGTCTCTCAGTCCACCAGTCTTTAATAGAAGCTCATTCATTAGTCTGACACTGATGTCTATTTAAATCATCATCAGCACAGAACACTGAAGGAGAACAGGTTCCATTAGCTAGAACTATAAAATAACTTTTTGCAAACAAGTAAAGTTCAGTTTAAGATTTATTATTATTTAATAAAAGTGTAAAAACTTAAAATACAGCTTTACAAATGAGTTATCCTTAAAGAATAAATGAAAATAATAATTTTGTATTAATGTATACTAATGTAATAATAACATAGTGGTGTAAAAAAAAAGATGTACGAGTTTGGTGGAGTTAAAGTACAAAGTTGTGCGAAAATAAAATACAGAAATTATAGATAAATGAAAAACTTCTTAAGTACAATAACTGATTACATTTACTTCTCATAAGTCATTTTTAGGGTTAACTTTATTCTGTTATCTCAGACTTTGGAGTACTGATGTTATTTTAGACCGGAAAGACCTGACGAGTTTCAGTACCTGGATATATTAAGAGGTTCCACTGCAGACAGAGAGCTCACTGGTTTCTACCCATGGTGGCCTCCCTATGTAGCTAGATTACTGGTGTTCCTGGAGGATAGTGTTAGGCTACTCTGCCTTCTTCTGCAGCCTTGAAACAGCAGTCTGGGTAAAAACCTGCAAGACTTTCATTGAACAAAGCTGAATTGTGCACTCACCGTGCGGAGAAATTGGAAGTCGTCCTCTACCTCTGCAGCCCCCATGATCCCTGATGGCTTCATTGAAGTGGTGAGAGCAGGTAGGACAGAACCACGCTCAAAGAGCATCAGAATGAACGAGAGATGAGTGTGTCCTGCAAGAATGCAAAGCCCACCCACTACACAATACAAGACACTACCCACAAGAAGATACTCTTCCCAGATAAGAAGGCTCAGTGTGCTAAAACTGTGAACTCCCTCTGCTCCAGCTCTTTTAGATGTGTTCTCACATTCCACTAAACTGGATGGCCGTTTCAGTGTTGGTTTGAACAAGCCCATGTTCACTTGGTTGGATCCCCAGCACCATCTTAAAGGTCATTCCATTAGCTCAAGTAATTCAGATGCACTCTCGGAAGGAGGAGAGGACGAGGGAGCACTTGGGGTAGCAGGAATGCCCCAGAGATCGATATGAACTGACCAGTGTGTGGAATATCCCCTGGTATGTGGGGGTGTCCCGTGTTGACCGGCTGCTAACTCACTCGCTGCAGCAGCGCTGGTGCTTAGGGTGGCCGAGAGGTGCAGGACAGATTAACATTTCAGGAAATAAAATTACAATAATAAAAACAAACGTGAAACACCTTTACTCGGACTGAAACTCTCGGAATTCTGAGGGAAAGGGTGGGTCTAACATACAGGAAGTGGTTGTTGCAGACCCTTGTCAATCAAACTGTTTGCGGTGATAGTGTGAGGGGAGTTTGGGATGGTGACACGGCTGGCACGCTTTAGTTTTGAAGAGCAGACGGAAGAAAGGGACGAGCAGGCGACGTCTAAACCATGTGGAGGTAAAAAGTGGGCTGTTTTGCAAAAGCTCTAAGCCATTTTAAGCTAGCTAGCTGGTTAGCCACTATAGCTAGCTTTACAGCCCACATATTTTCCTTAACATTTCCAACTGTAAGTGGTTTAGACGACACCTGTTCATCTCCCACTCGCTCACCGGCAAACAGTTTGATTGACAACGGTCCACAACTAGCACTTCCTGTGTGTTAGACCCACCCTTTCCGTCAGAAGTGTTTCGTTAGTGGTAAAAGTTCCATGATATGTAAATTTATTCTGGCTTTTGTAATTTTGTTTTCTTGAATGTAGAGTTTTTCTTGTTTGTAAATGTTTTTTTGTGTTTGCAATTTTATTTTCTGAAATATGAATTTGTTTTGCACTCCTGGGCCACCGTAGATGCTACCTTCAGTAGCAGCACAATGTTTGGTTTAGCAATTCCAAACAGTGGCCTGAATTTGTATTTCAGCAGTATTTAACCCCAACAGACAGCATAACGTCTTAATAACTGTATTTATGTCATATTTATTAAAATTCTTGAAGACACGTTTGCAGATGTAGTTGCTCTGTCCACAGCCGTAGATGTTTTCTTTGGTATGGGTGATAAAGTCCCTGTGTAACTCTTAAAGAGCTGTATTAAAGAAGTGCTGTACTTGCTTCTGATAACTTATGCTACAATTATTGTCGAAGTAATATCTGCATCTCGGAAGGAGGTGTGGGACTGCAGTGCTGTTGGGAAGAAAGATAAAGGTTACCAGGAACAATAAATGATGATACATTTAGACTGATATGATCAATATTTATTGAGCTACACATACAGAAGTAGTGTCTCAGTATGGCGTTGGGCCGCAGTGTTAGTTAATGCAACACGCCAGATGACTCGGTGTGGAGTTTTAGAGGTTCCTAATGGTGTTCTGCGATAATCCATCCCATGTGATATAGGAATATGGTATATTCTCACATAATTACCACATAATTGCCGTAAGTACTGTAGTGGTTAATGTGTTTCAGCTGGTAACAATTCCTTTAACCATGGCTGATGTAGTAAGTAGTTTCTTATGTCTTAAACAAGCATGTAGGAAGACGTATCCCGTGATCCTATTACTGGCCTGATGTAATGAAAGAAGACCAATAAGGAGAATCTGAAATAACAAAAACTGGTGCAGAACTGTCCAGTGCATTATTAAAACCTGGAGGGAAAGTGGAGAACCATCATCTTTATAGAAAAATCTGGACAGAAGATGACTTAAGCGCTTGTTGCTTGTTGATTCATGTAAAAAAAAAATCCCACTTATGTTTAATAGTGAAAGTACGGCTGTTTCCAAATGGACAGGAGGATGAGAACTCTCAGGATCTAGACTAAACAGCTGTGTGGACACTTCAGTCTCCCTAAAATGACTTGTTAGTGAGGTTACCCAGAAAGTAATGCAAAAAGGTCCTATGGTCTGATGAGCTCAGGCTGACAGGATTCCAGTGTCAACATGTAAGCACATAAATTGATTCACCACCCATCGTGCATAGTGCCTGCTATATAAGCCTCTGTAGGATGTCTTATGATTCTGCGGTCAATTTATTCAGATTGAGCAATGTTATGAGCCAATGTTAATAATCAGCTGACCACCTAAACGTCCATACTGAACCAGTAGGTTATCCCGGCCATGTTTATGCGAATATGTCAACTTATTTTCCCTTAGACAATCAGCCAATCATATGTACTGCATACGACTGTATATGCCAGAATGAGTTTAGCAGCAAGTACAGTCTTCTAAATACTTTGTTTATACCTCAAGTAATGAATATACAGCTTTTGAAATAATAAGAGAGCACTCCAGGCTCTTATTATCAGCATCTCCACATGTACAGCAGGTTCTTAGTGAGGAACAGGTTGGGTTCTAGCTTTACTGGCAGATACAGTGAGCGTCTGGTTCATAAGAACAAGGTCAAGCAGCAAACACACAGGACAACACAGCTACAGACTGGCAGAGGGCCAAACCCACTCTCTACTGACTGTGATGAGTGCCACCTCATTCCAATCTCTCTTACCCAGCGTAAGATGACCTCAAGTGACCTACAGAGACTGGTGAGCGGTGGCTGGGGTGAAATGCACAGCGAGCATGGTTCTAAAAACAGGCTTCTGGAGGTCATTAGTGATTTTCTAAATAAACAGATCTAATACAATATCTGATCTGGAGTTTGGGAGACATGGTTCCAGTAGTGTAGAGAATAAAACAGAACTGCGCGTTCTGGTCAAATACAAACCTAGAAACTGTACAGCTAGGGACACTGATCAATTAGAAGTGCTCTCAAAGTTTTCCAGAGCTGTATATGCTGTGTAAAATCCAGAATTGCACTAGTTTATATTTCTATGAAATAGTTCTGCCTGATTTTCCTGCAGAACGGAAATTGACTGGACCATGTCGGAGTTGTGTGTCATAGTAACTGTACTCATATATGAACAAACACCAGAACATAATCTTTACTGTTTTATTTCACACTGATAAATGGTGTCCAACAGTAAATTATTGCCCTCTACGGCACAGTGCTTTAGTGCTTGTACTACGTTCTTATACAAACAAAACAAAAACATGGTTAAATGTCCTGTTCCAACATTCCACAGTCTATTTCTAACTCATGAGAAATACAGGGAAGATTATAAAGGCTAGATTTCCATATATCATCTACTAAAACTGTAGAGCTACAGCAATACATGTGTAGTATTAGAGCAGTACATTCAGGGCTGATTTGTGTTCAGGTAATACTTCATCAATGGAGAGAAAGGTGTCAGGGTGCCACAAAGAAAGAGAAAACTATCTGGACATGTGTTGAAAAAGGTAACCATAATGGACATATTTCTTTATACATTTTCTCCAAAAATGTAAAGGCTGAAGGTCCTAATTCATTATAATGGTATTCTGTAGTTTTGCTCCACATAGTTTTCACAGAATTGTTCATTATTACACTTTTTTTTACATGATTTAACATATGGACCAATCTTGGGGACAGGAGGCAGTGTCAATCATGGGTCAAGCATCTTGCAGGTTAAAGGTCACTCTCTCCATACAGGGCGGTGGAGAAGGCGGTATAGTCCAGAGCCCCAGGGACAGCAACGGGACCAGCATAGGGCGGCATTCTGGAGATGCAGTACTCGGCCTGGTCGTGGGGCAGCTCTCTCCTCAGCTCATCTATCAGGATATATGGCTGGAAGGGGAAAAAAAAAAAACAAGCTAAATTCCTGTCAATTACAGTTCTGAATAAAGCGGATTCAACTATAGAACTTTCTATCAGTCCTGATATCAGGTTCTACGACAGGAGGAAAAAATACACAACACAATCACTCACAATAACTCTCACCTAAACATTCTACTTTCTACATGCATCGAATTGCTATTTCACTTCCATCAGAACCAAATCTTGTATAGCAACACTTTAGGGGACCTATATACTTTAATTATAATGCAAATTACTTTTCCCAAGGCACTGTGGGCCATTTCTTTTGGCCGATTCATCATTAAATTAACACATAATATAAAAGCCTTGTGACCGGTATGTCACTGGTTTGATCTCGTAAACCGTCAGGGCACACCTGGAGTTCCTTTGAGCAGGGCACCTAAAACCCAATGGAACCGCAGGCACTGCGGCTAGGCCTAGCCACTGCTCCTGGCAAGTGTGGTCACCGCCACCCAGTGTGTGGGTATGTGGGTGTTTCACTGCACAGGTAGGCTAAACGCAGGGGTGAAAATCCTCTGTGTGCAAGCAAAACAGCCAATATTCATATTCTATTTCAGTTTAAGTCAAAAACTGAAAAACTGAGATCCAAGGTTTAATTCCGACAGCACTGATTTACTGTCTCCGTAGTTGTTTCTTAATGTTTCTTGTTCTAGTTCAGGAAATAATCCCAATATTACATAATTACATAACTCTACATTCCTCTACGCAACAGATTTAAATATGGGATTATTCAGATCTAAATGATTAAACAAGAAGACGGTATTTGGCCAGGGGTGGTCAAACCTTTGTATACGACTGTTTCATCAGTATACACTTATTCCAAGTGCTTGTAGCGACATAAACAACATCACACACAGAGACACACCTTGTCTGCAGCGAGGATCCTGAAGGAAGCGACGACCTGCTCGGAAGTGTCAGTGTCTGCGGTCTCTCTGGTCATGAAGTCGATGAAAGACTGGAAAGTTACGACTCCTGTCGCATTCGGGTCAACCAGCAACATGATCCGGGCAAACTCCACCTCACCCTGATACACACACAGAGACGCATGATGAGATGATTCATTTTTCACATTAACTGATTTGTACCAGCTTCTGGAATGAATGACATAAGATAAAGACTCAGGCCATATATATATATATATATACATACATATATGGCCTGAGTCCTTATCTTATGTCTACAGTAGTTCTACAGTTATATATATATAACTGTAGAACTACTGTAGAACTACACAGTGCTCCTATAGGGTCAGTGAAGTTGATAACATGGACAAAGATTAAAGCTACATGGAGGTATATGTAGTTTGTGAGGTGTAGTTTGTGAATATAAACAGGTTTCTGTAGTTCTACACATCTAAAACGAGGCAGCACTAGGTCCTGGTTTAGGAACTGTACCGGTCAGCCTCTTACCAGGTCGTAGCCCATGGAGATGAGACAGGCCCTAAAGTCATCCGTGTCCATGGCTCCATTCTTCTTCTGCACCATCAGGGTCAAAGGGCACATGTTTATGGACACATAGACAGAAACACAGAAACACCAAATCTTTGAGACTCATGCACATGACATCATGACATAAATGTAGATTGCTTCATTCCTATATAAAGAAATCACATTCCTATTAAATGGATTATTAAAATATGACAATATTTAAGTGTAGTGCAAAACGTCAGCTTTGAAGTTGAATCCTTCGGTCAGTTTTATTAGCAAAATACTTTGATTCTATTTTTGCTTCTCTGTTAAATCTATGAACTATCAATTCTTCAGGCGATATTTGAAGCTCATTTGGAACTTTTAAAACCTCAAACCTGTATGTATGTATGTATGTATACTTGTACCAGCCAGCTGGCCTCCACCTTCACAGACATCTTCAACCTTTCCCTGGCACAGTCTACTGTTCCAGTCTGCTTTAAAACCACAAAACCAGACCACTAAGACTGCTACTGATTTGTAGTTCCTCTACCTCACAGGACTGTTCACACCGCACTTTAACTCAACCTGTATACTTGAACATCCAGTTTTGTTTTATTTTGTTCTTATTTATCCATATTTATTATCTATACTGAACATCTGTACAAGCATTTGGCTGTTACTACATTAAGCTGCTATTTCCTCACCTGCACTGTACACTTTATATATCCATAATGTTCAACCACATACTTACTGATACTGCGTTACTCTTGCACTCTTCGCTACTCTTTGCACATGTCCTTTGCACAGTACACATACTGTACTGTTTGCACACTTTGTTTTGTTTTGTCTATTGTCTGTATGCACACATTGTTTTGTCTATTGTCTTTGCACTACACTATTTATATATATATATACACATTATTCACTGCACTGGAGAAGGAGCCTGACCGTGTTTCGTTATACTGTACAACCCTGTATTGGTATAATGACAATAAAGTTGAATTGAATTGAATTGTACATTCTTATTTATTTATTTTTCTATAAGGATGGCTTTATTTTATTTTATTTTAGTTTGTACATGTTTATTATTTGTTTTGATCTTTTTTTTTTCCATTTATTTATTTATATATATTTTCTTTCTTCTTTCTTTTTCTTTCTAGGGAGGGTATTGTATGTTCGTGTGTTTAGATATGCTTACTGTTTACAATACATTGTAATATAACTGCATTTTCTAAAAACTAATAAAAATTATGAAAAAAAAAAAAAAAAAACCTCAAACCTAAAACCTATATGGAACACAGCTTGGAAATTCGGCATGACACTGAACCACCTTAAATTGACAAAAATTGGATATCCCTCATATATACACATATATATATACATATAAAATACTAATAAAAATATATTAAGCGGAAAAAAAAAAAAATATATATATATATATAGTATATATATATATATATGTAATTTTCCCCATTTTTTCCCTTTTTTTTCTCTTAATATATTTTTATTAGTATTATTTATCTATTTATTTATTTATTTATTTTTCTTTAGTCATTTATTATCATTGCTACCTTATAATCTTTTTATGGAAGCCTGACTTTATGTGTCTGTATGCATGATGTTATTATGAGATATCTGAAAACTGAGAGCTGGGCTATGGTTTTGTTGGGAGTTCGTGTGACATGGTAGAACCCCTGCTTAATTTCACCCAGAGCTCCCTGCTGGACTAGTTATAAAAATCATCCCGCCCCTTAAAATTCAGGCTTAACAGGAGCCGGCTTTACCCGGTCAAAGTGGTTGAAAGATGATCGGAACTCGTGCATCTGCTCCTGGCTGATGCCTTTAGCGTCACGGGTTAGAATCTGAGTCTCGATGTCATTGATGGTGCGAGCGATGGTTGTCAGGAGCAGCTCCCAACCGACGCGAATATGCTAGAGACAGAGAGAGAGCAAGAGAAGCAGAGTTGGTAAACACACAGAACCCCAAGTGTGCTGTAGATAGTCCATGCATACATCCATCATATTCAAACTTGTACCTCCATGGTGTAGTTGGTGTGCTTGTTGTCGAATATGAGGGACTCCTGGATGAGCTGGTGGTCTCCCTCCAGTTTGTCGATGTTGGGTTTGTAGCTGACGATCACATGCTCGTACTGCTTCAGCTGAGTCATCTGATCCTCTAAAGTCCCGCCAATCTCCAAAGAGCAGCGCCCGATCTCCTGCCATGGATTACAAAGGACCAATAACTTTCTATTCTCCTCCATGACAGCTTAATGAAGGTCTATAATTTAGCATATTATTTGAAATTATGATATTTACCACTATATAAGCCAATTTATCCAATGCTTAATGCCAAGGTTAAAGGTCAAGTTTAGACACGGCTAATCAGATGGATTCATTATCTTAAAAAATTCCATATTCATGGAATTATGCCGTCCACCTTAAAACCTCCCAAACTGAACTTTACAGGATGGATGAACAGGAGGATGAACCAGCTTTCTTAACCTGCAGTCGAGGCTGATAGAAGAAGGTTTATTACTAAGCAGTTTTGGGCCACTGCTATTGGTCTGTCCAGCATTAATATTCACTAAATATGAAGACTAACAGCTTTTAAATTCAATTTAATTAATTCTAAATAAGTAACTACTGTGTATATGTGTATATATATATATATATATATAAAACATGTCAACAGATTTTGTGAGAACGACAAAATAACATTTCTTGCATACATGTCTTTGCAGACCATCACAGCAGTGATATGCTGAGCGATTTTGAGCGATATGCCCCCGTACCTCCATTCTGGTCTGAATCCAGGGCCCGATGAGGTTGGCCTGAGCCGCAAACTGCCGCCGCAGCCTCTCGTTACCGTGCTGCCGCGCTAACTCCTCCTGCAGAGAGCCATCTCTCTGAGGAACTAGCTTCTTCACCTGCAAACACACAGACGGAACACAGGATGAAACACATGCAGTCTTTCAGGTAAGGAATGTGTTCATCTGGATCTGACATCAATAAGTCAATAACTCAAAGAACAAATCATGAAAGGATCCTTTTAAAACAGAAGACCAGCATAAACATGTGTCAGACGATAAAGGTACAATACGCACACTGTTCATTAAACCACCACCAAAATCACCAAAACCGTGTCACTGCCATTATCCAGCTAGAGATTTGTCTTTACGAATATCTGTTAATCCCACCTTTTCCCACTTGCTTATGATCTCCTCAGGACTGATGGTGCTGTAGGGGTTGGCAAGGTTTCCATGGATGCCGTAACTGTTGAAGATCTTTTGCACTTCCTGCTGGATGCCCAATATGGCCTGCCTTTCTCCATCTGCTTCCGGCAGAGTCGACTTAAACTGGTCGTGAGCCGCTATAAGACTCTATTCAGAGTGAGAGAGAGAGAGAGAGAGAGAGAAAGAGAGTGAGAGTGAGAGTGAGAGAGATAGAGAGAGAGACAAAAATAGAGAGAGAGAGAGAGAGAAAGAAAAAAAGAAACAGAGAAAGAGAGAGAGAGAGAGAGAGAGAGAGAGAGAGAAAGAGAGAGGGAGAGAGAGAGAGAGAGACATGTATGTGTGTACCTGGACCTCCTCGATGGTGTGCACTATGAACATGTCCTGCAGGTCCTCCATGGCTCCTTCCAGCCAGCTGTTGAAGGGAGCTGACCTTTTAGTGTACTCGAGGAACAGCTGCTCCACCGTCTCCAACAGCTTTTCTGTTCTCTAATCACACACATTCACACACACACACACACACACACACACACACACACACACACACCCACACATATTATTGAATGAGGCGCAATACAGGACAGCTAATCAGAACAGAGCTCATTTACATACAGTATATCGGCTCTAAAGACGCAGTAACAGCCTGTTTAATTATGAATTATTCACTTATACAATCTGCTTACACAAATCTAAAGTTTAACAGCACACAGATTCATATCACACTGCGTACCTCCAGCGCCTCTCTACGTTTCTGGGTGAGCGTGCCGAGCTGGTCCCAGACATCGCAAATACTCTGACACCTCTGATTCACCGCAGCCACGTCATGATAGTCCAACTCACTGCAGGGGATCACACAAAATCACATATAGAGTGAAACCCACCACCTTCACCCAGGTTACCTTTTCTACCAGAGCTGCATCGTAATCCTTACGCTGCTATATAACAGTAATGAATAGCGTACCAGTTCTGACTGGTTTTTAGTATGACTGTATGTGGTTTTGGATGCAGCCCAGGATAAGTGGGTATGTAAAGGCCTTTAGAGCTGTGCAATCAGCGCTGTGCCAGGTACTGGACCTGAGGGACACTGTGCCTGTGCACTTTAGCACCTTATTGCTCCTAGTAGCGTTTGTGCATACTTGAACTTCTCACACCACTCAAAAGGACTGTTCACATCCCTTAAGACTCATTATTCATTAAAGCTGCACTATGTCTGTTGTGGGGATTTGGAGCCCCTCTGGTGGAAATATGTAATTGCATGTAACGTGGCTTGTGCTTTGGTTTCCTGAGCTGGTGGGTCTGATGACTGAACGAGAATTAAAAAAAAGAAGTCTGGGTAAAGAACACGTTTTCCAGGGAGGGAGTCATCCTATGATTGGATTTGGCATGGACTGGACAAGCTCCTGGAGATAGGCCAATATCAATGTTCACCTACACATCAGAGAATTGCACCAAACTGGGCCAGATTTGGTGGATGTCTTCCCTGGCACAATTCCAAGGAGAATTCCCTGTAGACTGGGATTTTAGCCACTGCTGGTAGACCCATATGACCGTATGCTTCCATACCCCTGCAGATTCAACTACTTCCTTCACACTATGGTCTTTGGCCACGCCAAAATACAGTCCCTCCGTTAAGCCAATCATTAACATCTGCTCTGGAGCCATTTTCCACACATGGAATGAGACATTCCCTGCACTGTAGCACCTCCTCCCAATCTATGAATCCCGTCACACCTCTCCCATGGATATATGATAACAGTTTAATTTGTATTTGTTGTTTATATCAGGATGGAGGAGGGAATGTTTCCTGTGCTGGCCTGCAAAGCTTTTCAGTTTGGAGTGGTCAGGGAGATTAGCCTCTGACTGAGAGATAGGACAAGTACTGAACTCAGCCTGTAGCTTCGGAATGGATAGGCTGAAAGGTTACAGCTTATCTTCTGCTCACAGCATGTGCTATTCACTCTCACAAACACACATACCCAAACACACACACACACAGCTACACACACACACACACACAGCCACACACACACACACACAGAGGCTCACAGGGAGATAATGCAAGTTAAAATAGAGGAGCAGTGACAGAGGGCCCTGGGAATGCATGTAAGCACACACTGTATATGTGTGTGTGTGTGTGTGTGTGTGTGTGTGTGTGTGTGATAGACATGAAGTGATTTCATCTGTACGGGTCACACAGAAGGCAAACCGTGACGGGTCAGGCACAAGGGCAAAGAATCAGACATGCAGTGCTTTACTCTGGAAACAGAAGGCCTAATCAGGCAGCAGCTACCAGTCTCAACAAGGGGCCGAGGCGGGGATATCCCACCCACCTTTAATTATGTCCACATTAGGTGAAGATGTGAAAGTTATTTGGTTATTTTGAAATGAACAGTGATCAGCTCTGAATCAGAGATCCTTATGGGATGCATCTAGGGAGGCACTGATATGGAAATTCTATGCTGATGTACCTTTCAAGTTGACATTGTCTAATTACTGATGACATCATGAACAGCAGAAGGGAATGCTTGGCCAAAAGTGACTTTAAAAAATCCAACAGCTCCAACTGTTCCCTGTAGAGCATGACGTGCCCTTTCTGATGAGCCCTGGACTGCATGGCTAGCCTTCAGGGAACCAGAGATACGGAAACCTTGACCTTGCCTTTAGCAGAGCTCCAAAGAGCCAGAGGAATGTACAGCAGCACAGATAAGAGTAACCAACTTTCCAGGATTATCAGGCTTCATGCTCCCTCTCCAGCCACACGAATGAATTCTTCAAAATACCGGAGATAACAACTTTCAATATCCCCAAGTCACTAGAGCATGACACACCCTTTACAACAAGTCCTGGATTGCAGAGTCCTCACCTGTTGTCCTCTCTGGGGCATGCATCTCATCAGTGCCCTAATCATATGATCTGCAACTAGTTACGGTCAATCTTAAAGCATCATCA
Organism: Prochilodus magdalenae; assembly: GCA_024036415.1. Classification (NCBI taxonomy): domain Eukaryota; kingdom Metazoa; phylum Chordata; class Actinopteri; order Characiformes; family Prochilodontidae; genus Prochilodus; species Prochilodus magdalenae. The sequence continues at coordinate 164,828 of JAMWET010004383.1, forward strand.
CCGAGCTCAGCTAGTCAACTAGTCCTAAAATATTTACTCTGGAGGGTTACAAAAACGAAATGAATGTGAAATGAATTCCGAGCAGGTATTTTAGTACCTCACATTAACGTCCTGCTCAAGCCGAGTTAAATAATTAAGCTATCAAATGTTCATGTGTAGTATTAGTCTGTCACGTGGGGACAAGTCGAGGAGGCAGGATGTAAACGCAAGTCTTTAATAAAAAACAAATAAGATAAAACGAAACCAATAAGCCAAAAACACTAGGAAACTAAGAAACACTGAACAGGGTTACCAAAACAGACACGGAGACAAAACACCAAGTAAGGACAAAGGGAACCACAAGGGGACAAAGGTAGTAAAAATAAACAAGAACTAACAAGGAACACCTGGGAAGGGGCGGAGCTACAAACTAAGGACAGGTGAGGCCTGACAAGAGGATGGAGACAGGAGGAGCAATAACCAAAACAAACAGAAGCACATGGAACAGGACAAAAGACACATGGAAGAGACGAGAAACAGAAGACCAGAGGAAACAGACAAACAGGGACAGGACAGGACAAGACAGGATGGGACATAGTCAAACATAAACATGCATCTAATTTAAATTCCTGACTGAATCCAGAAATCAAAACACACCTGGCCATTTAGTTTATGGATTTTACATGGAAAATACAAGGCTACAAAGAGAGCCTGCTTTCATTAGTGACAAAATCTGCATTTAAAAGGACAAAATTAATTTACAGACAATAAGCTTAAATGGTCACAGTATTAAGGCGATAGTGTCCAAATCCAGCGTCCTCGGCAACAGAAAATGGCTGGTCAATTCTGTCCTTCTTTTATTCTGTCCTTCTTTAGGTTATTCGCTTTTTGACTTAAAAAACTGAGACTACTGATGATGACGATGTTCCCGGCTTTCCGGACTGCCTTTGTTGTTTTGCTGTATGCTGCGTATCAGCGTGTTGTTATGTCTTTACACGGTGTCAGTTTTTGGGTGTAGGGTCTGCCCCCTGAGGCTCTAGAGGAACAGTTTATGAGTCTCTTGTCTAACGTTTCTCACAGACGTATTGAAATAGCTCCAACTATTTAAACTCAGCTGTGCTGGCCGACACAGCTAAAGGAACAACCAGTGTTTCTATTTGTCTTCTTTCTTGGTCATTCTGTTAACTGTTCGAAAGTGACACTGTGTTGTAATCCTATTGAATCTTTGTTTTTCCTGGTCAAACCTTCTGATTGTTTTTCTCTTTTTTTATAAAAAGCTATTATTTGGTGTGTGATTTGTGCCCCTATTAAACATCTGTCTAATATTTTATCTATATGATTCCAATTCCAATTAACACCAACCTTCAGCTCACAGTTACCAAACACATTTCTATACATAGCTAATTTGACCTGAGGAGGATGGGTTCCCCCTGGAGTTTTTCCTCACCACTGTTGCCCCCGGCTTGCCCACGGGGGGCTGGGACCCGGGTTTCCTTTCCTACGTCTGTACATGGTCCGTGTTTTTCTTTCCCTTTTTATAAACTGCTTTTCTGTTTACAACATTAGTTGTCAAAAGCGCTATACAAATAAATATTGATTGACTGATTGATTGATTGATTGATAATGTTAATGAAATCGCAGTCTAATCTCAGCCATCTGAAATGGCAACAAAAACAAACAATGCTCCTTAAAAGCGGTGATACTGAAGTAGGCATTATTCACAAGTGCTAGAACACCAACAATGAGCTGTGGAGAGGGAGTTAGTGTCGTACTTGAGTTCCTGTGCGATGGCGGCGATCTGCTCCACTCTGTCCTGATGAGCTGATAGGTCGCTCTCAAACGCTTCATGTTTCCGCAGCAACGCTCGAATTTCCATTAAGGAGGCAGACTCGTAGTCTTTCCGGGTCAGGATTTCTTCTTTACCTATCACACACACGGTTGTTTTTGTGAATTGTGAGGTCATTACATTACTTCCCCTCATTAACCCTAACCTCACCTTACAAATTCAATGATTTCCTCAGTGGGATCCAGCTTGTGATCTAATTGTCCCCACAATATGGCATAAACCTGGTACACACACACACACACACACACACCTCTGGGCATTGCTTTACTGACCTGTGGCCCAGTTCTCATGGTTGGAGGCTTTTTGGCGGAATTTCTCAGCCAGGTGGTCGACTCTCTGAAGCCTGCGGATCTCTGTCAGCAGCCACTCCTCAAAACCTTTCTCCGCCTGCTCCAGACCCTGCCATGCACTCGCTATGTCCTACACATAGCACACAAACAAACGCATCTATGCATAATTAGTCAAAACGTGATGTAGTGTTACCTACATTTATACAATCCATTCACAGTGTGTGCAATTTCTATTTATTTGCTGAGCTGAGCAAAAATAAAAGATAAATAGAACAAACAGAATTATAAAGTTTGCCTCATCATTCCACAGGCCAGTCTTCCTTTTCCCAACACAATAAAACAATAACACTGCTTTAAATTGTGCAGAGCGTGTGCTTTCTGTAAAAGACATTTTTTTTTATTTCTCATATAAAATCAACAAAATATGGGATTTGACCGGCCCCCTAAACTTTAGCTTACAACTCTAAGCATATTTTTTTAACCCCAGCATTCTTTTATTATTATTATTGTTATTATTATAATTATTATTATTATTATTATTATTATTATTATTGTTGTTGTTGTTGTTGTTGTTGTTGTTGTTGTTGTTGTTCTTCTTCTTCTTCTTCTTCTTCTTCTTCTTCTTCTTCTTCTTCTTCTTCTTATTATTATTATTATTATTATTATTATTATTATTATTATTATTATTATTGTTGTTGTTGTTATTATATATTATTATTATTATATATTATTGTTATTATTACTGTTATTATTATTATTATTGTTGTTGTTGTTATTACTATATTATTATTATTGTAGTTGTTGTTATTATTATTATTATTATTATTAGTAGTAGTAGTAGTAGTAGTAGTAGTAGTAGTAGTAGTAGTAGTAGTAGTAGTAGTATTATTATTATTATTATTGTTATTATTATTACAGCTGTTCATTAAAAATCTTTTCATTTGTACAGCTTCCAAACCGACTGGTAGAATATAATCATTTTGGAACACAATTGGTTTTACATTACCGCAAACACTCACTGCAAACATTCAACTCTGTTGTAAGTGTAGCTCATTGCAAAATGTGCTGTAGTTATACACCGCTCAAAAAATAAAGGGAACACTTAAACAACACAATATAACAAGTAAATCAAACTTCTGTGAAATCAAACTATCCACTTAGGAAGCAAAACTGATCATGTCTTGCTCCATCCACCAACGTCATGTTGACTATCCAGGAGTTGGCAGATGCTTTAGTCCAGTACTGGGAGGAGATCCCTCATGAGACCACCCGCCACCTCATCAGGAGCATGCCCAGGCATTGTAGGTAGGTCATACAGGCACATGGAGGCCACACACAACACTGAGCCTCATTCTGACTTGTTTTTACGGACATTACATCAAAGTTGGATCAGCCTGTAGTGTGTTCTTCCACTTTAATTTTGTGTGTGACTCCAAATCCAGGCCTCCACTGGTTAATAAATTTGATTTCCATTGATGATTTTTGTGTGATTTTGTTGTCAGCACATCAAACTTTATACAGAACAAAGTATTCAATGAGAATATTTAATTCATTCAGTGTTCCCTTTATTTTTTTGAGCAGTGTATTTAATTACTAATCTATTTTAGTCCAAAAAAGCTACAGGGGTTGGACAATGAAACTGAAACACCTGGTTTTAGACCACAATCATTTATTAGTATGGTGTAGGGCCTCCTTTTGCGGCCAATACAGCGTCATTTGGGCAGCCGTGGTTTTATGTTTTTTGGATACAATCCGGGTTAGCACCCGAACATCCCTTTCAGACAGCTTCCTCTTGCGTCCACAGTTAGTCCTGTTGGATGTGGTTCGTCCTTCTTGGTGGTATGCTGACATTACCCTGGATACCGTGGCTCTTATACATCACAAAGACTTGCTGTCTTGGTCACAGATGCGCCAGCAAGACGTGCACCAACAATCTGTCCTGGTATGTCACCCATAATGCTGTGTGCATTGCAGTATTTTGAGCAGAACTGTGCTCTTACCTGCTAACTGAACCTTCACACTCTGCTCTTACTGGTGCAATGTGCAATTAATGAAGATTGGCCACCAGGCTGGTCCAATTTAGCCATGAGACCTCCCACACTAAGATGACAGGTGTTTCAGTTTCATTGTCCAACCCTAGTATTGGAGATTAGTTCATGCTGAAAGATAAGAATCCAGTCAGAAACGCTGACTTTGCTAATAATGAGTGAGTAAATAAACCGCTTCAAACCGTCATTGATGGTCATTGATGGTGTTGTGCCTCAATTTCCTGATCTAGTATGATGCCGTGCACTATGTTTGAGCACCTGCTGTATTCAAAGGTCTGAGGCCCCTGCTCAAATGACATGTAGATTTTCTGCTACACATTTTAATACGAATTTTAATAATATTATTATCAACATTGATATATACTGGCTTGTGCTGAATTAATAGCACGTTGGATATTTAATGTTTCTGTATACTCAAAAAAAATAAACAGAAGTTGTGAGTTAAGATTTTTTAAATATTAATTGAGTGAATGTGTTAACTAATGTTCACTTGGATAATAAACCATGTAATAGGACCGGGGGTGTCCAAAAGTGTGCAAACTCACCGACACCATCTTGCCCTCGGAGGGCATGAATGCGGGTCTGTTGCTGATGCGCAGTTTGGTCTGCAGGGTGTTGAAGTTAATCTCCAGCTGGCACTTCTCCTGCACTTTGGGCGGTTTGTGCATGCGGCGGTAATCACGGAAGTCCTCCAGCTTACGCTGCATCAGCGCCATGGTCTTCTCTGACATGCGGTTCTCCAGCCATGGGGTGGTGCGCCTGATCCACTCCAACAGCTGGAGAAGGCAAGACAAACAAGAAGTACATTAGACTTGAGTAACACATGAAAGTCATTGCCAAATCCACCTGTCTGAAATCGGGGTACCCTCTATTTAAATACACCGGCAAACTGGGAGGGTGAAGCACATGCTTCCTCCATGTCACATGACGTACCACAGCTTTTTAAAATGCCGGCTAACACAATGTCATTGTCCAGCTCAACACGCTTGGAGGAGAACACTAACTACAAACTCTGTTAGTTAACAGATGCCCATTTTGGCCATCCAGGCTGAGTCATGGGGGATGAGGGAGGACCATCTTGCCCTCAAGTATGCTCTCTTGGACACCAAGCCATAAATGACTGTAGCATCACGCTATAGCTTTTGTTAGTGAGGAATTTAGTAAAATCAGCTACTACCAACAAAGATTTGAACTTGGTAGACGGAATGGAAGACTTCTACTCATTCACTCAGAGTAGCACTCACTCTAGCTATTTTCAGTGTTTCAATTATGAAGAGTTTAAAAGGCTGGGGTAAAACTGCAGTGTGGCTCTATTTCCATACTTTAGATGTAAAACAGAAAACAATCAAACAACTAAAACATAAACCCTGTGATTTCGTCAAGGCTGAAAAGCAATGGAAATGCATTCAATCATTACTGATGTGGTGAATTAGCCTTTCTCAGACCTTCGGAACACACAGCAGTTAAATGCGACTATGATAAATCCACACCTAGAACCATCCCAGGACAATTCCCAGGACGTGTCCTAAAGGAATCCAAATGCAGTTATCACAGGGTCCAGAATGAAGCTTTACAGGAGGATGAACCAGCTTTCTTAACCTGCAGTGGAGGCTGATAGAACAATGGAGCAATGGATATTGCAGTGGAGGTTTATTTCTAAGCAGGTTTGGAGCATCTAAGCAGGTTCGGTCCATCATGAATATTCACTAAACTGAAATGAGAACTAGAGCTTTTACACTGTGCAGAAAAAAGAGATCAAAGTTTTTACACCACTAAATATTTAATAGAGGTGGAGATATGGAGAAATATCATACTGGGGTACATTAAGAGTATATGTGGTATACCAGCATATGTACTGGTTCAGAATCTCATCAGTTAGAGCTGTTAAGTATAGACTGTAGAGTCTTTGAGATCACCAACTACATCCATACATTTAGTTGGGGGCGTCTAAACTTTTGACTGGTAGTGTGGCAGTACCCTTCCTGCTAGGTTGTTTCGGACAGGTGCATTTCCTGTTTTGGGACAGTTCTTTCCAAAATACAAGACCTCATGGCCTCCGCCTTTCTCCTCTACTTCACATCCCTGCCAGTATGATCTGAAAAAATGAGCTACTGTCTGCTGAATTAATTCAATAATCAATAATTCACACATATATATATATATATATATATATATATATATATATATATATATATATATATATATATATATATATGAATTATTGATTATTGAATTAATTAATATATATTATTGATTGTGGAAGGGTTTTTTATTAAAATTGGCATAAATATTTGAAGATCTGTGTCAGACAGACAATTATTCCTCATGCAAGAGTGCCCCTTATCATGCACGTATTCAACCAACCACACACAAAAACCCACATTCAGTTTTTACAAAGATGTAGCCTCCCCCAATTTTAATTTGCCTTAAATATCATAAATAATCCATTAGGTGACGAAACCTCTGTACTCAGATCCAGGCCCCGCCACATATTTCTGTCTGACTGAGGTACTTTTAGAACTGAACATTCAGACACATCATACTGGCCCACTTTCCTAGCCATATTGGCATAATGGGAAATAACTAATACAGTATATTTATACAATATTAAAATATTTTATAAACATACACCACTAATAAACAGCAGGGTTGCTTTATCTATAATAGATTTACACCCTACATCCATCACAGAGCACACACACATTCACAGCTTGGGGGTAGTTCAGTATGCCGCCTCCCTTGACATTAGCTTTGCCTAAAGACCACATCACTGACCTTTGGGTGCTTTCAACTTTGCAACTGTCTGAGGAAGAACTACACTTAATGGAGCTTAGGTGGGCCGCATAAGGACAAGTCATCTATTATTGATCATAAATGATATGGAAGACTATAGCCCAAGCATCCTGCCTCCTGACCTGATGTAGTGCACAGACAGAGAGCAAGTGTGTGTACCTCACTGGCCAGTCTCTCATACTCCTCCATCAGTTTCTCGTTCTCCTGATTCACCCCCAATATTTTACAGATCCTGTTAGCAGCAGTCTCAGCCTGGAGAAAGGGAGAGAGAGGGAGAGAGAGAGAGAGAGAGAAGAAAGAGAAGAAAGAGATGGATGAATCACAGGAAAAGATGATCTGTTCTGTTGTATAACAATACACCATTACACTGCACACTCCTTACTTGCTCTGCTCCAGCAAAAGCATGGTAGAAGCAGGACACATAGGTCATTATGGCTCGCTCATCAGGTTTAGGAGTGTTCACGATATCTAAAGGGGAGAAGAGAGGAGGGCAGTTCAGTATTAGGTGACTCTTTAGCTCCCTGTTTCAGGCCACAAATACCTTTGACAGAATGATAGAAACTATAGTCATATGCTGGTACAATTAGCTGGTATAGTGACAAATGACCAAACCAACCAATAAACAGTGTGGGCTGCGCAACTGACTACAACACTTTTTTTCGATGAGATTTAAACAGGCGGACAGTCAGGCCCCCGAATGTGCCCTATTGTCAAGAGATTACATGTGTTGGTCCCTGGTGATGCCACCAGGGCATTCTCTTTTCCACCAATCACACAGCGTAATGCTAACCCACACAAGCTAACGATCCACTGGCTGCTTAAGGATTGTGAAGCTACTTGTTGCACCGGTCAGGGTTAAAATAACTGTCACCAGCTGTAACATATAAATCACTGCAGTAATTACCCAATCAGTGTGTTGCAGTCACAAGTCTGATTTTTTTGGGGATAGCTTTTTAAATAAGCTTATTAAATTTTAGCTTATTAAATAAGGACAGGGCAGGTGTTGATGAGGCACACATGTAATATATCATTTAGAAAAGTAGTGGCTAAATAAACAGCCGAGGGCTTTCAAACTCTTCGTGCAAATGCCATTATTGGAGAGGAGCAATTATTATTATTATAATTTTTTTTAGATTTTGTTACACTAGAAGTAAAAAAAAAAAAAAAAGAAGCTTCCCAAAACAGAGATGATAATATTTCCTTATACAGGCAATAAATTCTTACCTTCTGCATCCAGCATTTTAGGGATGTCCAGATGCTTCTCAGCAATGTCGAACGCCAGATTCAGATTACCCAGAGCATCGTCCTGCAGGAACAGTAACAAACCAGTCACAGTCGAGTTAACCTATGGCTATGACACAGGTCTTGGCAATCTGACAGACAATAGATTTTTATTGTCTTTTTTTAGACTCATTTTTAAGTATTATTGGCCGGGTAGCTTATTTGCTAGCCATTTTCAGTCACTGGCAGACCGCTGATCTAAACTAGCTCTGTGAGACTGGGTATCATCTGGGTATCTTCAGTGCACTACAGGTTTACAGTTTGGTCACACACTGCAGACTACATTCTACTTTTAGATAGATCTAGTATGTGAGTTGTATGTGGTATTTCTCAGTAGTATGAAGCCTGCTTTAGCCAGAGAAAATGGCGATAGGTAACACTGGGGAACTAAACACAGCCAACTGTATAAATGTGGGTGTAGTGATTGTAATGGGCTATGTTATCATGCGAATAAGCCTCAGAAAGTAAAAATATACAGGTCTGAAGATTAATAAAAGATGAACCCGCTTTAGAGGATCAGTTTTAGAGTGAAATAGCCGAGGGGAGCTAACAGCTAGGCTAAACGTTTTCAGGTGAACTGAGCAGCGTTAGCAGCAGCTAGCTCTAAACAGTGGATGCAGTAATAACAGCTCTGAGGTAAATGTGGGTGTAGTTATTGTAGTGAGCTATGTTATCATGCGAATGAGCCTCAGAAAGTTAAATATACAGGTCTGAAGATTAATAAAAGATGAATTCGCTTTAGAGGATCAGTTTTAGAGTGAAATAGCTGGGGGGAGCTAACAACTAGGCTAACCGTATTTCAGGGGAACTGAGCAGCGTTAGCAACAGCTAGCTCTAAACAGTGGATACAGTAATAACAGCTCTGAGGTAAATGTGAGGTAACTGGTCATGTGACTGTATTAGTATACTACACTGTAGGTCAGAAATTGTTACTGTACTGTATACCACACACAGGGGCCTTATACAGTATAAAGTACATACTACTGTAGTAGGTAGTGTGCAGTATAGTAGTGTGCCATTTTGAATTCAGCCTGAGTGACTGCAACTGTGTGTGTGCATGTGTGTGTGTGTGTGATGGGAGGGGGCACTGGGGTCAGTACGTATTGTTCTCTGTGTGACAGTAAAAAGCCTCAGAGCGGGAAGCGGTCAGCTGCAGTAGATCCTGAGGGCTTCCTGATGGCCCATGCCTAACTCGAGCACACCACGCCTGAGCTAAAAACCTCAGGATTACTCCTCACCAGCTTACCTGGAGCCAACTGCAACAGCTGAGAGGGATGAGGGATCTGCATGTGTGTGCGTCTGTGTACACGGCGGGCCATTCCATTCGCCCTGTTACACCGACTGACCCGACCATTCTAAATAAATCCTTAAACTGGAGCGCCTAATTAAATCCCTGACGTCCAGCTCCACCCGCCCATTCACTAAGCACACATATCACACATCGGCTGAGAGCAATATGCAGGTATATCGTACCATTGAAAAGCATGTAAAGCTGCAGATTACACTTATATCTGTATATGTCACTGCCCAAATAAAGATCTATCTAGTTAGCCATTTAGCTTCTTGGCTAACTTTAGCTTTTAGCTTTTTCTACAACTCATCTGATGAGTTATTTCTGATGCTTTAGAAATCCATTTCTTCACTGTTGATGATGACCTACGCAGAGTTGCTACAGCTGCAATAAGATGTTGACCTTCCTAGCACTAGATGGGTCAGCTAGCTGGCTTTCGGCTGTATTTAGATTAGATACTTTACTGATACCGAAAGTAAATTGTCTCCACGTCCAGCCCATCCATGCAGTCGTACACATTTACACACACAATGATATACCTCTGAGCACACTTGCCCGGAGTGGTGGGCAGCCATATTCATGGTGTCTGGGGAGCAGCTGGGGCTTAGGTGCCTTGCTCAAGTGGACTTCAATCACGTACTATCAGTTCATGGGACTGAACCAGCAACCCAAGGTTGGCTCCCTAACCTCCAGCCCACAAATGCCCAAAAAAAACCCTAATCCCACCACAGCAGCTGTAGTCTTTCACAAGTCACATCTACCTTCAAGAGACCTCATCGGCGAGGGGGATTTCCATGGTTGGGCCCTCAGTGTCTCTTTAATAATGCAATTAAACTGAACTCTTTTATGACATCATATATCATGTATATGATGTCCTGTTTATTCTCTTGCTTATTCACTTACAGTCCAGATGAAAGGCTTTACATCTCTGTCTCTTTTAGGGTTCAGACTTTTGCACAGCCCAGTAAATTGTAAATAAAGGAGGTAGACTGCTTAGACCACTACATGACTAATACAGGACCAGTTTGGCAGGGATTGGACGGGCATGGCACCGGAGCAAAGGCAGAAATCCTGCTGCTGGTTTATCAGAAGGCACAACTGGAGTGCTTGTGGCTGCATTCCTGCGCGCTATTCCGGGGCTGCATTACTGAAAGTCTTCAGGGAAAAGTGCGATGAACTGTTATTCTATCTGTCAAAGCCACTAACCCAATCAAATCCAGACTTTCATCACGCATTTCAAACTCCTGGCACATACAGAGCTAATCATGAACTAGCTACAGTCCTCCATCGAGTACAGCGCGATTTAAAAGTTTAGAATGACTTGTTTAATCTTGTTAAATTTGGTTTTATCCACAGCAATGTTTTTTATTATCTATTTTAATATTTCTAATTAGCATTTTAGCATCTACTAGCACCTACTGCAGCTTTATCCATCTTTTTTCCCACATCTGATTTTTTCAGCTGAATTAACTTATAGAGCCTTCCCAGAGGCTGTTATTCAACCAAATGAGGGCCAAGTCCTTATTAATGGCCTTGCTTTAGAATGGGATGTCCAACAAGCTCATATAGGTGTGATGGTCAGGCGTCCACATACCTTTGGCCATATAGTTTATTATAACATGACCTTATGTCCACACAAGATCAACACCACTTGACAGAGGTGTTATGCCAAACTGACACCGACATTGACAACAGTACCCTTCTTGCCAGCTGATGCTAGATGGAGTCACCTTTTATAAGTGCTGTATGTCAGCTGTCATGAGGGGTTTATGTAGGTGTCATGCAAGCTTATGAAAACCACCCTAACAAAAATGCAACCAGCCTGGCCATCTATCTAGCTACATCATATCTAGCTGCTGACATTTAATTTCGTAAACATCTGGCATGTGCATGCGGGTTAGGGCCAAACGGAAAGGGTTAAATATATATATATATATATATATATATATATATATATATATATATACATGGGGAACATTGTGAATAGTTAGAAGTCACATAAGAAGGAAGTTAGGACACAGCAAACCCCACACCACAAACCCCACACCACAATGTGCTCAGTGATGGACTACTATGAGGGCTGAGATTATACAGTGATGTTAATGACATGGGGTCACACGCGAGACCTTGTTGAGCTTGGCGTAGTCGATGAGGTCAGGCCTGTGCCTGTGTATGAGGGCGCAGAATGCTAGGCCATCCTTCCAGCTTCACCATACAGAGAACATCAGGGTCACGTTCAAGGTCAAATAAGGTACTGACATACATCCAACTGTGCTGCTATGCTTATTTCAGCAATAGAGCTGGGCAATATGACAATACATCATAATATAGTTTTCTGAATATGTGGTGCATATGGGCAGTTTTTGTGCAACACTGACCAACTGCATGCTGGTGTAAATACAGGCTAAATGTGACCTCTTTAACTGATTTAGTGCAATATAATGGGGTTTCTCAATTGGTAGGTCGTAGACCAACAGTGGGCAGCCTCTAGAGGTCCATGGGCCTGTACTCAATAGTTTGTAGTCGGCTGGAAGCGCCATGTATCACCACATATCATAGGGACACCATATTAGTGTTATATTAATTTACACATGTACACATGTACAAATAAAAACCTCTCAGTAGCAAACTAACTTAACACCATCAGTTTGAGACAACATAGCTGCTGGCTGAAGTTAAATGGGGTGCTTCATAGCTCCCTTCATAGCTCCTTTGTTTGAATTTGGACATATCATATCATAATTGTTCTTTAATCAAATTTCGTGGAAAACGGTAGTTTTTAAAGTGGATTTTAGTTTATTATTATTACTGTTTTTAGTTTTTTAATTGTTCTTAAATGTAGAGGAACTAGGTCTCTTCTTTCTGTGTTTCTGATCAGAAGTTGGAATCACTATTTGAATATAGTAAAAAGTATCACTATATTAAATTTTGGCCATATCGCCCAGCTGTATTCTTCAACATCATGTAAAGTACAGTTGTAGTTACGCTGTATGGAACACAGCATAATAATCATGTACTGTGAAATAAGCTGGCTGTAGGGCTTGGCAATATAACAATATGTGTTATTATTGTGATACATTACACACAATATCTTTTTATCTTCTCTTTTCTGAGCATATCATAGATGTCTTCAGTACCTAAAAAACTGCATATTTAATTACAAATGCAGCATAATTAGTCTGGTTTAAATGGATTTAAACGGAGCATTTGTATGTGAAACACTAAATACCAATCTGTACTCATAGTGTTTGGTACTATTTGTGGCAGTACTTTGCCAGCTCCAACTCATCAGATATCAGAACAACCAAATATCGTGAGCTAAACTTTCTCAAGTATCATGATTCTTTGCCATATCGCCCATCTCTAACTGGCTGATCCTTCATCTAACACAAGAATGCATTTTATACAGAAGGATTACTACACCAGCGGCTACATTTCCAAAGCCAGTTCCGAAGATGTTTGCATAGTGGGCCTCACCTGACATGGAAGTTCTGTACATTGACGTTCCTGTAGGGGGCGGTCTTCCTTTGGCACCATAACAGCAGGCCTTCTTTAGCAGAGGTTTCTAAATTAACACAGCACAGCAAATGACCAATCATTAGGCTCTTTTATATCTCAATAAGATGACCTGACCAGATATCAAGTAGTTATAAACAGTCAAGAAAATCAATGAAAATAAAGTTTCCATAACGTGATTATGAAGCATGAATCGTATCGGTATTGGCATATGACTGCTTGACCTGATCTGTCCCATATTTTAAAGCGGTATTTAATTGTGTGTTCATTCCCTCTGGAACAAAACATAATGGTCAGGCAACGTTGGGTACATTTCTCTGCTATGTGAGGTGAATCTGGGCACCATATCTACACTGTGTCAATGTATCCGCATCAGCAGAGATGTGTATGAAAAGGACCAACCCAGAACTCCCATGTCAATGCATGTGTATATAACACATAGCCCATTTTCCAAATATTAACATAATAGTGGGTGGTATACAGTTTCAGTGGTCAGTACCTCCACAAGACCACCACAGAGCAGGTGCTATATGGGTTGTGAATCATTTTCAGCACTGCAGTGCCACTGATGTGTTGGTGGTGTGTTAGTGTTTGTTGTGCTGGTGTGAGTGGACCACGGTGTCACTGAGAATCGTCCACCAGCCAAAACTATCCGGCCAAAAGCGTCCTGTGGGCAGTGTCCTGTGGGCAGCATCCTGCAGGCAGCGTTCTGCAGGCAGCGTTCTGTGGGGCAGTGTCGTGTGACCACTGATGAAGGACCGGAGGGTGACCAACACTGCACTGTGTATAGCAGATGAGCTATCGTCTCTGACTGTACATCTACAAGGTGGAGCAGCAAGGTAGGAGTGTCTAATAGAGTGGACAGTGAGTGGACACAGTGTCTAAACACTCCAGCAGCACTGCTGTGTCTGATTCATTTGTACCAGCACTGTGTATATACTGTGTGTGTGTGTGTGCTGTAATATTTTGGCTGTACTGTCCACTATTGATCTACACACTTAGACAATTGCTGAAAACAGGTGAGGTTCGAGATAATGGCCAAACTACGGAAACTCTTTAAATGTCATACAAAATTAGAGCATGAATTAATAGCGTCAGTCTGGCCTGGCTTTATTTATTGCAACATAAAGAGCCAAAGAAGCACCCTCCTACGTCAGCGTATCTGTGCTAATCCCAGATAACCCCACTTGTCCTCGTTAAACCTCACATACATGCTCCTTAAATAGAAGCGCAATTTCACTGAACAACCAAAACTGCATCTGCATTTCCAATAATTACAAATGCAGCCTCTTACAAATCGCACTCTTACCACTGGCCCCACAAAGCAGTGTCAGCCCCATATTACACTCCACAGCTCAGTTATTTTACAGCAACAACTGCAACCAAACACTTCCTATAACCGGAGATGACTGCCCACGGTGGTGGAATGTTGGCCCACCCTTCTTTTCAGAATCAGCCATGCCGCAAGGCTTTCATGCACAAACTGCCCATTTAGGTTCCTTCCCTAGCATCTCAATGGAGATAGGGAGGTCAGGATTTCGGGACATCCATGCCAAAACCTTCATTTAGCTTCTTCTGAGATGTTAAAAGGTGGACTTGATCTTGTGGTTGTCCTACTCCAAAATTAAAACAACCTGATCAGCCGATGTCCTCCTACAGGACTTTCTGGAACATTCACATACAGGTATTGAGCTGACGCGCTTATCTAGAACGTTTTACAAGGTTATTCGTATTATAGGTAGGCTAGAGCAGTGTTAGGAGTCTTGCCCAAGGTCTCATATTGGTGTAGCTCAGCATTTGCTCCCTAGACTGGGATTCGAACCCACATGGGTGCTAGCTTTCTGGTGGGTAGTGATGTTAACCGCTGAGCCACACCAACAACCAACCTGGTGCAGAGCAGAATTCATGGCTCTTTCAATTATGACATACGTCCAAGCCCTGAAGCACACCATGACACCACCTCCACCATTTCTAACTGTTGGTATGGTGTCCTAATGGGATTAGCTTATGCCAGGGACCCATGTCTTACAAAAGGTTTCAGTCATCAGTCCAATCACGCTACTTCAAAAGGTTTGTTGGTCATCAGGGCTTTTCCTGCAGCACCTTGGATATAATTTTTACACTGTATCTTTCTAATGGTGGACTTATCCAAGATAAGCGAGGCCTGCAGTTCCTTAGAGGCCCATCTTGGTTAGTTTGAGCCGTAGTTGTACTGTTGGAGAGGTTTGGTAGGTTGGACACTTCTAGGAAGCTTCACCACTGCAAACACTTTCTTTCTCATCTTCTGGATGGAATTCCTATTTTGGGGATATGTAACCTGCCCTGTATAACTGGAATGGTTCTTTTTAAGTGAGGTTCAGATTCAGCAGGGCTGTTAGCTTTTCACTAGGTGCTACTCTGAAAAAACTAGCAGTAGCCTTCTGTGGTTATGTCGTCCAGCGTTATCTAAACAGATTTAGGAAGCTGGATGAATGCATTTACGTTTGTCAGCCTATGACACTGCAAGTGGAGGATGGATGTGCTCCATGTGAGTAGTTGGTAGGAACAGCAGTTGGTAGGAACATGGAACAGTTATCAATAGCCTACACATTATTACTTATGAGCAGAGCTGATCATTGGATATAATTTGACAATGCTTCAGGACCACAGCAGGATAATGAACCCCCCGCTCTCATCCTGGACATCACCTCTTCCAGACAGTTCCCTCTAGTACAAGACTCATGGCCATCAAACCACACTAACAGTGGTTTCCCCAGAGCTTTTAAACTTAGACTGAGCCTACTGGCTGTGTTTCACTGTACTACCGCAAATTCTCATGCTGCTGTACAGATAATGTTGATCATTCTGTAATATGCTGTATATAATACCATGTATATGTCTATTCAGACCTGCAGGTATAGATATCCATATATGCGCATGTATCTCTATAGGTATTTTCCAACTCTGACTCTGGTTCTTTTATACCTTCCACAGAGATGTCCTGGATAGCAAATCGGAGGATGATGGTCCAGATCATTCCGAGAGTCATCTTAACATTCCCATCCACAATTTCTATAGAAACAGACATGAAAACACAGTCAGGCTGCCATTCAAGTACCTGATGCCTCCAACACAAATCAAAACAGCACTCAGTATAGCAGTTGTTTAATAAGACCTGGATTCGTCTATATGAGCATAATAAATAAAAGTGGATCATTATGGATAGCAGTGCTAGGAGCTGAGAACATCGGACACATCTAACTAAGATGGGTGCATTTACCTTCAGCTCCGATTGAAACAAGCTTGACCCCTTTGCTGGTGATGAAATCGAGAGCTTTGTTGACATTGGCTATCTTGTGAAACCGCATTTTACCTCTGTCGGGCTTGGGTAACCTCTCTCCTGGAAGGATTTAGGGAACAGAGCAAAGATTTGGAAGAGCATGGGAACCACGAATTCTTCATTGGCCTGCTTAGGCCACAGACACTATAGATACTGGCGCCTTCCACTGATACTCGTCAATGCACTAGACACTTGAATGTATTATATGACACAAGTGAACATCATTTACCTGAGATGACCTCAAGCAGCAGCATGAGCTTGAGGCCATTTCTGAAGTCCTCCTCGATGTTCTCGATCTGAACGCCGGCCTTTCGGAGATGGGAGTTACACCATGCGGTAAACGTCTAGGAAGAGACAGAACATAGTCAAATACACAAACCTACATACACTACAGCTCTGGAAAATTGAAGAGAGCTCTTCAAAATGATCAGTGTCTCTAGTTGTACAGTTTCTGGGTTTGTGTTTGACCGAAATTATCAGTTCAGTTTTATTCTCTACACTACTGGAACCATGTCTCCCAAATTCCAGATCAGATAGATAGATCATAGATCAGTAGTAGATCTGTTTATTTAGAAAATCACTAATGACCTCCAGAAGCCTGTTTTTAGAACCATGCTCGCTGTGCGTTTCACCCCAGCCACCGCTCGCCAGTCTCTCTGTAGGTCACTTGAGGTCATCTTACGGTGGTTAAGGGACATTGGGATGACGTGGTGCTCATCACGGTCAGTAGAGAGTGGGTGTGGCCCTCTGCCAGTCTGTAGCTGTGTTGTCCTGTGTGTTTGCTGCTTGACCTTGTTCTTATTAACCAGACGCTCACTGTATCTGCCAGTGAAGCTAGAACCCAACCTTCTGTTCCTCACTAAGAACCTGCTGTACATGCGGAGATGCTGATTTAAGAAGAACCTGGAGTGGTCACTTATTTAGTTCTACAGATGTACATGTGGTATACAAAGCTACAGCAATGATACTACAACACAATGCTTTATGAAATTTGATACCTGCAACATGTTTCAAAATAGCTGGGACAGGATCATGTTTACCACTATGTTACATCACCTTTCCCTTTAACAGAGCTTAGTAATTACTCAGGGACTAAAGACACAAACCAATCTGGCTATTCAAGTCTTGTGAACGGCCTTTGTTGTCTGGACCACAGGCAGGTCAGTCTGGCACCTGCGCTCTCTGATTATGCAGCCATGCTGTCGTAATAAGTGCAGAATGTTTCTTGGTGTGGTTAATTCAACATAAACATGGATGGATCTAAAGGCAGCACATATTGGTCCAAAATGTGTTAAGGTTACTATGGTGACCGAAAAGCGCAAAACAAATTAACAGTTCAGAAAACAAAATTACAAAAGTAGAAACAAATTTACACAGAAATGACACTTCTCCGGAGTGATCACATGAGAACCCCAGAGCAGCTAGAGTCACGTGAGCATCAATTCCACCAGGGGTCTCCTGCCCTGGTTTCTCCAGTTCATCACCCAACATGACAACAACCTCTACAATGACCAGCATCTGGCTCCGATCATGAACTCCATCTCTCACTTAAGAAACACTTTTACAGATGGAGAATTCTGAGGGAAAGGGCGGGTCTAACACAGGAAGTGCTTGTTGTGGACCCTTGTCAATCAAACTATTATGAAGAAAGAGACGAACTGGCGACATCTACATCACTTGGAGCTGGAAATGTTAAGGACGCTAAGTGGGCTGTAATGCAAGCCAACTCCAAGCGGTTTAGACGTCGCCTGCTCGTCTCTTTCTTCCGTCTGCTCTTCGACAAACTCTAAAGACCTTCTATAGGAGAACTAAAGCGTGCCAGCTGGATAAAACGCATGCCACAAAATGGACAAACCATGCTTTAGCGTCGTCACCATACCAAACTCCACCCACTCTACCACCACAAACAGTCTGATTGATAATTTTGTTTTCTGAAATGTTCATTTGCTTTGGACTTCTCGGCCACCGTAGGTTACCCACTAAACCTCCCCTCCCCTCCCCACATCATACCAAGGCAGACCCTGGATTTTGAACTTTATTCAAGGCATTAAACTTTTGTCCATGAATTCCATAAACAATCTGAAAGATCAACTCATCAAACCACAGCACACGTTTCCACTGACCATCAGTCCCTTTCAGCTGAGCCTGAGTTCAGAGACGCTGGGGGAGTTTGTAGACATTGTTGGTATATGACTTCCACTGTGCATAGTGCAGTCTACAGGGTAAGGGTTAAACATGTCATTGCGGTTTCCTGACTGACATTGCTACTGTGGTTTAAATGGAGATCAGCCTTAAAATCTTTAGTTATTTATATTTAAAATAATAAGTGTCAGGACATAAATAGTTCTTACTATTTGAAATTCAGTTACCACAGATTTTTATGGCAGGCTGAATACTAACTTTGCTAAGTTTAAATAACTTTTTTTTTTACAGTGCAGGCTGCAAATGTAGCGCAGGTTATAATTGTAAAGAAATCATAGCTAGAATATGGTAAAAAAAAATTAAATTAAGTCAGTGAGTCTTTCAGCCCTACTACAGTCTTAACCTGCATTCTAGCAAAGTGCTGAGCTTCAACCCATCCATGCTCCAAAAGGGCACACAAGTTGCAATGCCTACCTCTCAGTCCTTCTAAACAGTCTGTCTGTCTGTCCGTCTCTCTCTCTCTCTCTCTCTCTCTCTCTCTCTCTCTCTCTCTCTCTCTCCCACACTCCCTTTTTCTTCTTTGTTAAGCACAGGAACGACACTTCTCCTGAGTGATCACATGGGAACCCCCAGAGCAGCTAGAGTCACGTGAGCATCATCTCCACCATGGGTCTCCTGCCCTGGTTTCTCCAGTTCATCACCCGACATGACAACAACCTTTACAATGACCAGCGTCGGACTCTGCTCATGAACTCTATCTCTAATTTAAACAGAGAACCTATGGGTCGGCTCCATCTTTGCAGTTACTGCCGTCCTGGATTAATCAGACTGTATCTAATAGATGTTCTAAGCTGCTTCTCCTGTTAGTTCTGTCTTTCTCTCTTCATTCTAACCCTGAGGAGGTTGGTTTCCACCCTCAAGCCTGGTTCCTCTCGAGGTTCCTTCCTTACCCAATGGAGTTTTCCTCGCCACAGTTGCCTCTGGCTTACTTTGACAGCCAAACATGAACGCGTCACCTGTTTAAGATGTTTAAATTTAAATTGCTCCGTCGCAGCTTTCCTGGAACATGTTTCAGACATTCATTGCAGAATTAATTTATTTTCATAGGAAATCGATGAATTAGGTTGGTTTTGTACTGATTTAGTTTAAACACAGGTTTAAAGTTTTTATTGGTACCTCACAAACTGTCCCAACGTCTCTGGAATTGGGTTTATAGGCTTCATATATGCAGGCCATTATTAGACTAAATATAAGTTATTTTATTGAGATTTCCAAACATTCCATTAGCCACACTCCCCAATTCATCTGATCATCCTGCTGTTTAAGACATTAATGCCTATGGTCCCCCAGGACTCTTTAGTTCCCAGAATGCTTCTAGAGGTCATGTGATTGGCTCTACCAAAACTCCTGCAGTCATTCTTAGTCACCTGAGTACTGACTCCTTTGGCCTGTGATTCCTTGTATATAAGCGGGTCTGTTTGTCACACTCATTGTGAGGTAACACCTCTGTCCTTTTCAGTTGTATCCCGAGTGGACATCTGTTTATCTCCTGACCTTTTTTTCTGTTACTGACATTGTGTTTCGTTTTTCGACCTTTGGCTAAGCTTGCTAGACTAGCTGCTGTTTTTTTTTTTTCAAGGTTTGCCTAGTTTTCAACTACTGTTGAAGGCCCACGATTTCAAATCTAGACCTTGAATCCAGTTTCCAATCCTGGATTTCGCTCTTGCTGAAAGAGGGACAGTTAGTGTAAAAGACTGTCCATGTAATCCAGGACAGGAAACTGGAGTCATGCTTCAGATTTGTAGACCCCTGCCTTATGGTATCTGCAGTGTTGTATGTTCTGATTTAACTGGAATGGCTTTACGACTTGACTTTTGGATCACGCGTTTGCTAATACATCTTTTGGTTTGAATTTTATCCAAGGGCATCTAACACTGCATTATGGACGGCTACAACTTGGCCTGGCCATTTAGTAGTAGGGTCTGGATAAGACCCTTCCTACTGTGGTTGAGTGAAGTGTTAGCTGGCTGAAGTGTTTGAAGGATGAGAGGATGGAAACCACTCCATCCGTCCAGTCACTGAGGTCATCTCTCCAAAGCAAACGCTAGGCCTAGTCATACACTAATAAAGACGGCCATAGGGACAGGGGGGAAAGCACTGGCTGTAAATCACCAGCAGACTTTCCTCTGACCGAGGTCTGGGATTTCTCTGGCAGTGTTTAGAAACATGCTAGCCTACATGATCTGCTAGCTGGTAATCCCATGTCCTCTGCTGGCTTACTTAGCCAACCTCATCTTACATAGCCCACCTCTTTATTTATTTACCTGACCAAACCTATGAGGTCATTCCTAAAGTACTGAGGCTAACCCTGGGGCTCTTACCAAGCTCCTCTCAGTAATGTGAAGTTCTGAGTTGTGCGAGATACAGACATAACAGAGCTTGTGTTTAAAGCCACTGAAGCAGTTCTGGACCTGGTGAGGTCATCGCAGGGCAGATCAAAGCTCAACAGTACAGTCCAGAGTGCATTCCTGTGGAAGTAAGGGGGTAAATTTAGCCCACCCTGCGGGGTCTGCTTTGATAAGAGAACCTGGGGATGCGAGACTCAGGTGGTGGGAGTGGGGGGTATGTGGAAGCTAGCTGGGACTGATCGGATGGGAAAGAATTCCATTCATCCATGGAGAGAGTGCTGGTTTAGAGACGCGGGGGTGGGTTGACTGGTGTGATGTGATGGACAACTAGGGGGATATACTGAGATATGGACAGATGAGCTGCCGAGAACAGTTAACAGCATGTACAAAATGTTCTATGCTGAAATACTATTGCAGTAGGAATTAGTGAAAAATCTTTATTTACATTTCCATGCTTATCCTATATGTGCTGAATCAGCCAAAGCAAGATAGGCCTCTGAATTATAATAATAACAATAACTGATGAGAAATTTAGACTGATATGGGGAATATTTATTGAGCTACACATACAGAAGTCTGTCTCTCAGTATGGCATTGGGCCACCATGTTTGCTAACCCAACATGCCAGACGTCTCGGCATGGAGCTGTAGAGGTTCCTAATGGTGTCCTGTGATAATCCATCCCATGCAGCTTGAATATCCTCACACAGTTCCTGCAGATGGTGCATTAGGGGTGGAGGTGGAGTGACACCAGACCTACTGGTGCCTCTACACACAGATTGATTGGTCACATCCACCAAGACAAAAGCGGGACTCGTCACTGAAGATTTACTCCATGACTTTTTGCCACAACACCATTGCAGTCTCTAGTGACGTTGACGTGATGCTAAGGGCATCCGTCGTAACGGTCTAACGCTTCGTGCAGCTGTCCATCAATGGTGCTGTCATTAACAGGATGACTCGTGGAGGGCATCACTGCTTGGTGAATGTCCGCAGCTGTGGCTGGTAGGTCAGTCAGGTACAGTGATAAGGCCCATCTCTGCTTACGTCGCATGAGCAGCTGAGAGTAAACTTGAATCATTTGCATGTCTCACATTGTCATATCTACCCACCAAGTTTCATTCCTGTTGGTTGATTCCTTCTGGGTGCAGCTACTTGTGCAACTATTTTTTTGACAATAAGTGTAAATACATACTCATAACCACATACTTAATCCTTTAAGGTCATTTCCAGTTAGTCTCCTGCAAACTGCATACCTACATAGTCCTATACATAACTCAAGTGATCATATATACTCATATATACTTACTCACATGCTTTCTGACACACTACTATTCATATAAGTGCACATAAGTATGTGGTGTAGCTTGTCACTGTTAGCGGATATAGCTACGTAGCTCCAGCACAAAACTAAGAAGCAAACTTCTGACGCCAAATACATCAATTAATATTTTAGTGATTTATGCTTTAAATGAACTGAGCATTGGAGTACAAATCAAACGATCAACCCTTCTTTGCAGTTAAGATCAGAACTGGCATATGTGTGCACATAACACGAAATCTGCAGTCAGTTGATTTATCGGTTTGGTTGTGGCTGGTCTGTATTGCAGTGTTAAGTAGAAAGTAATTTAAGTACATTCATGCTGTATCTAAATGCTGCTCCTGCACCAACAAGTGGTAGCAGAATTATACATGACTAGTATGTAGCATCTAGCATTTATTACATTTATGATATTTCAGAAACAAGTTATGTAACGAAACCAAAGTAGCCATGATGGCACTGCTCAAACAGCCCTAACCGATAGGTATTCTGGACAGGTTCAGGCTGACGGCTTCCATGATCAGAATATCTCACCGCTATAGCTGATAGCCTGCTCTCAGCTAATCTTAAATTCTTAGCAGGCATGTGAAATTTGGGTAAGGGGTCAGATCCACATGCCAATAACTGCCCTCCCTCAACTGAGACCTTCCAGGACAGTCTAAGGTCCTTTTCTAATTAGGGTTTTTCAGTCAAAGTCTCCAACATGAAAAATCATTTATGGTTGAGGAGTCAGGAGTAGGCCCATCACGGTTATTACATCGTCAAATGAATGCAATTAATTCAGCAGATTACGCCATCGGTAACGCTGATTCAATAATATTCCTCAGTTCTATGGTTTCACAGTCACAGGTTTACAACACAACAGGTAGAACCTGGAAAAACCTAAAATTAGCAGTTGGCTTGAGGCAAGCAAAAAAGCAGAACATGCAAAAAACCGAGAAGCCTCATTGGGTCTGTACCTTCTGATTGATGCTATTTCTACTGAGTGGTTCCTTTAGAGGGCAGCAGTGAGCAATGTTTGTTTACTTGAGCTTTAGCTGTATTTGCAGTTAGTTAATAGCTACTAATTATGGACAGCTAGGAAGCAAGACAGCCAATGTGCTAATTTTAGTCATTTAATAGTTGAATACAATGAACAAACGACCAAAAAGAAACATGACAGGCCTTTTCAGACGATAGATACTTTCAAAAGAAGTTCAATTACTTTGATTACTTTTTGACACCAGCTTAAATGCTACAAGATGAAATGTTATGACATGGGTAATACCACAGTTACAGTCGTAACTGCAAACGTTTGGGCATCCATGGTCCTTTACATGGAACCCAAGCTTACATTTGGATATTAATTGGAGGGAATATTAAGGAGGAGTGAAACATAAAATATGGCCTGTGCAAAAGTTGAAAGTTGAGTTGCCAATTGTTTTTATATTTTAAGATTGATCATACCAATGTGGTAAACTCCAAAAATGGCATGTTCAAGTGTGTTAACTTATTTTTTACGTAGCAAATAATAAAGCATGTTGCTTATACGCCACAATTATACGTTATATACTATATTTATATGTAACTTACATATTACTTGACATGTTACAAACATTTGAGTACAACTTTATATCCCAACTACATGAAACATGGCTATGCCATAATGAGAAAACTTGGCTATGCCTCAAGCAGTTGGTCTCGGCAAGTGGTCAACAGCAGTCTTTTGCCATAGAGTGATACAGTACACATTCCTCCATGTGTTACATGTGTTAGAGCTCACTCTATTAAATTTAGGAAACATAACATAAAAAAGAGCTATGATATTTTTGTTCTCTTCTATTGAGCTCTGGTAATGAGATAGACCCTTCTTTCTTTTCCCCTGTCTTTCTTTGTGGCAAACAAAGGAATTCCTCAGCAAGGACATCGGATTAACCCACCACGATGCCTTTTGGTCCCTGGAGTTAAAATTAGCCGCAGCATCCATTCTAATCCCAGGGACCGTCGTCATGCGTTAGCAGCATCTGTTGACAGTCGCGCATTCCAGGCGTATCAGTCTGAGAGGGCCGTTGGGCTATTGTTAGCCTTTAGCCTCGAAACCCAGACACTCCAGCATTCACGAACCAGGAATGAAAGTCGTAACTGCAAACGTTTGGGCATCCATAGTCCTTTACATGGAACCCAAGCTTACATTTGGATATTAATTGGAGGGAGTATTAAGGGGGAGTGAAACATAAAATATGGCCTGTGCAAAAGTTGAAAGTTGAGTTGCCAATTTTTTATATTTTAAGATTGATCTTACCAATGTGGTAAACTCCAAAAATGGCATGTTCAAGTGTACACTCAAGCACAAAAGAAATAAAAAAAAAAAACTACAGCACATTCCACCAAAACTTCACCAGAATTCTGCTTTTTTAAGCCAAACCCATACCAGATATCTCACGTTAGCTTGATTCACATTATTCAAACCAAAATAAATGTGACTTAGATCAATCTTAAATATGATATTTAAAAATATTCACTGTGGCATTGGATGAGTCCATTGTTACCATTAACGTTACCCTGTACTGAAGGCCTGTTTCAGACAGAGCTGCTTGGGTTCCTTTTGTTGGAGAACATGGATTTGGTTCCTCCTTTCATCCACGGAGAGCGCATAAGGGCGCATAACAATTTACAACCAGAACATGTTTAAAGGGTTAAATGCCTTAACGCCCTAAATCTGTGACTTACGACCACCAGACCTCTCAGACGTTGAAGTAGGTTTGTTGGAGGAGGTTGACTGGGACGGATGAGGCGTTGGGGCAGGTACAGAGGATGATGGGAAGGTTTGGGATGTTTTTCTAGATGGTGAACTGTTTATTTCAAATAATTAGATGTGTAATGGATGTTAAAGAGGTTGGGGGAACTACAGAAGTTGGAAGAGCTGAGGAAGTTAGACAAGCTAGACTAGTTAGAGGAGCTAAAAAAGTTGAAGGAGCTAGAGATGTTGGAGGGGCTAGAGTAGTTGAGGGATCTAGAGAAGTTGGAGGAGCTAGACAAAGTGGAGGAGATGGAGGAGCTAGGGTAGTCAGAGGAGCTAAAGTAGTTGGACCTAGGGAATTTGAAGGAGCTAGAGGTGTTGGGGAGGCTGCAGAAGCTGGATGAGCTAAAGGAGTCATAGTCATAAAGGACCTAAAGCAGCTGAAGGAGCTAGAGTAATGGAAGGATCTAGAGAAGCTGCATGAGCTATAAGAGTTAGAGGAGCTAGAGTAGTTGGAGGAGCCAGAGTAGTTGGAGGAGCTAGAGAAGTTAGAGGAGTTAGACTAATGGAACATACTAGAGAAGGATAAGAAGCTAGACTAATGGAAGGATCTAAAGGAGCAGGAGGAGCTATAGTAATTGAAGGATCTAGATAAGTTGAAAGAGCTAGATTAACATTAGGATCTAGAGAAGCTGGAGGACCAAGACTAATGGAAGGGTTTAGAGGAGCTGGAGGAGCTAGACCAGTGGAAAGATCCGGAGGAGCTGGAGGAACTAGAGTAATGGAAGGGTTTAGAGGAACTGGAGGAGCTAGAGGAGCTAGACTAATGGAAAGATCGGGAGGAGCTGGAGGAGATTGAGTAATTTAAGGGTTTAGAGGAGCTGGAGGAACTAGAGTAATTTAAGGGTTTAAAGGAGCTGGAGGAACTAGACCAGTGGAAGGATCCGGAGAAGCTGGAGGAACTAGAGTAATGGAAGGATCTAGATAAGTTGAAAGAGCTAGATTAACATTAAGATCTAGAGTAGCTGGAGGACCAAGACTAACGTAAGGGTGTAGAGGAGCTGGAGGAGCTAGACCAGTGGAAAGATCCGGAGGAGCTGGAGGAACTAGAGTAATGGTAGGGTTTAGAGGAACTGCAGGAGCTAGAGGAGCTGGAGGAGCTAGACTAATGGAAAGATCCAGAGGAGCTGGAGGAGCTAGACTAAAGGAAAGATCCAGAGGAGCTGGAGGAGCTAGACTAATGGAAAGATCTAGAGGAGCTGGAGGAGCTAACGTAATTTAAGGGTTTAGAGGAGCTGGAGGAACTACAGTAATTTAAGGGTTTAGAGGAGCTGGAGGAGCTGGAGGAGCTAGAGTACTGAAAGGGTGTTGGTGAGCGTGTGTGTGGTCAGTGCGCGGTGATGGTCTTACCTTGCGCTGCTGTTTCTCCCAGGCTGGGTCCAGCAGCAGGTCTCTGTCCCACTCCTCCTCCTGCATCATGTACTCGTCCTGGTCGTAGCCGTTGTCGTACGGCATCATGTTATCTATCTGGATCATCTCTTTTCAGGTGCTACACCTTTAACTCCGACACTGCTCGCTGCTCTGAGGGTCTTCGGGCTGCCAGACGTTCAGTTTCCCCCTTTAACTCACTCTCTCTCACTCTCTCCGCCGTAACCGCATAGCAAGAAGCGCGCGCTGTCAATTTGTACCAACTGGTCACGTGATCCACCAGAGCACCACGCCCACAACTCCTCTTTGAACAGTACTAGAAAATCAGGCGTTTTCTCTGATTGCCACTAGAGGGCGTGCACGACCACTCACTAAAGGGGAATTCCATTACCCGAAATTCCAGCAAAACGTATCAGTGCTTTGATATGAAAAGCTCTGTTCTAGAAAAACGTACAGACCCTGATATTTTACAGTGGCGGAACCAGGGGTCTTAACCAATAACCAGGAGTCTAAACCAGTAATCAGGAGTCTAAACCAGTAATCAGGAGTCTAAATCACTAACCAGGAGTCTAAACCACTAACCAGGAGTCTAAACCACTAACCAGGAGTCTAAACCACTAACCAGGAGTCTAAACCACTAACCAGGAGTCTAAACCACTAACCAGGAGTCTAAACCACTAACCAGGGGTCTAAACCACTAACCAGAAGTTTAAACCACTAACCAGGAGTCTAAACCACTAACCAGGAGTCTAAACCACTAACCAGAAGTTTAAACCACTAACCAGGAGTCTAAACCTCTAACCAGGAGTCTAAACCACTAACGAGGGGTCTAAACCACTAACCAGAAGTTTAAACCACTAACCAGGAGTCTAAACCTCTAACCAGGAGTCTAAACCACTAACGAGGGGTCTAAACCACTAGCCAGGGGTCTAAAACACTAACCAGGAGTCTAAATCACTAACCAGGGATCTAAATCACTAACCAGGAGTCTAAATCACTAACCAGGGGTCTAAACCACTAACCAGGAGTCTAAATCACTAACCAGGAGTCTAAATCACTAACCAGGAGTCTAAACCACTAACCAGGGGTCTAAACCACTAACCAGGGGTCCAAACCACTAACCAGGAGTCTAAATCACTAACCAGGGGTCCAAACCACTAACCAGGGATCTAAATCACTAACCAGGACTCCAAACCACTAACCAGGAGTCTAAACCACTAACCAGGAATCTAAACCACTAACCAGGAGTCTAAATCACTAACCAGGAATCTAAACCACTAACCAGGAATCTAAACCACTAACCAGGAGTCCAAACCACTAACCAGGAGTCTAAACCACTAACCAGGAATCTAAACCACTAACCAGGAATCTAAACCACTAACCAGGAGTCCAAACCACTAACCAGGAGTCTAAACCACTAACCAGGGATCTAAACCACTAGCCAGGGATCTAAACCACTAGCCAGAGGTCTAAACCACTAACCTGGTGCCATCTTGGTATAATATCCTTCTTTGATGGAGTTTTTGGAGACATTTTACCGCTCAGATGTCTTGTACCGTTACCACTAATGTGATTTAGTAGGCTGGTCTAGAACAATCTGGATGTTTTTGTTTACATTGTAATGTTATTTAATTTAATGACAGCAATTTTGAAAAAATGGAAAGAACCTGGATCTGTAATATTCTGTTATTGTAT
This sequence comes from Prochilodus magdalenae, assembly GCA_024036415.1. Classification (NCBI taxonomy): domain Eukaryota; kingdom Metazoa; phylum Chordata; class Actinopteri; order Characiformes; family Prochilodontidae; genus Prochilodus; species Prochilodus magdalenae. Next base: position 192,903 of record JAMWET010004383.1, read on the forward strand.
CATTTGCATGTTTATTTAGTTTTATGATGCTTGTGTAGTTTTAATAGACATTGGAAATGAAAAGCAAGTGGCTTAACACAGACACAAGAGGGCGCACTTGCACAATTAACAAACAGCTTAGCCTACCAGGAGTGTACAGGACTTCAGCAGTAGAATAAACCATTCAATTAGCTTAAATAACAGTCGGCACTGCCAGACGCGTGTGGTCAATAAATAAATATATTAATAAATATTACTAATATCCAGAACTATATTTTTAGGAGTTCAAAACATATTGACAATTGGTTGTTTAAAAAACGCTAGTTTACATTTAATATAAAATCAATTTTACAGAATTAAACCTGGAGATGTTTAAGTGGTGTAAGATGGTGGAGAGCCTGGAGAAGTTTAGGAAGTGTAAGAAGTTGGAGAACCTGGAGAAGTTTAGAAAGTGTAAGAAGTTGGAGAACCTGGAGAAGTTTAGAAAGTGTAAGACATTGGAGAACCTGGAGAAGTTTAGAAAGTGTAAGAAGTTAGAGAACCTGGAGAAGTTTAGAAAGTGTAAGAAGTTGGAGAACCTGGAGAAGTTTAGAAAGTGTAAGAAGTTGGAGAACCTGGAGAAGTTTTAAGGGGAAAAGAAGGTGTAGAGACTGGAGAAGTTTCAGCAGTGAAAGAAAGTAGAGAACCTGGAGAGGTTTTGAGAAGAAAAAGAAGGTATAGAAACTGGAGAAGTTTGGAAAGTGGTAGAAGCTGAGAAGTTAGAGAAGATGTAGAAACTGGAGAAGTTTGGAAAGTGGTAGAAGCTGAGAAGTTAGAGAAGATGTAGAAACTGGAGAAGTTTGTAAAGTGGTAGAAACTGAGAAGTTAGAGAAGATGTAGAAACTTTAGAAGTTTGGAAAGTGGTAGAAGCTGAGAAGTTAGAGAAGATGTAGGAACTGGAGAAGTTTGGAAATTGGTAGAAGCTGAGAAGTTAGAGAAGATGTAGAAACTGGAGAAGTTTGGAAAGTGGTAGAAGCTGAGAAGTTAGAGAAGATGTAGAAACTGGAGAAGTTTGGAAAGTGGTAGAAGCTGAGAAGTTAGAGAAGATGTAGAAACTGGAGAAGTTTGGAAAGTGGTAGAAGCTGAGAAGTTAGAGAAGATGTAGAAACCGGAAAATAGTTTGGAAAGTGGTAGAAGCTGAGAAGTTAGAGAAGATGTAGAAACTGGAGAAGTTTGGAAAAGTAAGTGGTAAAGTGGTAGACCACAGATAATGTGGAGTATAAACGAGGCTGATTGCCCCCCAGACCCTCATGGAAGCCCGCTCGTGCAGAGTAAGAGAAGACGACATGAATGGCACATTATTTTTATTTCCGTAGAAAACATCACACGCTCAAAAACATTCCATTCACACAAAAGCACATACAAAAGGTTTTGACCTCTGAAGATAAATAAAAAGGTTTGGTGTCGGCCCCGGGACACTAACAATCACTAGACACAAATCTCTTTGGCGCTGTACTTTGGTCATCTTGGGAGTGTTTGCCTCTGAACATTCATGAAGAGACTCTGGCTGCATTTGGCCAAAAGCTCAGATGCTTCTTTGGAGTTTGTGTGTATGTCTCCTTCGGTCAGAGCGGAAACTCTAAAACTCATCTTTCTCTCTTCCCCATTTCCCGTACGCTCAGTCTGGAGCGCTGGGATATTTCAGTGGTTATATTTTAGACTTATTGGTTCAGACTAAAACGTTCATGCTCGTTGCCATGCAGGAGTGTGAGTGAGTGTCTGTGCTTGTGCAACACTGAACATCATCTTGACCGACACCGGACCGACTGATGGCCACTTTCCCCGCTTTACAACTACTGTGATCTCAAAAAGACTTGCTTCTGACGGACGAACTGTAACCTGTAGGTTAAAAGTCCAGACTAAATTCTGGTGCGCTGCTTCTAGTGTTTTAGCTTAAGGCACTTTTAAGGCCTTCAGTTGGACTGCAACACCCCCACGGTCAGTCGGGGGACAGTGAGAGACACCTCGCACCGAACCCAGGCTTCAAGCCCAGTGGAGGCTGGAGAAAGGGAAAGTGGGAGGATTGGTCAACATCTACAGTGCCGAGGGGCTTTGAAGAATGAAGGCAGGATGGAGGGAGGGAGGGATGGTGGAGGAGCAAACGTTTTCCGTTCATCATTCTGTCTCGCTGAGTCCGCAAGGTCGTCTGAACTCCTGACCCCTCTCGTGGATCCATTTGTTCGATACTGGAAAGGCAGAGGAACAGTGTTGTGGTTTCGAGATCAATACACAGTCAGATGATTATTATTTCTCACCTGTACCATATGTATTCCATTAGCTCCATTCTTAGTATATTATATCCAGACTAACAGGCTAATAGGCTTAGGCACTTAATCATAACTCTCGGGTGGACTTTTACTGCTCCATGTGAAAGAGACCACAAATCAGTTTCTTCCTTTCAATAGAAATGGAACAAACTAGCTACTCCTCCGGTCCTCAGTCTAGGCCTTATCTGTGTTCTCTGTACTGGCCACAGTGTTATTGTTCATGTGGCCTCGAAGTTGCAAACCAACTTGTCTGGAAACCTCCAGGTGTAAGGGGTCTCTAAAAACCATATTTGAGCTTCCTTCAGTAATTATGCACGGATGTCAACACCCTTTTGTTTATTCATATCCCAATTAGGTGTAACCAATGCGCTGTGTCTTCTGTGAACCAATGGAAGGTGACAACACTCCATTGGGGAGATATATAACCTTTTGTAACTTGGTCAACCTTCGGAGATCTCTGGGTACTTGCCAGGAGCTTTTCCAAAAGCTTTTCAATAAATATATTACTTTGGAGCATTAATTATGACTCTGTGATTTTACTGATTGCTGCTTAATTCGAAAATTTCCACCACAGTGTGAAAGAGAGGCAGGCGACTCAGGAAGTCTGTTTGCACAAGCTGGAGCTAGCACGATAACCACTTTGTCTTTTTGGATATTTGTGATACCCATAGTGACGTTGAGTCTTGGCTGTTGCTGACCTAATTTTGTCATCATGCAAACCAAAGCATTCCTGGGAACATCAGAAAGGAGGACTTTGGAGGAAAACCGGATTGAATTCTGTTTCATTTTTGTCTAATTTGGCCAAAATGTAATGGAATCTGGAAAAATCATGTGGGTCAGTGATTGGACATGGTTAAGCCAACGTACTGGCACCCAGAACAGTCACAATGGCGTACAGTGACAGCGTCCAGGACAGTATGAACTACTCACCCCACTTGTTGCCCACGAGTACAGGGCAGGCTGCATGCCTCGTGCTGTAGTCTCCCTCCCCACTGGGAAATAAGTTATACCAGAACACTGCTGTGCCCTGCGACAGAGCACAAACACATACAGTACAACACCTGAAAGCAGCACACAGTCATACAGCCCATACCGCGACTCGGTCAGGGTTCCTCTTACCTTTTTAGGCCACACTGCAGCTCCAACATCTGTGAACACTGTAGCGCCCCCTGCTGCCACATCACTCATCTGCAACAGAGATCATTTGGTTAGAAAAAGCTCCAACAATAAAACATTAGCCCCATTAGTGTCTGGTCTAGCTCTACTCTGAAAGGGGAATGCCACCCATTTTTCCATATTCCTGTATAATTATATGACTAAGACATTATTATTTATATTAATATTTATATTATACTTAATTATATGATTGAGACATGATTAGGTAATTCAGAACGGTCTGAGGTGAAATGCTCAAAGTTACAGAGATGGAACAGTAAAGCCTCTAAAGGATCAGTAGGGATGCACCGAATGTTCGGCAACCGAAAATGGCAAACAAATGTGAAACGACCGATTCATTTAAACCGAACAATGACGGATTTAATGACGCCGTAACTTTTTTTCTGGTTCCCGGATGTAGACGGGACCCAGAGCGGAACTTGCGCCAACTGCTCTACGGTTATAGACCGTGTCTTTATTTCTCCACTGTGAGTCACACCGGAGCACACGGACGCTTCCCAGCTCTACATTAGCTTCGAGCATTCGAGTCAAACGGAGCTCCGGAACAGCGCCGCTTCACCGAGGCAGACAGAGAGACAGACAGGCAGTCCCGTCTCAGCGCGCGTGCACACGTGCGTAAACACGCGCTTACTCTCACACGCATGCGCTGTTTCCTCTCTCGCGCGCTCTCTCGTTGCGCGTGCCCGCACCCTCGTAAAGAATCATGAAGCCTAATTTTACAACAGCGCGATAAAAATGCGAGTAGCATGTAGGCAGGCGCTCTCTGTTAATCCAGCAGGCATGTCGGCCGGGCTGGTTTATTTACTAATGTCATATTGTGCTTTGTCTGCTGGGATAAAGAACACCTAGAGTTAAAATGTTGAATAGAGAGTTGAATAAATATGAATATTATGAATAAATAAACTGCAGATGAGTAAAAGGTTTATCTTTGCAAACCAAGACACCAAAAATATGTGGCCTATTTAATTTATGCAATGGATTAAAAAACGTGTTCCGTATGCAGGCTTAGACTACGTGTTGAATTTTGTTCGGTTTTGGCTTGGGTCCAAAAACTGATTTAATTGCATTTCTAAAAGCAAGTTATTATATTTAATGGTGATAAGTACACTGCCTGATATTGTATTATAGTTTTGAGAAAAAAAAAAAACATAAAAACACATATTTGTCATAGCGGAGAGACAAAACCCTCTCTAAAGAAAATTAATTTTTTGCAGAATTTCCGCTATTTTACCATCACCAACATTCCATATTAAAAACTCAGAACCATCAAAATATGCAGACTAAAAAATGACTCAACTTTGCATCAACATTTACAGTGTCTATAATATTTTTACAACTTTCTAATAAAATATACGTTAACACTTTACGGTAAGATACTGTTCTTAAGGCAACATGAAACCTTCATCTAAGCTTGGCATGTCTGCTGATATAACCCTACATCAGGGGTTACAAACACTTTTTCCAACAGATGTTACTATGAAGGTTAAATCGGCCAATTTTAATCAAAGTTAGCTAAAGTAGCCTTTATGACAGATGATGCCGATTGGTTTAAGCATGTATAAACATTTACGTAGGGTTACGCCAGTTGTCATGACAAGCATATCTGTGTTGTGCAGCTTTATGAGCAGTACCCTACAGTAAAGTGTTACTAAATATACATATTATAATTACGCAAAGTAACTATTAAACCTATTTAAACCTACTTTATAGATACACAGCTCAGAATGCCTTGGCGAGCAAACTAAAGTGCATGATGACAGACTTCATATGAGCTGGAATGAAAGAATAAAGAAAGACAGATGGGGAACAGACGTGTGAAATAACTCACATAGAAGAGCCAGGTGGCAATTCTGTTTCCTGTGCCCAGTTCTTTAAATGCATCCGGCTCATCTTTCTACATGTGGGAGCAATCCATCACACAGAACGGCGTTAAAAACACACAATAAAACATCACACAGCTAATAGTCTTATTATCCTGTATGATTCTATACATTCTGCACTTTTAGTTAATGCTCTATATCTAAGATTCTGAAGATTCAAGATGATAAAATATTCTGGAAATTAGTTTCTCTATAACCATAAATGGACAGATGTGAACTTACCCTGCCAAAGTCAAAATGAGGCTCATACTGTCCTCCAACTCCATAGTTTGCAACCTGAAAAGAGACAACAGCACCTTTTACCTGCTTTCGCACACACTTGTTAAAAAACAGAAACTCTACTAGAGCATATATAATATCAGAGCACATATACTATAGCATATATATTAGACCACATATAATAATAGAGTATACAAAATACTATAGTATATATAATATTTAAGTATACATAATTAGAGCACATATGATACTAAAGCATATGTATATTCGAGTACATAAAATACTATAGAATAAATATTAGTATACATATCACATTTCAGTATAGATAATATTGGAGTACATATGATACTATAGCATATATGATACTACAGTATATGTAATATTAAAGTATATATAATACTAGAGTACATATAATATTAGAGTACATATAATACTATAGTATATATAATACTAATGTATATGTAATATTAAAGTATATATAATACTAGAGCATATGTAATATTAGAGTACATTTAATACTATAGTATATATAATATTAGAGTACATATAATATTAAGAGTGTATATGTAATATTAAAATATATATTTTACTATATTATAATATTTGAGTATAAATAATACTAGAGCACATGCATATACCAAGGCATATATAACACTAGATCATCTATAATACTAAAGCATATAGAGTACTGGAGTACATATACAGTGTAATACTAGATCACATGTAATACTAGGGCACATAATACTAGAGCATATATAACATTTACAGACTGTGTTTTTAAGCCCCGCCCCTCACCTGCAGCTCTTCTGCTGTATCCATCTCCAGGCCTGTGAGGTCCTCTATCCTCTGGTTTATCCGAGCGATCACTGGGTGCTCATCAGCGGTCAGCCAAGCACTAAGAAAAAAGGGGGAGGGCCCAAATTAAGACACGCAGCAACAATGGAATACAGGAATACACCAAGAAATGCTGATATGTATTTTACACATTAGCATTTATAGATGTAGGAGGACTTGAATGGATGCAATATCAGAGCTTCAGACTTTTTCACGCCAGCTTTGGGTCCCTTCAGCCCCCAAACAGAGCTCCAGTCTTACAGTCGCCATTTTCTTACTTGGTCAAATCAATCATAGAAGTGCATGTAAAGTTCCAGACCTCAGTAATACCAGGACTGGGAGGGCATAAAGGTCCATAACACTAGTATATCGTCGCTGTCCAAAGAAAAACAGGCATCTCCAAAATGGCAACTTTACAGGAGAGACCAAAAACCTCATTTCATTTGAATGTAAGTCAATGGAACCAGACGTCGTTTCAAGCTGTTTTGGGCCATTTCTGTTGGTCCATTCTTCATGAAATTTCCACACAGTGTAAAGTGCAGCTCATGTGATCAAAAGGGATATAAAAGTGAAAATCAACAAAAATGGAGATACGTGTTTTTTTTGGACAACGACGATATACATTGTAGGAGATTAGCCAAAACTTGTGAATGAAAAGTCTGATGGCCATAAGATAAATCTGAATGCATGCAAAGTGACGGAGTTAGTGATGAAATGGAAGGAAAACAGTTTAACAGTTTCATGTCTAAAAGAAAGAGATTAAAGGAGCACCATTTGAGTCCACCGTGTTTCATGCTGTGTACAAGAGGCAGTCGTTTTCTTTTCAGGTGACACACGCCCTCATAGCCACTCAACTTATTCCAAAATAAAGGTTGGTTAAACCCTTTAAAATCTGACACAGCCCTATGAGTGATATGCTGTCATGTTCAGTGACGGTCTGAGAGGTTAAAGTTCATAAGCTGATCAAGTTTGTGTTTTTTTCCTTTTCTGTCAGTTTGTTGAGAACGGCATCCCACAAAACAGACAGTTGTTTCTGCAATATTCCCAGGGAAGTCTATGGAAGCCTGAATAACAGCGAACAGTGTATGAGGAATGCTAATGCTAGTGTCAGATTTGGATACAATCTGTCTAATATGTAAAGAAGGCTCGGGTATATTGCTTCCATCCATGCGGTACATAAAACAATAAATCTTTTCCTTCTGGCATGTTTTCTGCATTTCTTGGCAAATTCCGTACCACTTTGAATTAAGTGTCAACTGACTAACATTAAGTAATACATTAGGGATCATGGAGTATTACATTAACAGTGATTACAATGCTCAACTAATGTTAGGTAAAATGTAAACACAGTTGTTACGTGTTCATTGTTAATGTATTACTTCATATTAATAACGTATGTATGTATGTATGTATGTATGTATGTATGTATGTATGACTTCATATTAATAATGTATTACTTCATATTAATAATGTATTACTTCATATTAACTAATACATTACTGCATATTAATAATGTATTACTTCATATTACTAATATATTACTGCATATTAATAATGCATTACTTCATATTAATAATGTTTTACTTCATATGAACTAATATATTACTGCATATTAATAATGCATTACTTCATATTAATAATGTTTTACTTCATATTAATAATGTAATACTTCATATTAATAATGTATTACTTCATATTCACTAATATATTACTGCATATTAATAATGCATTACTTCATATTAATAATGTTTAACTTCATATTAACTATTACTTCATATTAATAATGTTTTACTTTATATTAATTTATATATGACTTAATATTAATAATGTATTACTTCATATTAATAATGTATTACTTCATATTAATAATGCATTACTTCATATTAGTAATGTATTACTTTATATTAGCTTATATTTACTTCATATTAATAATGTATATAATATATTACTTAATATTTACTAATGTATTAGTTTATGTATTAATATACATCATATTAGTTAGTCAACACTAAATGTAAATCACAAAACAAAAAATTGTCAGTTGAGATGAACAGTTGTAGTTTTGCGTTTCAAATTTTGCATCTATTCCACAAATCACATTCCACAAGGTCATGTGACGTGTATTGTATGTCAGTGTTTTCACTGTTATGATTCCTCTGCAATGAGGAAAATGAGCTTGAAGCACTGCACGGTGGACAGCAGTGGCACCTCTTTACATTTCAAGTGCATTATATTAAACTTATATAATATAATAATGTTATATATAATATATAATGTTATATATAATGTTGTAAATGTAAGCGCACTATTGCTCAGTAAAGTGGAGACGTCAATCAGCTAGGCATGCATTCTGCTCTGCACCATCTAAAAGTAATGTCATGTGTGCACTGCATTTCATATTGGCCCACTGGCACGTATCCCTCTCCATAGGAAGTCCTGTAACAGGGAGTGCAGCAGTCACCCTGTCACACCTAATTTCTTATTGGTGGGCCACACTATGGAGAGCACTGATCTCATGGGATTAATGGAGAAAAGGTTCTGCTTGGATCAGAGCTTTTAGGACAAACAAACACAGAAATGGAGAAACCCCCTTTTTGGTAAACGGCAGTCACACCAGCAGACAGATTTCCGAGGCGTAGTAATCTACACGCTGCAGTAAACACTGAGAGCTACGCTATATTAAAGCTGCTTATGACGTTGGAATCTCAGCTATGCCGAAGGCCAGAGGCCAAATCTGGTGGGTCGGAAAAACGTTTTTAATTGGACACATTCCTGAATTCATATCACCGGCCAACCAATCGAATTGCGCCGTCCGTGCTGCTCTTGATCTGAACCCTCTGTGCCTGTCTCTGCTCTTTCTCTCGCTCTGATTCACTCATTATCTCTTGTCCTCCTTGCACTTTTGCACTTCTCCCTCCTTCTCTCTCCTCTTCCACATGCGCTCTCAGACTGCACCAGTGCTCTTCACACTAGCTGCCTGTTTCTTGTGTGCGTGCATGCGCTCACGTAGGCCCAGAATGAAACCTGACAAAAGCGCTACAGATGAAGCCAAACTGGAGGAAACGTGGTTGAACTAACCCCACCCAGTTTCCCCAAGCCCGAACTCTCCACACACACATGCACGCGTAATGACCGGGGTGAGTTAAACCACTCCAGCGCGGGCGGCAGTATGACTGGGCCTTCTATCTATATCTTCATTAAAGGTTATTTTGGTGCCTGGTCTCAAACTGCCGGTTAAGCCGAGGCAAAGGCAGTTCACAAGCGCTTGGACTTTACTAGAGGTTCAACACTAGATTCTAAGATGTGTGTTGGGGTCACAGAGAGCAGTAACTGAAATAAAACAGAAACGCAGAGTAGCAGCCCGAAAGGCTTCCCTCTACTCAACCCTTCCAATCTGCGGTTCCTTAGCTGCTCCAATACACCGTACAAACGCTTCCAATACACCAGACGTCCACCTCTCTATAAAGCTCCCTTAGAGAAAGTTATTATATGAAATGGTTCTCAGTACGTTAACAGTAGTAAATGAAACATCTATGCTTGTGTTATAGACATGGTGACTTCTGATTCCCATCACGACCTTTGTAAAGACATCAGACTCTCTACAATCAACCATTTCACAGATATCGTTACCACTCAATCAACACCTATAACGTTTTTACATTTCAACCACTGAATTACACTGCCTAATCGGTGGAGTTCCCCTTTAAAACAGTAACCCAGACTTCACCCAAGGTCATTGAACTTCCCATAAGAGAAGGTCCAGGAATGCCACTCATTCTGAATTGGGCTAGTGAAATGGGCATGTCCAGTTTAACAAGTACCTTCCCACAGGCCGGACAGTACACTACCCTATGAGAAGTAACCTCGAGATTTTTCATCTCCATTCTCCTGATTAGCCCGTCCCCTAAACATGTTGTAGGTTCCGGTAGAATGAAGGTAAGCAGTCAGCCTCGCCTCGACCCACCTCACCAACTGATATCCTCTACCAGGATGTGTTGTTGTATTACCATATGGATGATTTGAACAGTAATGCTATTCCCTAAAGGTGCTTTGGCGATTCTGCTCTTGTATTACCTGCTCTTGTGTTACCTGGGCAGTCGTGGTCTGGAGGTTAGGGAACCAGCCTTGTGACCGGAGGGTCGCTGGTTTGATTCCCTGAGCCTACAGTAACGACTGAACCTTGAGCCCTAACCCCCAACTGCTCCCCGGGCGCTGTGGATAGGGCTGCCCACTGCTCCGGGTAAGTGTGCTCACTGCCCCCTAGTGTGTGTGTGTGTTCACTAGTGAGTGTGTTTGTGGTGTTTCACTTCACAGATGGGTTAAATGCGGAGACCAAATTTCCCCACTGTGGGATCAACAAGGGATTCAAATCTTGTAAAACTACAGACACTGGCAAAACTACAAAGCCCATAATGCACTACGGCTAGCAGAAATGGGGCAAAAGTTTCCATCATAACAGATTAAATAACATTCTCTCAGATTTGGACGAGGGTCGTGGTGGCTTTTCATCCACCTGTTTAGGCATTCCTCGGCTGGGGCCGAATGATTTGGGAAAAATACTCTATAAATTGTGATTTTTCTGATCAATATTGTGATTGAAATCTCAATTATTTTCTATAAACTGGAGTTCAGGCCTGTTATCTCAGCCAAGAAGACCAGAACATCCGCCTTTTCTGGCTTGAGACTCAAACACTGAACATACAAGGCTGTCAGTTACCTGTGGCTGCAATGTTGGAGTGCAGTGCTTCCGACTGGCAAAATCTACAACCAGTTTAAAAGCTCTGATATTAGGTTAAAGTGAAGAAGACAATGACCCTCAAAACCACATTAAACTGCAAAGCCAGGAGGAATCGAGTCTCTTAGATTGCCTAGATGGAATCTAAGCTCTGACCATATTTGACCCCTTACCTCTTGGAGACTCTGTACTGAGCCGTGGTGAGCTTTCCAGTAATGGGGTCATGCACTGTGGCGCGCCTTAGCTATACCCAGAGGGAGAAAAAGAAAGACAGAGAGAGAGAGAAAGAAAGACAGGGAGAGATAAGCAGACAAATAAAAAGTAGAGACACACAGAAATAGAGGGACAGGGAGAGAAGAGAAAGACACAGACAGAGAAAGAGAAGGTCAGTAGGCGTTAAAATGCTAAATGGTGACTCATGGCTAAACAGGGATTAAGGACTAGGTGCCTAGACCGGTTCTAAAGATATATGGATCAGTTAATAGCTCTTTAAAGGGCCCATATGAAATATATCCCAGCCCATTTTCAATTCATCGTTGTTGTGATGTCATAAATAAAACTATTTTCACAGATATGTCTATTGCACCTACATTAGGCAAAAAGCATATACAGTACTTCAGCCCATGCTGCTATATGAATGAGTGACAATACAGGAGAGCCAATGGGAACAGAGACAATTTACATTATGTCTTAAAGGCACAGTAACAACATCAGCCAGAGGAAATGGCCATGCAAAAAATAAATTATGACTGTTATTGGTACGTACCCCAAACGAACATCATAGGGGGGCAGTCGTAGGCTGAAGGTTAGGGGAATCAGCCTTGTGACCAGAAGGTTGGCGGTTTGATTCCCTGAACTGTAAGGACATGACTAGTCAAGTGTTCTTGAGGAAGGCACCTTGTCCCTGGGTGCCATGGATAGGGCTGCCTACCACTCTGGGCAAGTGTGGTTACTGCCCCCTAGGCAAGGCTAGGGTAAATGGTTCTCAGTTCTAATAATTCCAAAATAAAATAGTATAAAATAGGACATGGGCCTTTAAATCCAGTCATCTCTAGCACATGGGTTTTCCTGGACCTCATGACGTCCCTGTTCCACCATAGTCAAAGCATGTTAAAACTGCTGAAGAAGAAAGCAAAGAGCACCACGTTCTTTACTTTTCCCTTCAATTCTTTTCCACCACTGTCGGACAAAACCGCCAAGCAGGGCCCATAACTCCTCAGCAATAGCACGTTCTCTCACCGCATAACCTGAAAAAAACATCTACAGTATCAAATGGACCGTTGTGGAGAATGATGTCCAGAAGGATCCTGATGTTTGAGTGGCGTTAGGTTGGTGATACGTGCGTCTGCTGAGGAGTTTAGTGGCTAATGTGCGAGTTGGGGGAACGACGAGGCGGCATGGCTCCCCTGAAGCTGCACTGGCTCCGCGGCCTTACCTCTTACTGATCCTGTAGGAGGCCGTCTCCAGCACACCCGTGATGGGGTTAGAGATGGTGGCCCTCCGCAGCTAAGGAGCCAGAAAGGGGTTAAAACACTCTGTATGCTGGTTAGGTCCAAACTAGTGCTGAGTCTTATATAGTCTACACCGCTATAGATCTCACAGGACATGTTAAATCTACAGACCGGACAGATGTTTCTCCAGATTCACCCTGAAGACAGTCAAAATCATTTATTTGTGTGTGTAGGTCCCAGAATTCCCTACTGCATTATTTTCATCTTCCTTTTGAAGACTGTAATAACTGTAGTAACCTGCTGAGGTACAGCCGGCACATGGTGGTGTTAGTTTCAACATGGTGTTACAATGAACAATCCCAAGAGAAACGATGGGAAACGTCCATATCCTCGCATATAAATGCCAAACAGTTACTTGTGCACCCACAGATTTATCAGAAACATACTATACATATAATGTTTACCTATTTTTAATTTTTTTATTATTAAACACATTACAGCTTTATCATACCGTGTGGTCAGAAAGCCAATTGCCAGCCCTTTTTTACTTATCTTATTTATTATGAAGCATATTTAATTTCACATATTTAGGTTGGAAAGCTCATTTGGCCCAAACATTGGTCAACATTGTGCTTGTAGAAAGTTCACAAGACATTCTAACAACTGCCACAGCAAGCCCGTCAAATCTGCTACCATTGGCAGCTAGACTGTTAAAAAAGGTGCTGGAAATTAAATTTTTTCAATTGTAGCGGGATCTGTATGTTGCCAGCATAAAAATGATTAGCACTGGTCGTATAGATGTCGCATTAGTAGCATAGATGGTTGACAAAAACTGTTTGGAGAGAACGGTTCAATATACATAAAGCAGGGAATCTATTCTGCTCATTTCCATTTCTCATGATTGTATTTTTTGGGCCCCTAGGACAGATTTACATGCTTCAATTTTCCCAGAACGTAAATATTTCTCTAATGCTGTATATCTGTATTTATCCCCTGTCTGAAACACTCTGTCAGAGCTCCTGTGGCTTTAAGCCCCGCCTCCCAGTGAGCCTAGTGTGCTCCAGAGCGACATCCTGCTATAAGCTCCACCCTCACACACCGTTGTGGCAGTTTGGTCAAAGCAAAACAAGTTGATCCACCATCCCAAGCGAGACTGGAGCAGAATGTTTTCTGAGTGGAAGGGATTTTTTTAGCTTTCCATGTGTGAGTGTGCCAAGCTTGCCAGTGGGTGGATCATGTTACATGATGACATCACCTTGTAGCAAAGAAAAGAGCTGGAATTCCAAGGCGTTTCAGGCAGCTGGGAAAAGTAATTTCTCTATAAGTCTAATTCTTCAGTTTCGCCCTGGATGAACAAGGCTAATACCATAGAAGCCAAAAATACTGTATATTAAGTGAGACTTCCGTTACTTGTTAGCAACGTTAGCCATGTAGCTCCAGTCCAAAGCTAAAGACAGAGTGTAATGTAATGTAGCTGTATACGTTATATCCTGATATGGTCCAGCGATGAGCAGAAAGTCCATATAATGATGCTTACTGACTAGCAAAGACACTCCTAGCAAATCAACAGAGTCTTCAGCACCAGAGGTAAACATCTGGAGAAACAGAGCCCTGGCTGTGCGATCAGGAGATCCATTGAAGCTAACGGAAAAACCATCCTGTCCCTCTCATTTCCGAAGTGAAACTGAGGATGCGGTCGTACCTAAGGCTGTTAGAACTGTGATGTCAAACACAATGCGAGTCACATGACATGCAGCAGAACTCACCCTGGGTTTGGCGAGCTCTTTAACCTTGCTGATCTCATAGTCGGAGATGATGTTATGGTAGCGGACGATACGGGGGCGGTACCACTCGTCCTCCTCCTTAACAGGAGCCAACAGCAAGCGAGGGTTGCGGCCGTTGTCCTGATAACGGCAGAACAGGCGGCTCTGCCTACGAGGGGTCTGCAGGTAAAGAGAGACAGAGGAAAAATAAATCATGACTGTTGTAGGTACTACCAGACACGAACATCATAGGTGGACCAACGAAGGGCGAGACAGACTGTAACTGAACATTAAGGTAGAACAGTAAAACATATTTTGTCTTAGAGATGCTTTTACATGTTACACAGTGCTGCACACGGGGTGGTAATGGGAACCAGACGTCTGATGAGTTTCATCGCTCTACATACTTTCCCACAGAAAGTTCCAACATGACTCGACTCGACACGCCATCCCTGACGCATGGAAGACAAGTGTCCAGACTCTTCTCTGTCCTGGCTCCCAGATGGCGGAATGAATTCCCAATGGCTGTCCAAACAGCTGAGTCTCTCTCTGTTTTCAAGCACTAGGTATGAGCCCTGGGCTGGGTTGCCAGGTAGTGCACTTTTGCTTTATGTATGTCAGAGTACTGATCTCTCTAGGTATCAGCACTGGCTCTTGTTCGGGCAGTGTCTGAGCTCATGGTGGGTTTTAGACTCTAATACTAGCTAGGAAACTTTATCCAACAGAACACTAAGCACGGCTATAAGTCGCTCTAGATAAGAGCATCTGCTAAATGCCTTAAATGTAAATGTATATTAATCTCCTTTGTAAAAATAGTCCCTATAGAGAACTTATTATTTTTAAATTTTCCACTGTTTTACCATCAACTTGTCATATAAAAATGCATCAGGCACACGTGCAGGTTCACTGGTGGCTTTAGATACTAAATAAAATGGGTTTATTTGTGTTGTAGACACGGTGGTCCCTGGTTCCCACCACCTCCACTGCAAAAAATTAATGAAGCAGAAATAAATCATTTAAAATAATCAGATGCAGATCACCTTGTATGCGTGCTGCACGCAATACGTTCATTACCAATAACAATATAAACCATTTTAAGTTAGATAGTAAAGATAGATAGATAGATAGATAGATAGATAGATAGATAGATAGATAGATAGATAGATAGATACATAGATACATAGATAGATAGATAGATACATAGATAGATAGATAGATAGATACATAGATAGATAGATAGATAGATACTTTATTGATCCCAGAGGGAAATTTAAGAATTGATCCCAGAGGGAAATTCAAATTTTAAGGATGGGCATGAAGGCCTGGGTTTGATTCTATGTAGAGTTGGCATGTTCTCTCCGTGTCTGTGTGGGTTTCCTCCAGGTGCTCCGGTTTCCTCCCACAGTCCAAAGACATGCAGTCAGGTAAACTGGAGATGCTAAATTGCCCCAGTAGGTGTGAGTGAGTGAATGTGTATGTTTCTATCTGCCCAGTGCTTCCAGCCTTCGGCCCAGTGAGTGCTGGGACTGCACTAAAAGCGCCCAGAACGGCCATCAGCAGAAAGAACGAGAGAATGAGAGAGGTGTAGTTTGCTCCTCACCATTTTCACTCCCTCTCCTCTGCACAGCTGCTCATATCTCTTCCTCTCGGGCAGCGGGTCTTTAGAGCGCTTCATCTGCACATCTCGTTTGTCCACCTTCTTTTTCTCTCCCTCTTCCGTGCCTTCTTTTTCCTTGGCCTCCTCTGCTTTCCTCTGCTTCTCCAGCTGGAACTCGAAGTACTTCAGGTTGCCGTTGGCCCGCTGATGAGTAGGATCTGTCAACCACATGACCACAGATTCAGCAAGAATGCAGGGTTGAATGAAGAACAGCAGTAAGTCACTGGGCATATAACTTAAGTTAGGAATAACATCACTACCTCACTGGCTCAACCTGAACTACAGGTCAAATTAAAGGTCATAAGGTACCGGTGCATATAAAAAAATAATCACTGAGCTGGGAGTAGACCACTTCGCTCTTTCTGAGGGGTCTCTGATGATGAGTAACAAGTGCAAAACAAGGAAAGGGCTGGTCATGCTCATTTTAGAAGGGGGGACATTTGAGCGCTTAGCACTGACGCTAGCTGGCTAACTGCTGGACTGGGGTTCTGAGGTCACACAAACTCCCGTCAGGAGTCTGCATGGTCATTTTTGGAGTTGCAGTTATGGCAGTCAGAGTAGGCTACTAGCTGTTGAGCTCTTTTAAACAGGGTTGCCAGATTGCTTCAGAAATTTCCTATGAAAAAAAGTAAAACCCCCCAAAACGCATGAAAATATGACCAAAAATTACAAAAACTGTAAAAGGTCAGCTTACTGGTCACTCACCAAAGCACTTTATCCTACACCAAATACAACTATAATCCACACGATTTGGCAGGAAATCCATCAATCTGGCAACACTGCTCATAAATCAAGTTAATTGTTTGTAAGAGGATCCAGTGTGGGGTGGCTAATGCAAGTAAGAAGCTAATGGGTAAGCAGCTGAGGCATATATACTGCTCTAATTGGTACTTGGGCAGATCTGATGCTACTTATTACCAAATTTAGCCCCTCCCAACTCAATCAAACAGAAGAAAATGAAAGAGAAAGTCATTAAAAAAAAACCCTCAGCTAAAGAGACCAGCATCGTTCTTTCTCTGCCAGTTCAACCCCACAGAACCACAGAAGTTCGTACACATGGTTTCTTGAAAGGGTCTCATTTAACAGCGCGTGTGGAAACTACTGTCCCTGATCAAAACAGGGCTTCTGTTTATCTCCAATAAGAGGAACCTATGTCATGTGCACATCCAAGCTGAAATCACTGGGCTTTTTATTAATCTAGGTTTTATTTGGCTAGAAGGTGGAGGTGTAGTTCTACTTATCTGAGCCTCATAAACCTGTGTAGAGTCTGAGCTCAGTACTTCTGCACATACAAAATAACAAAAAACAGAAATAGACCTGAACCCCGAACTGTAAACTGAACCTGGAGATATTAGCATTGCTACACCGCTAGCATACAAACATTAACATGCTCAGATGAGCACAAGTTTGTATTTACATACCATACTGCAATACACAGCATCTTGGCATGTAAATGTGTACATCTTATATCTAGCTAATATATCTGTTGTTTCCTTTTTTCAGGTTGTTTTAAACTAATTTTAAGAAAATTTGGCTTACTGAAGTCACACAAGTAAAACAATAATTTTAAAATGAGCTTAAAACTGTCTAAAAATCAGAAATATGTGATCTATTTTTGCCAAATGATATATGTTTTTTGGATTTCCCAGTGTATTACCTTTTAGTTACACCCACTACTATATAAAGCTTGAATATAACGTAACGGGACCTGACTGCTTATGGTGGCTTTGAATTTCACATTTTGGTTTCCTTTCTTACTTTATTCCACTCTACTTTCCCTACTTTACATTGTGTTTTTAACCTGCCCCCCTCTACACCTTTCATCATTGGTCAGTCTCCGTCCACAGGACCACCGGTGTCTAGTTATACCACTCCCAGCACAACAGTGACCCCAACACACCGGTATGAGTGCTGTCTCTGGGGTTCTTGAACACACTAGTGCCACTGCTAAGACCACTCACAAGACCAACACGAACTCCACACCAGCAAAGTGGGTGATGTTACTAATACAGTGGCTAACATGCTAATGCTAATGTTGAGTGTGTCGGTTTCCTACCCAGTTTGAGCATCCTCTTGGTGAGTTCCAGGGCCCGGTCAATCTCTCCCTGCTGGTAGATGGCGTAACTGAGGTAGTCCATGACGGTCACCTTGTCTGTGGAGGAGGTCTCGCCCTCGTCCAGCTGTTTCAGAGCCTGAGCCATCCACAGTTCCGTGTGGTAATAGTCCGCGTCAGAGTAGGCGATCTTCCCCAGCTCGAAACAGTCCTCCACCGTCATTCGGCTCTTATGGACAACACCTGAGCGAAACATGCTGACTTGTTTAGTAATGACTAAAAAATAGAGATACACTGGCAAGTGATGTCATGTTAAAACTAGTCATATACACACATATATATAATGAGAAGCTGATTTTATATATATATATATATATAAAATCAGCTTCTCATTTTGCAGCTGTAGGAGAACGATTACACTGATTCACTTATTTACAGACATGTTAGCATCTTCAAGTGCACTTATTAAGTGTACTAGGTCAAATTCTCTCACTATACTGGCAGACAAAACCATCTGTCAATGTAGGGAGATCACTTCCTACCTTTTTAACCCCTCATTGCTCACTAGCAGTTCAGCTCCGAAAAAAGCACTACAGGGTCACAATTTATTTACATTTATATCAATGAACAATATCTGTGTCTACTTCCACGTCCCGTGACACCTCATAGCGGAAGTTGACTCGGGGTCGGATCTAAGTGCCGTGAGGAAGACCAAAGTAAAACCAGAAAAACAAAAAACTTTATTTATTAGTTATGTGCAACGTTCTGGGGCCCAGGGTACTTTGTGTACAATTGAGGGGATGTCACAGGGGGCAGGATTCAAACCGGTGCCACCAGAGGAAACACCAGGAACACTTATAGCCTAGCCTTGTTTCTAAGGCTTTCAACACTTCTCTTTTCTCTCCCTTTTCTTTTCTTTCTTCCCCTTTTCTTTCTTTTCATTTCCCTTTTCCTTTCTTCCCCTTTCTTTTCTTTGTCACACCAGTACCATACCAGTCACTCTAGAGCAAAGGTGTGGCAAACCAGCCTTGCTTGTCACGCTCTCTAATCTTGTACCGCTAGGTGAGCCTGGTTGGCACTGATTACCCCTGAGAACTCTGGGATTTTGAGTTTCCTGGAGTATCAGTGCCTCCCTGCCGTTGGCCTCTGCTGGTGGCCCACATGAGGCCTTCAAAAGGGGGTAAAACACTTCCTCAGCGCCTCCTCGGGTTTCTCCACTACCCACCTGGCAGATCTCCAGCGGAGATAGCGTTGGTCGACAGCTGATATGTGTCCTGCAGTCTGAGCAGAGCTTTAGCTGCCCCAGTCTGGTCCTCATCGGTGGGGAAGTGCTGCCTCTGTACTGTCAGATTAGAGATAAAACCTGAAAAGAGAAAGAGACATGGAGAGGCTCCAGTTATTTGAACTGACCTTTTTCATCTTGTTAAATATAAATAAAGCACTGTATGTAACAGGAAGCAAACCTGAAAATGTTTATATGTTGGTGCTCAATTTCCATTTATTTGAGATTTATTTATAAAAAAAATAATAATAATAAAGCATGACATATAAAATGTGTCATAACTTGTGCACATTTATTAAATTTATTTATATAATATTTATTCAATTTTATTATAATTACTTAAAATATTATACATGCTTTACTATAGTATGGCCATATGGGTATAGAGTATATAGTATAATATATATTAGTATACTGACATATGTTTATAGTACTGATGTGTTCTAAACTGTGTTCTAAACTACACGCTACAAGCTGTAAGAACAACAGAGCTATGAATTTCATAATTTCGTTAATAAAATATATTAACATAGTTATTGTCAATTAACTTAATATGTTTTTTTATGATTTTGGTATAGTCATATAAAGCATTCATAAGCATTTTTCTAATTTGACTACTTGTTCTTCTCTGTCTGTTTCCATTTATATATGGATATTTAGCCACACATGAACACACTGACCATCAGTGGTGTCCTTTAGCACCAGGTTCTCCAGGTCAGCCCACTCTGAGTTCAGTCTCTTCATCAGTTTGAAGGCGTTGACCGGGTGCCCCAGGAAGCCCTCAGGGTCCTGTACCGCAGTTGAAGTCAAAGAGTCCAGCTTCTCTGCCCACCTAACACAAACACAAACACACACACATATATATATATACATTTTAGCATGTCTGAACAAACATCATTCAAACACCTGAATAATATTATAAGTTATTAATATTGTTGATTTACACTTGGGTGTCCTGTGTGTATATCCACATGTATGTGTGTGTATCTATGCATGTGTATGCGTTTATGTACATGTGTGTGAATGCATATGTGTGTATACAGGTATGTATGTTAGTATATATGCATGTGTGTGTATACCTGAACATATGGTAGTATATATGTGTATGTGCGTATATATGCATGTGTGTATATATATGCATGTGTGTGTATGTACAGGTATGCATGGTAGTATATATGCATGTGTGTATATACATGAACGTATGGTAGTATATATGTGCATATGTGTATATATGCATGTGTGTGTAACCAGATATGTATGCAAGTATATACGCATGTACGCATGTTGGTATATATGCCTGTGTGCATATATATACACGTTAGCATGTTTGCATGTACGTATGTTAGTACACATGTATGTGTGTGTGTGTGTGTGTGTGTGTGTGGGCATGTTTCTTTGTGTGTATACGCACTTTTTAACCTGCTGCAGTTTGTTCTCCTCCGCTACGATGTAATCTTTCAGCGATGTCACCAGGTCTTTCTCTGTGTACAGCAAGTCAGTCATCTGGCCTGAGGGTCACAGGGGTCAGAGGTCAGACAAAAGGCCAGTCATAGCATCAGTGTTTCAGTTCAGTGAAGAAGCCAAAATAACAAGATGTGGAATTAAAACAACTTGAGTGAAAATAAATTTGAAACGTTCGCCCTTATTGACTTGTTCCTGATGTTAGTCTGGTAGCCTCAGAGTGAATCTAAAGGCATAAAGTTTAGAGACAGATACTAAACATGCCATGGCTAACTACTGGAGGAGTGTAGCAAATATTTATATATATATATATATATATATATATATACACACACACAAGGTGGATGACAAGGTTTAGTTTCCACCATTAAACTCACCGATGGAGGTGAAGAAGTCAACATGAGCGTGGAGAGTTTGGAAGAACAAACTCAGCACCAACCAGCACAGCGCCATCCTGAAAAGAGAGAAAGAGAGGAGAGAGAGAGAAATAGAAAGAAAGAGAGAGAGTGAGAGAGAGACAGAGAGAAAGGAGTGAAAGAGAGAAAGAGAGAGAAAGAGAGAGAGAGAGGAGAGAGAGAGAGAGAGAGGAGAGAGAAAGAGAGAAAGAGCGAGAGACAGGGAAAGAGAGGAGAGAAAGGGAGAGAGAGAGAGAAAGAGAGAGAGAGAGAGAGAGAGAAAGAAAGAGAGAGAGAGAGAGAGAGAGAGAGAGAGAGAATGAGTGGAATAAGACATTGTCCGCTTTGTCAACGATTTAAACTCCAGTTAACGTTTGAAGTAGTCTGCAATTAGAGCAGAACCACAAAGCTGTGTTTTAATGAATCCCGCCAAATGACACAAACAGATCCCGTCTAGTCTCCCCACACAAACACACAGACCACATTTTAGCAAGTCGGTCCCATAAACAGGCATCTGCAGGGCAAAGCCACTGCCCTACCATCAGGGTGGGAGGCTGCATGCAGTGCTGTGCATCATTCATGTGTTCCAGTCTCTGTGTTCATTAAGTACACGTCACAAATGTTCAAGAGATATTCACGTGGAGATCAGACAGAAGACAGAATTCAAAAACGGATTAAACTGGGACTCCTAGCAACCACCTGGAAGACCCAGAGAGAGAGAGAGAACACCCATCTCCACTCTTACGTCACATCTGAGAACATCCACAGGTGTTCGTCCAGACACATCCAACCAAGAAGCTCGGCTGGTGTTCTCAAAACAATGGACTGACTACTGCAGAGTCCAGAACCTCAACATCACTGAATGTGTTTGGAGTTATTTGGATGATGAGAAGAAGTAGAAAACCTGATAAGCCAGATCCTGACCCATGGACGTACTGGCCTGCTCTTCATTTTTTCATCCCTCGTTCCTGCCATACACTCCTATTCATTTAGAAACATTGTTGCAATGGTTACAAGCCCAGGGACCAACGACACATGGAGTCAAACCACCAAACTGTCTAGGGTCTAATGAGGATATCCGGAACCTGGCCGTGTTTCAGTTTGTCAGGGGACGTGAACCTACGTAAAGGTGTGTGCCTAAAACTGGTTGGACCCACTGAGGGACCAACTCACCTGAAGTCTGAGTCCTTAGATCACCTGGCTGGGGACAGCTCAGCCCATGAACTCGTGGTCAGCTAGCTCTAGCTGTGTTCATGCAGCGTTCAGGTTTTATGAATTGATGGAAAGATAGCCACAGAAGAGAAGAGAGAGAGAGAGAGAGAAAGAGTCCGATACCAAGGAGTAATATAAGCTGGCATATGGCCAGGGAGTGATTTGCATATATAACAATAAGCCAGTTTTTTCAGACAGTCTGCAGCGGTGGGTGCTGTAAGAAGGCTTTACTATAAAGAGGCTTTACTCATTTGAAGATTTGGAGTATGTCTGTCGGTCCATCACATTCTGGTTTTGGATTATGGACAGTGATGATGTGACTGGATGGGTGTGTTAATGTGGCAGAACACTAGAGTGCATGTGTGTGTGTGTGTGTGTGTGTGTGTATGTGCGTGTGTCCGTGTGTGATTGTGTGTGTGTCAGTGTATTTGTATATGTGTGTCTGTGTGTGAGTGTCAGTGTTTGTGTCAGTAAGTGTGTTTGTGTGAGTGTGTATGTGCGTGTGTCTGTGTGTGTGTGAGTGTGCGTGTCTGTGTGTGTATGTGTGTGTGTCAGTGTTTGTGTCAGTAAGTGTGTTTGTTTCATTGTGCGTGTGTCTGCGTGTTTGTATATGTGTGTCAGTGTTTGTGTCAGTGTGTGTGTCAGTGTGTATGTGTTTGTCCGTGTGTGAGTGTCAGTGTTTGTGTCAGTAAGTGTGTGTGTGTGTGTATGTGTGTGTGTGAGAGTGTGTGTGTGTGTGTCCGTGTGCGTTTGTATATGTGTGTCAGTGTTTGTGTCAGTGTGTGTGTGTGAGTATGTGCGTGTGTGAGTGTCAGTGTTTGTGTCAGTGTGTGTGTGTGTGTCAGTGTGTATGTGTGTGTCCGTGTGTGAGTGTCAGTGTTTGTGTCAGTGTATGTGCGAGTGTGTGAGTGTTAGTGTTTGTGTCAGTGTGTGTGTGTATGTGTGTCTGTGTGTGAGTGTAAGTGTTTGTGTCAGTGTGTATGTGTATATGTGTGTGTCAGTGTGTATGTGTGTGTCCGTGTGTGAGTGTCAGTGTTTGTGTCAGTGTGTGTGTGTGTATATGTGTGTGTGTGTCCGTGTCTGTTTGTATATGTGTGTCTGTGTGTTTGTACACGTGCCTGTTGGAGGGGGGGTCTGTAAAAACCCAACACCCCTATAAACCGTGAGGCAGAGCGGGGGGAGGAGAGGAGAGAAGGAATGCTTTAGTAAATGTGTTAATCACACGTACGCACAGTGTGCTGGAGGTGTCGCACCAAATCTGTTCACCATCTGCCGCACTGGGGCTTTTCACTCGCGGGAAAACAGAAGCTAAATTTAGTTTAACGTTTTGTTTTTGCAGATTTACAACTTGTTAAATCTCAGTCCATCGATGAGGTCAGCATACGAACAGCAGCTCAGCCTCTGTGACCGCTGCATGCACTGGACTCTTACTAACACACTACACTTCACATGTGTTCTGCTTTGTTGTTTAGCGGTTGTTTAGCTGACATGCCTGCACACCGAGATTATGCCATGTGTAAGTAAGTCTACTATACTTATATCTACTATAACACTATTATATACTAACACCAGCTACTCACACTAGCCCACAATTAACAGCCGAAGCCTCAAAATGACCAGACCTGGCAACACTTGGTGTTTTAAGATATGTTAATGTATATGTAGCAATATTCATATTTAGATTCTTTAAAGGAGCAATGTGTAATTTTTTAGCTTCAAAAATTCCAAAATGTACTAAAACGATCACGTTTATTAAAAGACGTTGCAGAGATATCTACTGAATTTAGCATGCTAGTCCCAACCTGTCCTGTCTCATAATACCAACCTGAAGAGACGATAGCGAGTCACTGTAGCGCTGTAGGAGTGGAATCAGTCCAAATGCCCCAACGGTAAATTCAAAACTCCCAGATAGCATATTCTAATTAATTTGACAGATTGCGTCATCTTACATATCGCTCCTTTAATGAGATTGTCGGCAATAACTGGAGGTAAAATGTCTTTACAGTAAAATCGACTGCCTGAAATCTACCAGCGCCTCCGTGTGGAGAATCTTCATCCTGCTAGACCTAAAATATCACTGTATATGGTCATTATTTAATAAATTATGTTATAATATGCTTCTCTGAGCAAATCATGCGCAGCGTCATGTACTTAAAGAACCTGTTACAAAGTGAGTCTATTTGTAAAACACACAATAAAAGACACATGCCAGACTTAATCTTATAGTTATTATTATAGTACTAGTATATATCGTCTAATAATAATTATTATCAATGCATTTGATATTATATTTGTATGTGTAGGCTTTTTATTACCATAAATATATTTAATAAATTATTTGTATATATATGCCTATTCTTATTATTATCATTATCAACACATTATAGTATTTGTATATTTATGCCTATTCTTCTTATTTCTTATATATATATATATATATTTTTTTTTTTTTGTATATAAGGCACTGCAGATTCTGTTTTGCTTATTCCAACCTAGTAAATCTTAGAAAAACGAAATCAGAAGGTCATAGGTCACCCATGATTCAGACAATAAAACAAAACACTGAGCTTTTATCAGATGTCTAGTTTTAAAAACAGCCCAACACTTTTATTCATGTCCCAAAAATTGACTGGATTATTGACTGATTATTCCGATCCATGTGAAACGATCCATTCTAGAATCATACGGTAATATCTGACCACCTTCAGATGGACAACTACTAATCTAAATCTCGTACACTAAACCAAGTGAGGCCTCCAACACACATAACGAGAGGAATGTGCTTCTTCCTCCAAAGTGCTTTGGCAAACCGACAGGACTGACGGGTTTACACTGTGTGCTTGACTCCTGGGACAGCTCTGAAGGCGTCCTGCCACCGAACATAGCTGCAGGCTAAATAATGAGCAAAGACACGCGGCACTCAGACTTTTAACCCCCGCAGCTCCAGATTTAAGATTACACCAAATCTCAGTGTACATGACTGAACAGTCTGGCCACGAAGAAGAAATGGAACTGAAAGTAACGGAAGCCTTTCCAGCCGCACACACCGCCGACTGTGTGGGGTCCATTCGTCTAGTAATCAGATCTACACTTATCTGTTAGTATCTCTACTACACAAATCCACAAAGACCTTGTGTGTTTGGACCCTTAAACTCCAAACCTCCATGTGTAGAGTGGCATTCCTCACTCTAACAGCTACGTCACCCAGGCTCCACGTTATCAGTTCATAACAGCTAGTAGCCACTGAGAAATTCATAGCAGTTAGTGAATACCTTCTGAATCATTTACAGTATTTACTGAATAATTAAGACGTATTTAATCATTCATTGTAAATTCTTGATAAATAAAATAGATGCTGAATAATTCATAGAAATTTATGAAAAATTAGTCGTAATCAATAGCACTTGCAACCAATAAATTATCAGACTAGCTACTAAATAATTCATAGCAATTACCACGCAGATAAAAATATCCAGTAAACCGATACTTACAAAAACACTCATGAGCAGGTTAGTGCTAAATAATCACATACGTAAACTCAGGGAGAGGTACTAATGACAGCAAAGTGATCTAGTCTAGATATTATTCACACTGAGGTCATACTTAATCGTTTCCTATTAAGGATCCATTAATATCATAGCTGATTACAAATAATAATGAGAAAGAACTTAGCTCCCTGAATAAAATCACCAGTAAATCATTGAGGAAATAGATATTGTAAGAACTACGTTAAATAATTCACCATTGATAGCAACCCATGAGGAGGCAGAATTCGGAAGAGGAATCATGGTAGGAGAGACTTTGATCCATAGATAAAAAAATTTCCACTCTATAACAGGACTTAATAGGAAACGAAGTTAATAATAACCTTAAATATTACAATAGAGGCGTATGATTGAGATTAAGACTGAACATGATGACACCTTGACACGGTCAAGTATTTATAAGTGACCTATCGTCACTATTAAATACTAAGTCACTAATACTGAAGAGCACGGCATGCGACACGCTATTTAGACACTACCCTGCACCTTACGTTGGGACCTCCCTTGTAACGAGTACACAATGAGTACAGCAAGACGGATATCTAGACTCAATATCTAACTGCGCAACAAGAAAGCAGTCGTGCTCAATCGATCTAGTCCATTCATACAGATGAGTATCACAGAGACACGCGTGTCCACCACAGAGGACCAACATGTTGGTTAATGGGGTAGTATATGTTGGTTAGAATGGACGATTATTTCAGAGCTTCCAAAAGCAAGTGTAGGCATGCTAGATGTGCCCAAAGCACCACATACTAGAATAATACTGCTGACGACCATGCCTTGTTAGGTAGGTGCTAGGGGGGGTTCATGACCATTGGAGAAGAAACAAGGGTACAATAGAGGTACTTATAAGAGAAACAAGAATGGGACTACACAGGGTCTGGAACTGTAGAAACTACAGGAGTGTCCCTATATGGTCAGTGTTGAGTCTGAATGACGTGAGAGGACAAGAGTGTTAAACGCATTGGTACCTGCATGGAAGTGGCCAAGCCCTGAGGGGGTCCGTTGGGTGTATATACCTAATAATTAGGCAACTTTCATGAATTAGTGATATTTATTATAGTGTAGTATTAGCACTAAATAACAAATGTTTCTTAACAGCCATTTCACGAATATTTCGTGTCTAATAGCTGAGATAACCCTAAACGATAACTTGAAATACGCGTTGGTTGTCCTCATTCAAGTTAAAAGCACACAATATAAGGATGTCAGCAAATACCTCAACCACCACTCTTATCATTATTCCTATGTTATTATAATCATGTAGTCACATAGTGAAAGATTCAATACTTTTCCAAGTAGATATTCTGCCGAATTCCCCATTTTTTATACATACCTACGTTTCTACCTATCACTGAATTTAGTACCTACAGATACTAATTCCCGGGAGGCGATGGCATTTTTTGAATAGATTCGTTAATAGGAGTCACACTGTATCGACTTGTGTAGTTGAAATCTCTTTAGGGCCTGTTCTTTTCAAAGGATACGGGAGATCAGATCAATTACTGTGAACTGCTAACTTCTACACGTCTGTGCGGGTAAGATCCTCCATAAGTTAGATGTTAGAGGGTGCTGGACCGAGGATATGTGCTATAACTTGCTCTCAAGACGGAACATGTTACCTGGTCGAGTGTCCGCCTCCAAGGAAGTGTGCAGAGAAATCAAACAAGAATCTGTGAGCCCGACCATCAAGACTCCAGTTGTACGTCAACACCACGAGCTCTGGGAGGAAGCGAGCCAGTAAGAGCAGGAGGGCAGAGGAGCCAAACTGCCATTCAAATCTCCTGCAGCAGCTTTCGCACTCAATGATGCCCCCACTTAGTCCCCCTCCTTTTGACCCGATCCTCTCAAGAAGTCCTCCACATTTACAGCTATAAACCTAGAACAGGAGAGCCGTGGTTGTGGAGCGCTCTGGAATAAGGGATGCAAAGTGTAGTGCTGGATCGGGTTAGGGTGTTCGGGGATCGGAGCTCTAAGGCAAGTTCACTATAACGCTAATGCATTTAAAAGAAGGGTGTTAAGAGTATATGAGGAAGACGGAGGCTTATGGATAGAGGCGAGCACACGTCGTTCTGACGCTATCCACTGCTCCATTGTCGATAACTTTTTCTTGGAGTATGTGGCCAGATGTGGGCGCAAAAGGTATAAGGAGACAGCTCGCAGGCAGTGTTAGAGACGCTCAAGCTGAGACTGGCTCTTTTTTTTAGATATAAAACTACACAATATCTTCATCCAGACGGGAGTGCTCGGCACGAGCTAACCGAAACCTCCTACTCACATATGTATAAGGGGTAACTTTGAAGAAATCTCGGCGGGATACTGCAAATAAATGATGAGAACCTCAAAAAACATACATTAATTTTTCTTACAATGTGTGACGCCCTTCTCAAGGATTTTGCAGTGTTATACTTACTTATCCGGCGGGTCCAGTAACTCTTTACCTGAGAGACTCTCGGGGCCTCGGGGAGTGGTTGAGGCCTGTACAAGATGGCCTACACCATTCTCCCCAGAATGAGAACCCACAGCCCCTCCCACAAGTGCTTAAGACCATAGGTGTGTTTACAAGTTGTCACCGTGTCAAGGACATACAGCAGAGAAAAGAAATGTGATACGACTAACATGCTGTACTGCTATATTGGTTGGTTGGCAACTCTCTTCTAATTGCAGCAGCATTACTTTAGGTATTTTTCATTTTTAATTTGTCTGGTGTCAGAGTGCTGTAGAGTTGCAGTGTGTATGTTGGTCGTACTGGATTAATCTGGAGGTCGAAAGGGTGAGGCCAACTATGTCCAGAATCGCTATGTAGTCCAACTTTTGCTGATACAGTAACAGTATTAGCCCAAACCCTGCATGCACTAAGACTACTTAGGCATTATTGTATGTTGGCTCCTCATTTGGCAGCTACTTGATGGAAAGTAGTATCACGTTCAGCCTTAATAATGGTGCACGCAGCACGTTATAAAAAAATGTATAAAACCGCCTCGAACCATTTAGGTGGTGCAGAACTGGGTTGGGTGGTTACGTAAATCCAACAAGTAGCTTATCAACTTAAGACAGAGAGGACGGAGGATGGGCCTATGATTTGATGCTATCTACATTAAGCCAGTGAATGGTTTTCTAGCCTTCCCTGTATTCTTAGTCAGCTCTTAGTGTCCTATGCATCGAGAGACCCTCGATGAGTCTCTGTCCATGGCATGAATGTAGGCAGACTATAGTGCCTCCCTGTATTTTTATTACTGGGTTTTCGTGATAGCGATTTTCTGAAGAGGTGATGCGTGGCTCTCTCGCCTGCACCGGGGGTATGCGTTTGCCTTTGTGAATCTATTGCTGCGGGAATCTCTCTATCGAACTCCTCCATTAGCTATGCACCTCAATCCCGTTCGGGGTTGCCAGATTGGCCGTACTGTATCCCGCTAATTCCCGCCCAGTGGTGGGCGTTAGTGAATGTCACAACACCTGACTAAGCTGGTAAAGTTACCCTCGTTGTGATTTACATCCCAATTTTTTAACTAGAATCATAGCGGTAGGAACCACCAGAGAGTTGTATGTTCGCTTACAAGTAATACCGCAATCGAGGGATGCTGATCATCGAGTTCATGATTGTCATAACCGTCTCATTTAACACGGAAATATGGGAAACAAAGCCATGGAGTAGTCTACTAGCCTGTTTGTAATGCAATTCAGCTACGATGGAGATAGAAAAGATAAGAAATTCTAACCCCAGAGCACCCCCCCCCCCGCCCCCGTCTCGCATCAAATATTGTATTTTAGGTGAAGATCAGTGGAACCAATAAAAACTTGTCACTTTAATGTTAGATATGACACCACTCTAAAACCCTTTTAATCTATTGATAATATGAATGGTACTGTCGATTTAATTATTAGATAAGTGTCCTGGATTGGCTGGGGTTGATCAGAGGAGACTCAGATTAGAGAGAATTTGGCAGTTGGCATGAGTCGAGATGTGGTATGAAACGCATGGTACGTGTTGGTTTGTTTGTTTTGTTTCGGGTTTGTGGTTGTCGTCTTGGTTTGAGTTCGATTGTCTGTAGTTAGCATTAGTTTCATAAGATCCAGAACCGTCTGGGGAGTCTCTAATCAGGGTTGGGGGCCACTACAGAGCTGTACAGTCACCAAATTAAACCATCCTGAAAAATGATAGAGGAGTGGTGGATGGGTTGGGGATTCATTTTTTCCATGAAAGAGGCTCTTTAACTTTAAGTTATTTTATAAAAAAGGGGATTTTTTCCATCGAAATAAGAATCGCCACGACAGACCTTTATCCTGAACCCCGTACATATGGCATTTTTTTCGAACTTTATATACCCACTTTTTGTCTGTTACTCCCGCACGCAAACCACTTCTCCGCAGCTCTGGAAGGACCGCCATTCTGGTGGAGGTCCAATTTATGAAAAATTAGGGACGGGCAACTCTCTCCTACGTAACCACTGATCTCGTCTATGACGAATGTACTGTTTATATGTTATTACCATGAGAAAATAGTGTTTTTAAACGTCCATCCTGGGAGTAAAAATTGCCTGCAAATAGAAGCAGCATATTGTTGATTTGAGTTATGTGTCTCTAAGTGGATGAACGGTCAATTATTTGTTAAATAGTAAAATATAATTGGTTTCAAATAATTAAGCACTTATTATATCATAGTGTGAGACAGTTTATATAGCATAATATTGCTGACCACCTCAAAGGACCGCGTTAAAACCAAAATAGCCCGATGGTGGCTAGGGGAAGGGTTAAAGATGCGGACAATCTGGCAACACAAATCCGGCCAGGATACGTGCGGCGCCTCACACACGCTGAAAGTGGGCTTCAGTTTAGAAGCCAGTCGGCTCACATTGCGCATGCGCGGCCCTTTGCAGCTAGTTTCTGTGCCACTGGACAAATTCTGCAAATAGGGTTTCAAGGACAAAAAAAAAGATGAGGTTTCTGCTTTTTTACAGAGAGATTCGAAGCTAGAAGAAACCACCCAGACATGGGGCACACAGTGAGGCGTGGAATACAGGGGACCTTGAATGTGTAATAGCAGGTTCGTCAGACGAGAAGCTGGGTAGGACGCAGTACTGCGGGCGTACAGAAATCCAAAAATAGGTTTAAGATACTGGTACAAAAGTATGACGAGATTAACGGAATCTATAGCACCTATTCATGACCCTTCTTTGAAACACAAACTGTCCGTCTTCCATAATTTTACTAGTAAAGCAGCTATCCTGTGTCGTGGAGCACTACTGTTCTCTATCTGAAGTATTATTCTCTCTGGAGATCTTTATGACCAGGGAATGACCATTGCAGTCAGGGTTGTTGGGGTCTGTAACAGATTCCAAGACTAATTGGGGGGGAATTTGCATGAGCTTATTAGCGTATTACCCTCAGTGTTGCAGTAGCTCCCTTATTAAAGAAGTAGTTTGGCCGCGTATTTAAATAATAGAATTCCACATCGAACTCAGGAATGATATTAGTCTAATTTGCTTAGTGTATCTTCCAGTCATATTCTCTGGAAACATGTACAATAGGATTCCCTGTGTACAGGATCAGAGGGAAAGGTCGAGAGCGTCAGAGTGACGGGCTATGGTTTCTATTCCTATGACCGGGCATTAGGCTGTTGTGAGTATGTATGTAGTTTTTCGCTGAAAGTACCTAGGACTGTGATGGTATTCGGGGATATATACCAGGTGTGGATCGACTACACCACTCAAAATCAATACAAAAGTGCCGTGGTACACATAGAGTTTACGGTGCACAACATAGCACGCAATCTAAGAAGGAAAAATCTCAATCGGAACCAAAGGGAGATAAAGAGAAATAGAATAAACACACTTGTGGGTTTTTTTTGGGATAGAATGTTTAGACTTTTACTTGACATTGAGAGACATGCCGAATGGATTCCAAGTTGCACACTCCAGGAGCCCTCTTACGAACTCCTGAGGGACACAGAAGGTGCTGGGGCATAAATGCCTAAATGATTAGCACAAACGAAATATGGCCGCACCAGATAAGTGAGGTTAAAGAGTAGCAAAAAGTCAGTTGCCACACATGATTCCCTAAGTGAGCACACTAAGTTGCTCGCGTGTGTTAGCTCAAGAGTATAATATACATCATGTAATCAGATCAAAATGTTGAGGTTTCATCATTTTATTGATCTCTGGGGTAAACCTTTCATTCGTTCCTTCCCAAACACAGTGCACCGGACGTAAAATCCCAAACATCATCTCCTTCTGGGTGCAGCTATTTGTTTTGAATAGATGGAATGTGAAAATAATATTGCTGTTGTGTGTGTCAATAGTACAGCCATTAGGGTCCTGAGAGTGGGAGCTCTGTTATAGGCTTTATATAAAAGATGCAGGTTTCTTTACCATGGTGGTGATGGTAACCAGGGGTTACCAGTCTATCAAACCAGGCGCCCATAATTGCCATTTTATTATAGTGGTACTATCATAAAACTCCAGCACTCCCTAAACCGTACATTATGAAGTGAATTGCAGTGTTCTTAGATGACAGTTAGATGAACAAAGAGATGGAGATCCGATATCTTCTATACAATCAATATAGGAATTCCTCCTCCGTTCAATCCCCTATATGCGTGGTAATCGCGTACTTACTTAAGATGAATGAACATAATGGATTGGCAGGTTTAGGCCCCGAAACCTTTCATTCTAAACCAAACATGTGGAGAATCTCATCTCCTAAATGTTACACCACTTTTAATCCTGTTCCATTTGATCTCTGGCTGTGTCCTTCTGTGTCAACAAGCGACAAGCAAGTGCTGGTAGGCGTCTATAGAGTTCGACAGGGGTTCCCATTTGTGAGGCCAGAAACAGAAAACATCAGGTCGATGGGAGGAGGTTGTACCATCTTGAGTGAGAGCAACAGGAAAACTCCTAAGCTGGGACACGGTCAACTGGTTCATCACAGCATATCCAACTATGCGAGGAAGCTTTTACAGGCATCAGCCTCTTTAGATGTCTGGGTCTGGTCAGCACTGTGATTCATCAGTGCCCTAAAAATCCATTCTCAGATGATTATGCACTATCAGGCAACCAGGGCGTGAAGGCACATATTGCGTGAGGGGTTCGTCAGGGGGTCCCAAATATAAGGCCATAGACGACACGGACGTAATGCCACTAAACGGACTGGTTCTGCTCTGAATACACTGGCTACTGTACTGAGAACTCCATTCCCACACAAGTAGCTTGTTGCTACCCAAACAATGAATCCTGGGTTACCAGTGACTTGAAGAGTCTACTTAATGAAAAGATGAACTCTAACAGAGGTTACTGGCTCCAGCGTGTGGAAAAAACAAGAGAAAAGAGAAAGATGAAGAAGCAAACTACGCTTTAGGATAGACTAGAAGATAGGCATTGCAGTCTGTGAGGGGATTGGGATGAATTGATAGAGATATCCTGCTTCCAGAGGAAAGTTGAGAATATAGCCGACGGGGGACTCCGCAGAAGATG
Source organism: Prochilodus magdalenae (assembly GCA_024036415.1). Lineage (NCBI taxonomy): Eukaryota > Metazoa > Chordata > Actinopteri > Characiformes > Prochilodontidae > Prochilodus > Prochilodus magdalenae. Next base: position 226,323 of record JAMWET010004383.1, read on the forward strand.
TACGGGGGGACAAAATCGAAGCTGAAAATGAGGATTGCATTGGGCCCCAGACACACATCAAATCCACGTGTCACCAGACTACCTGGATTCCTGACAGTAGTTTGCTCCTCTACTAGCACGAGATCCCCATCGTGGTCTCTGCCAGTATGGGTTGTCAACACCCCGTCAGAGGGAAGTGCCGCACCCCACCCCCAAGGTATCACCCGATTTCACACCGCGTACCTTCCTCTCTACCTTTACCATCTAGAAGACCAACCTCGGCTGACAACCCCTCAGCTCTGTCGAGCACACACTTAACCTGATTTCATTCACACCATTGTCAGAACATTACCCACCCTAGCCATCCTTCTTTAAACTTCCACCACCCCATAGGCTGTGTCATATCGTGGGGCCAACTAGGTGATATAAGAGGCGGAACTGGTTCGAAGGGCCTTCACCAGGGCATCAAACCCTACAGGGGTGTCAGTGCGGAAGAAAAGGATGTAAAGTACAGCTGTGTTGGGGTTTTACTTCGTACGGTCGCAAAGACATCTGTTTTTTGGCGACCTCAAACTGTAAGATTGACTCAGAGCTTTCTTTCGTGTTTGTGAATGACTTTTAGTTATGCCCTGGTGCCACGGACCTACAGCCCCACATCCACTGTACCATAATATGTTGATCCCTCCTAGCACTTAACCTTCACTCATTATATGAAATGACACATGATGCCGTGGCGGACTGGGTTCATACCTAGCGATACCGCTAATCCGACTAAGGTGGTGGGGACTCTAAGAGACTGTGGTGACGAAGTTACACCCCCCCCTGATATCAGCCACCATCGTGTGGTGTTGATTGATATTAGTCTATGCTTATGGGCAGTGGAGGCCACCCTCACTGATCACCTCTCTGGACCAGGTTCCTCCAACAATAAGGTTAGTTAGGGGACGTAGTGGGAATCAACTAGCCTTGACCTTTGTGAAGTGCCTGAGTTTTAACACGAAATAAACCAAGATGGATACCAGAACACCCATCAAGAGGGAACGAGAGGACATGCAGGGGAGATGCCCACCTATCTAACGGATACAATAATCTATCTTGATCATCTATCTATCTATCTATCTAATGCCTATGTTCTGAAAACTTGAATTACTAATCTATAACTGTATCTATCTATCTATTAACAAATACCAAGTGTTGCTCTGCTCATTCCTGGGCTGGACACAGCTGGGAGAGGTACCGGTATGGGGTTCTTTGTTTATGCAATACGGTTGTGCTTTTCCAGGGGTATATACCATGAGAAGCTCATGCCACTGTGCAGGAGGCCCGTCTTTCTCTTCTCTCTCTCTCTCTTTAATTTGTTCTTTCCACCTTCTGACACACAATCGACATGCTCTCTCTCTCTCTCTCTCTCTCTCTTTTAGCTTTCTTTTCTTTCTCTCTAACTCTCTCTCCTCTTCAGCCGCATGCTCTTTTTACTTTCTTACGCCCCCCCTCTTTTCTCTACTCTCGCACTACGCTACCAGTCTGTCCTCTCTCGCTCTTGCTCCTTACTCTCCTGACACGAAAGGAATGCTCAATTCCAGAGAATGCTCATGCTCACTGTGGCAGGAGGCCGTCATTCTCTCTCTCGCTCTCTCTTTACTTTCTTTCCCTCTCTCTCTCTCTCTCTCTCTCTCTCTCTCTCTCTCTCTCTCTCTCTTTACTTTCCATTCCCCCCCTCCTCTCTTCTCCTCTACTCTCTCTCTCTCCTAAAGAGAAAGTCAATTCCCAGAGAAATGCTCATGCTCACTGTGCAGGCAGGACGGCCGTTCATTCTCCCTCTCGCTCTCTCCTTTACTTTCGTTCACCACTCTCTCTCATTCCTGCCGTCCTTCTGTTTACTCTCATCACTTCTCTCTGTCTCTTACTCAATCGTCTTGCCTCTCCACATTGTACATACATAGTCACTCATAAAGAGAAGCTACACAATTATCCAAGAAAGAGAGAATGCTCATGCTACGACGGTGGCAGGAAGGCCGTTAATTCTTCTCTCTCGCCTTCATCTCTGTAGGTTGCTCTTCCTCAGATCTGCTATATCTGCTATGCTTACTTGACTTTGCCCACACATCCATATATCTCTCTTACTCACTCTCTCCCCTCACTCTCTCTCTCCTCTCTCTCTCTCTTTGAAACCTTTTCGGTTTCCCACCTCCTCTCTCGCTCTTCTCTTTACTTTCTTTCCCCTTCTATCTCTCAACTCTGCCTCTCTTCTAATTTCTCTTCACTCTCTTCTCTCTCTCTCTCTCTATCTTCTCTTCTCTTCTCGCTATTCTTTAGCATTGCCTTCACCTCTCTACTTTCGCTCTCTCGCCTCTCTCTCTCTCTCTCGGCTCTCGTCTTTACTTTCCTTTCCCTCTCTATCTCTCCCTATCCTTCACTTTCTTCCCCTCTATCTTCTCTCTCTCCGATCTCCTCTCTCTCCTCTACATCTATCTCTCTCTCTACTTACTTTCAGGCTCTCTCTCTTCTCTCTGTACTCTCTATCTCCCTCTGCTTCTCTCTCTCTCTCTTCTTCTCTCTCTCGCATATCCTATTACGTTCTTTCCCCTCTCTCTCTCTTTACTTTCTTTCCCTCTCTCTCTCTCTCTCTCTTTACTTTCTTTCCCCCTCTCTTTCTCTCTCTCTCTCTCTCTCTCTCTCTCTCTCTCTCTCTCTCTTTACTTTCTTTCCCTCTCTCTCTCTCTCTCTCTCTCTCTCTCTCTCTCTCTTCTATTTCTCTCTCTCTCTCTCTCTCTCTTTACTTCCCTCTCTCCTCTCTCTCTCTCTCTCTATCTCTTTACGCTAATCTCCCTCTTTCCATTTCTCTCTCTCTCTCTCTCTCTCTCTCTCTCTCTCTTTACTTTCTTTTCCCCTCTCTCTCTCTCTCTCTCTCTCTCTCTATCTCTCTTTACTTTCTTTCCCTCTCCCTCTCTCTCTCTTTACTTTCTTTCCCTCTCTCGCTATCTCTCTCTCGCTCTCTCTTTACTTTCTTTCCCTCTCTCTCTCTCTCTCTCTCTCTCTCTCTCTCTCTCTCCCTCTCTCTCTCTCTCTCTCTCTCTCTCTCTAAGAGGATACAGACAGAATTAAAGTGATACTCTTTTCTCCACCAGCACGTCTGTAATTAGGCTCTAAATCTGTAATGTCGACTTCAGCTCAGCCGTAACCTTTACTTTCATCCCTGCACTGCCCCGACAGGCCAACCCTGGGATGAGGATTTAAGGAAGGAGGCGAAGGAATTTACGAATGTGTGCTTCGGTGTTTGTTTGCGAGTTCGTGCCTCCTCACACATTCAGTTTAGAGCAGATCTGGGTCAATGTGCTCGCTAATGCGCGAAAATGGCCTCTAAATCAGAATCACCTGCAGAAAGGGGATGTGACATGCGACGGGCCACTGTACTGTATTATAGGCATATAGTAGACTTTAACACTGTCACTGTGTCAGTGGTGTTCTGATCAGTGGTGTTACAGTCAGTGGTGTTACTTTACTGGGGATGTTCAAATAATACACTGTGTTTTACTGAAATCACATCTTTACACCATGTTTGCACTCTGAGTAGTAATGTCCTTACACAGTAGTCACTGTAACAACACTTAAACTGGATCTAAACTAAAATAAAAAAATAAAACAAAGTAAAACTTTTAAATAAAAGACATAAATAATTGAACCTTTCACAAACATTAAATTAAACATGACCAGGATGAACAGAAAGTGACCACAGCATAGAATAGACCAGCACTACTAAAATACATGTACACTGTATGGTGACAATAAGTGAAACATTAAATATTCATATAATTACATGGAAATGCTCACAGTTTAATTGCAGAACTTTTAGATGCACTACACTCATCATCAAAACACACCCAGAAGAAAGTGTGGGACTGCAGTGCTGTTGGGAAGGAGGATAAAGGTTACCGAGGAACAATAAATGGTTATAAATTGAGACCGATATGGACAATATTTATTGAGCTACACATACAGAAGTAGTGCCATGGCGCTGGTACTAACAGTATGACTCATGTAGGGAACCACTGCTCGCTGAATGTCCAGAATTGTAGCTGTTGGGTCAGTCAGCTGCAGTGATAAGGCCTGTCCCTGATTACACCACATGCACGGCCGAGTGTGAAACCTGAATCATTAGCATGTCTTACAATGTCAAATCCACCCACCAAGTTTCATTCCTGTCGGTTGATTCCTTCTGGATGCAGCTGTTTTTTTTGCCACAATTCTTTTGATGATGAGTGTATTATTATCTGGGTACCTATTATTATTATTATTATTATTATTATTATTGTTAACCCATTAGAGCCCACAATGGTGTAATAGCCCCAAGCCCTTAAAAAGTCTGGAAAGTTCCTTATGCAGCTTTATGCTTTATTTATAGGGGCCATAGAGTCTGTGTCCAAAATGGCGTACTTCCATACTATACAGCACTCGAGAATAGTCAGTATGTCCGAATACGTAGTGTTCACAAAACGATACGCCAAAGTCCCCAGATGACATACTACACCGGGAGAGATTTTGAAGTATGCCACCACAGTATACTGTCCTATCCCATGATTCCTACAGAGTCCTTCAAAACAGTGAAAATAAAATGGCGGAAAGTGAGCCTGCTGTTTACAAACCAATAAATTCCTCAGAATGTGTTTTCTGCGACCTCCTGCTCAACGCCGCCTCCATGTGGAAGTGTTCATCGTGAATACTAACCCCAGCGAACGCTACTTTCATCAACAGATGGTAAAAAATTTGAAGACTTTTGTTTTTTAAAGAATGGAGCTCGCTGCTGTTACATGACGTCAGCGGAGATCCGGGTCAAAGGACACAGGTAAGATGGCGGCCGTAGTGCATCCAAGGATGTGTGCATTCTGCACTCACTAACATTTACCTAACGCTCTTATCCAGAGCGACTTACAAGGTTAATGATTACAGGTAGGCCGACATAGTGTTAGGAGTCTTGCCCAAGGACTCTTATTGGTGTAGCTCAGCATAGTCACCCAGACTGATATTCAAACCCCAGTCTCCCACACGAGAGGTGTCACCCTGAGTAGAGGTGTTACCCACTGAGCTACCCCAACCACTAACAGTATGTACTTCTTTAACGGCTGAGCCGTATGTACTGGATCCAGTTCAGTACGTACTGCTTAAGTATGCCAAGTGGGACGAAGCCAGAGACTCATAAGTGACATATACTGAACATCTGGGATGTAGTCACATGACGTGAATTTGTGAACATGTGACCTCATTTACAGCATGGCTGGTGTGCTTGGTTAGTGCACGAGACCAAACCAGCTCATTTTAAAAACTTGGTATTTATAGCCATATAACCAATTTCACATAAACCCCATTCTGACCTGTTTCTACAACAAAACGATGAAATACAACACAGTTGTTACGACGTGTTACATCAGTACTTTGATTATTTTTTAAATTGTTACAGAAGATTACATGACCTCTTTGTCACAATAAGACTAAACCTTTCTAATCTCACCGATCCATCATTATTCTTGGGCTCTTATGGGTTAAGGAAGTTTCAGTATTTCATTATAAAAATTAAGAATCTGCAATGTGCCACACAATCTTTATTATATTTGATAATCGTTTTTTACTTTGATATTTACAGACAATTTCAGCATTTAAACGATTCAGTAATACAAAATTGAGATTACTAATCACTAAATATGGCAAAAATGGCTCCAAGAAACAAATTTGCACATCTGTCTGTGTTCTACATGCTAAGCTGAAATGAGTATAATTCATGTTCCTGTTTTGGGCTCAGTCACCGTGTTTACAGGCAAAACGTTCAAATGTAATTTAAATAAATGTATTTCCAAGGAATTTGGGGCAATGAGCGATTTCGTGTTGTAGACTTCTGGGATGAAGACTCCTGAACTTTGACCTTTAGTGCTGCTGGTTTGGCTGCACTGACCTCTGTAGCGGTGGTGCTAGCTATACTGTCACATGCCAAAGTTTGAACCCATCAAGTAACCTTAATTTGAACCTGTAACACGCATATGGGTCATTTTAGCACACAGCTTCTACCGTTGGGTTTTACTTAACCTACTTATTTAATTAAAAAAATAAAACATGCCATAACAATGTGCCCTGATGTTCCAAACTGTTAATCTGAGCAAACAGAGTATGGGGAAGTTAGTCTGTAGAGGATGTTCTGACTTATTTATACCTAGAAAACCATGTGACCAGGGGATAATATGTGGTCATTCAGATAACTGTATCATCATTACGGTATACAGGTGTGGTATACAGCTTGTAAACTTCACTCATTTGGGCTCAATTGGGTTCAAGGATGGGAAATTAGTGGGCCAGGTAGGGTTCCCACACACCCCGATGCCTTTTAGTCCTCTTTTTGAGATGAACTATTTAAAATGTTCACTCACGAACAAGCGGCTCACTCGCCTAACGGTTAACCACAGGCTCTAAATGCTAGTTAGCTAGTAAGCTAGCATCTGACTTCCGTCATCCATTCCACCAAATAGGTGAGTAAAGCATCACTTCTATGTTATAAAGGTTAGGTTATAGTTTTAGTAGCCGCTCACTCGCCTAACGGTTAACCACAGGCTCTAAATGCTAGTTAGCTAGTAAGCTAGCGTCTGACTTCTGTCATCCATTCCACCAAATAGGTGAGTAAAGCATCATTTCAATGTTATAAAGGTTAGGTTATAGTTTTAGTATCGTGTCCAACCCCCACCCCCCCCAACACACGCACACACACACCTTAATGATGTCCTCCATTTGACGTTCTGAAAGTGTAGTACTTGGATGTCTTGGTCATGCTCTTCCACACAATGTCTACTTCCAACCATTGTCTTGCTGGAAGATCCCATCTCCTCCTGGGAAGCCAATGAGCGTGTATGGGTGTACATGGTCTGCAAGGAATGATTCACACCCAAATCGGTGGAGAGTGCCTTCCACATGTGGAAGTGGGCCCACAGAATGCCATGGGAACAAGACTTTCTTTTTTTGAGCTAGGTGCTGCCGACATCAAAAATAGGAAGTGGTCATAATAATGTGGTCATAATAAAGTCAACTATGTGTATAGTTTTCCTACAGGTCAGTGTGCAGCTCTGTATTCTCATTAGCTGTTGTTTATGTTCACGTTTATGTTTATACAGTTCATAGTTAGCAAGTTAGCTTGCTAGCCATCGGGACCAAAATGAAGGGTTTTTGTGCCACCAGTTCTCTGGACCAGCTTCGGTTTATTTCACAAGGTGGTGCAAACTGCAAATGTCTAGTGTGACTGTGGCTTTAGTTGCTTAACCCCTTGTTTGGTTGATGTTCGGAATTGTGTTTACCATTCGGGGGTGATTATCCAACAACTACCTAGACTAAGGTGCTCTTTGCAGAGTTCATGTCTGTTCTTTGGTGTCATTTGGCCAGATCAGGCCACTAGCAGTTCAGAAAACAAAAACTGATATGCACATCATCAAGAAAAACAACAACAATGAAAATTCAGTAGCCTAAATGTATGACCTTTCAAATCCAACTCTTCTAAATCTACACACACTACGTTTTCAGTCCATCAAAAAATTTAAATAAAAAATTATCCTAAGCAAGTAAACAAGGCCAGGACAGAAGCAATTGTGTTAAAAGAAAAGCATCAGGAATGAATATCAACATTATCCTTGGCTTTCTTGATTCCATTCATGTCATAGGGGGATTTCCAATCTTTCCAATTCCCCAAACATTGAGATTGACACCCTACATTAGCCTATAGATTTTAGATTCCAACCACAATGTAACCCACCTGATGCGGCAGTTGATCATGGTCTTCTCAATATTGAACCCAATGTTGTTTTACGTTATAGGTTGGTAATCTCCTGGTACTTAAGCAGGTATGGAGGGTCTACAAGGGTTTGTCTCAATGAAGCTTATCATGGAAAGGTACCTCAAGTGAAATCAAAAGTTGTAAAGGATGGATGGTCTAAATAACAACAGCCCAGTGGTCACCATCTTTCTTCCTGGAGCTCTACTTTCCTACAGTTTGGTTCAAACCCTAACAGTTAAGCTGCTTTCCACCACCTGCCAGTGGAAAACACTAGTCGCAGGCACCATAAGTCAATCTGAGCCATACCATGCACTGGGCAAGCTACTTTAGTTCCAATCTCTACCATGCTGCCCCCCAACTCAAACAAACCTGATCTAGCCTATCAAAGATTTCAGAAGATGTTAATTAGAAGGAGCAGGTGTGGCAGATCATGGTTGGACTAGATTCTATGTTCTCCATAATCAAGCATGCTGTAGAGCCAATGGTCACCAGGTGTTCTTAGATATGCTTTCTTGTTGAGTTCATTTTTACCCCCAGCCTTGGCCAGATAGGCACGGCCTCCTGAAGATGTTCAACATCTGGGTCTAATGAAGAAAACTGAACAATAGAGGATGAAGAAAATAGTGGACATCACTATGTGAGACGTCAGGTCTCCAGGAGAGTTTTAAAAGTCCAGGTATTCAGCTCCAGTTCTGGAGGGCAAGTCTCCAGCATGTTTGGTGATTGCCCAGTTCAAAGCCACCTGATTCAACTTTCCTAAATGCCAGGTTAAATGGCTGGGCGTAAGTAGTTGAATAGGCAAACTGTGCAGGACACCTGCCCTCTCGAAACCATAGTGTAGACTCTGTGGAATCACTTGAGGACCAAGGCCCCAGGATGTTGTCCCTGTTATCCCTGATGTCTTGTTTATGAGTCAGTCAGCAGAATCCTTTGCGTTTCATTCCAAGTGCTGTAACCCCTTAAATACCAGTTACTGATGTTTGCTCCCTGACCGTCTCAGAGCCGGATGTCATCCAGTGAAGTAAGACGCTGTCCGAACAGCTGCTCCTCGTAGTCCGAGAGCTGTCTGAGGAAACCTGCGTTGGGTGCTGCGCACGTGCGCCTCTCCTTGAGCCAGCGGAAGGCATGAAGCAGGGACCAGCGGCGCTGTTCCATCAGGAAACCCAGCGTCAACACCGAGCTACGGCTGCGGCCTAGGCTGCAGTGCACTAGGACACGCCCGCCAGGTGATCCCGGAGACCCCCGAAGAGCTGCCGCAATGAAGCGGGAAGCCTCTGGGAGTGCCTGCCGAAGATCCTGCTGGGCATCGTCGCTGAGCCGCAGTCGCAGGTAGCGCAGGACGTTCGGGAAGGCGTCAGAGATTTCGGCCGTAGCGTTGACCACATGTGTGATGTGCAGGTTCTTGATGATGCGGTAGTCGTGAGCCTGGGAGGCCGAGCCCTGGTACAGTGCCCCCTCCAGGATCTCAGAGGGGTAGATAGTGAGGAGCCGACGCTCAGACTCTAGAAGGACCATGCGTGGCGTGCACAGGAAGGGGTAGAGAGAGTGGAAGGCCGAAAACCCGCCTAGTAAGATCACAGGGTCCATGCCGAGAGCACTCAGCTGAAAGAAACAGTGCTGTAGAGTGGGGCAGTCAGCACGGGCTTCCTGGCTGCCTACTAAAACACAGAGGGAAAGAACGGGAGAGGAACATGTAAGTAAATGACCTTTAACCGGAAGACTGATTTGTATCTGGGCTACTACTGTTGATCCGCTCTGATCTAAAAATCCTTAGCTTGAAATGTTCTGAAATGCAAGTGACTGTGCTGGGACCTTTTGTCCAGTAGATGGCACTAGAATGCAATTTTCAGGTTTTACAGCTTTTGTGGAATTTACAACTACTTGTGGAATCGGGCTTATCCTTCAGCCTTGCCTGGCAGCTCCCAGTTTTTACTCCTTAGGCTTAAGGAAATACAGACTTCAGTCAACATTTTCTACAGTCATTTGAAATACAGACTTCAACTTGTATGGAAGTCTAGGATGCAGCTTTGTCTGCCAGTCATTAATGTGATGATGTGTATCCTCAAGTGTTTGAAGGACATGGTACCTGGGCTGTGTCCCTCCTCTGCATACAGCAGAATGATGGAGAACTCCTGTAGCTGGACGCAGCTTATCAAACAGCCCAGCTCGGGGTGGATTACTGTCACACTGGCACGTGCCGTCACCAGATGACTCTGCTTATACCTGTGTACATGCACAAATACAAGAGCTTGGGAAAAAAGACTTTTGAGACCTTTTGATATTATTATCATTTTAATACAGGCAGACATTTTCCAACATGTGCCTGAGTGTGTATGCCTTACCTGTCAGCGGAGCGGCAGTCCAGTATAAGGATGTAGTATGGATCATGGAGCGCAGGCTCTCCAGCTTCAGCGTTTAGTAGGTTATACACTTGCTGAGGGGTCACATAGCCCCTCTCTATATCAGTCTTCTCTGGAAGGGCAGGAACCAACAGCTCCTCTAAAGCCACAAACACATACATGTGCTCAGACAAGTGTAAAGACTTCACATACTACAGAACAAGTATACTACATATCTCAACCTGAAGACACCAAACCTTCAGTGTTTGTCTTAGGGCCCGAGAGGTGAGACAGCTTGGCTGTGCCATTCATCTCACTGCAGGGGGCGCTGCGTTCTCCAGGCACGGAGCTCCGAAGCCCAGTGGAGGAGACTAAACGGCATTTATCAGCCCTGCATGGTAAAGGAGAGGTCGTCGAAGGTGAGGGGGATGGAAAGGGTGGAGGAGTAGGAGGGGACAATAATACCTGTGAGAACACCTATAGCAATGCGTCACCATCAGAGACTATTAGAATATCTGATAGGAAGATTTGCCTGGACTTCCTTCTACAGTTAATCATATCCTGTGTCCCAACTCCACCATTAAAGTGATGTCACAGTTATAGAGTCCACCTAAACTCTGGAAGGGCTTGTTAATTAGTAGGTTACTCCAAAGGGCAAACTCTAAAATGTCCAGGCCTGGGGGATCTCCAGGACCAGGTATAGAGCAATGGTGCCCAAGTCCAGTCATGGTCATCAACTGCCCTGGAGATTTTCCAGGACACTCTAGAATTCAAATGACTCCAAAGTGATTCATATCCGACATTTCCGCACATTTTCAAGGCCACCTCAAGATTCCAAAACTTCACCTACTGGAAAACGTAGCATAGACCACCAAGGTCACCAGCAAAACCAGCATATTCTGTGTTTTGTATGCCGGTACCAAAATCCACCACCCTGTCCAGCACCAGACCAGCTTGGGCCAGCATGGAATTCATATTGGTCTGGCCTGTTTTGTCCATCAGGGTTGTATTGGGCTGGCAGTTATTTGCTGAACTGTTGGAGGGGTGAGCGATCAGATCAACAAATGTTCAGAAATCATTGCGACCTTGCACAAAATACATTCAGATGCATAATCGTTCAGAAAGAGGTAGCAAAGCATTGCTTAAGTTGCAGGTTCAACTTAATCTTGTTTGCTAGCTTGCTAGTTAGCTAATAAAGCTACCATGGCTACCAACAACAACAAGAAATGTACCACAAGACGGTTCTAAACATAAGCCTATGTAGCCACACAAAGAGGTTATTCACAAAATGTATTTACTTTATGGTCACGTCTCAAAAAACTTAGCCTGTTAGCTAACCTAACTGAGGGAACGAAACGTTTTTACTGAAACACTGTTCCACAACAAAACACATAGAGAAAATAGACAGATGCTAAGCTGAGTGCTATCTAGCTAGCTAGCTAGCTAGCTAAATTGGCTAAACAGCTCAAGCTAGAAGAGGAAGGCTAGCAAATAAAGCAGTGTACAGGGGCATGTTTTGTACTTAATGTATAATGAAAAAAATCCAAGTAAAAGTTTATATCAGCAGCTTAATGCCCTGGTGCATAATTTCATCACTTCCTGTTAGTGCAAAATTATTTGTGTACCATTCTTCATAATATTACCCTATTAATATCAGCACACAGTGTATAATTCATAAGACTAGTGTTTAGCACACTAAGACAAACCTATTTATCATTTACTTTCCATCAAGCTACATGGTTATGATTGATCATTCTCTAAATATACGTACCTGGACAGCACCGTGCCCATGGTTTTGGGTGGGAGGCATTCGGGACTCGTAGCACGCGCCTTCTTCACTGCTACGGGCCAAAAGGTAAGAGAGTGGACACAACCATCCCACCACACACCTGAGGAGGCCTCTCCCGACTCCAGTCACACAGCAAGATCCTCTGGGTGAAGATGATATCTGGCCATGGTGTTCATTTGTTCATGTGTGGGTTTTTTCTTCTTTCCTTTCTTTCTTTCCTTCTGCTGTTTGACCCTTCCCCCCTTTCCTTGCCTGCCTGATTTAGTGGGTTGCCAGGGTTATGGTGCGGAGTGAAGTGCTCTACAGGAGCAGGGGGAGCTGGACCTGACAGCTCAGAGTGTCAAACACTCACGTGCACACACAAATAAGCGCACACCACACACATACACACAGCGAAACTGGCACACACATGTATCTCAATACTTTGTTTAAATGCAGCAACCGCTCATGCTCATGAGAATACACTCATCCAAAAGATTACTGCACCCAGAAGGAAGGGTCGAAGTTCATCTTGGAGCTGACCACGGTGCCTCCACACACAGATTCGTTGGTTTTTTCACTGAAGATGACCCGCTGACGTTCTGAGTCACTCCATGACAGTCTGGCAAGACACTGAGTCTTTGGCGACCTTGACGTGGTGTTAAGGACAGTCGTCGTAACGGTCTGTTTGCATGTAGTCCTACGTGGTCCAACCAATGGTGTTGGCACTAACAGGATGATAATGGAGGACATCACTACTCTATGAATGTCCGCAATCATGGCTGTTGGGTCACTCCATGCATGGCATATTCTTATATATATATATACTTTTATGACTCATTTGATCACATGAGCTTCTGTTTACACTGTCATGAGGAATGGACCAACAGAAATGGCCCAAAATTGATGGGAAAGATGTCCATTCAAATAAATTGAGGATTTTGCTCTCCTATAAAGTTACCTTTTTTTTACCTGTTTTTTTATTTTTTATTTGGACAGCAACGAGCCTATAATTGAGCCTATAATATAATCCATAATATATGTATTTCTGTTATCTAGTTATAAGTTACTATATACAAAGAAACATTTGCTGCCAGACCAAAAATTTGTCTCCCAAAAAGCAACAGGAGAAGAAAAAAATCCATTATGAATTAGTTTGAACTTACTGCAAAATTTTTTTTCTCTAATTCCAAAATGCAGGGTTACTATACAGTGTATTGCGACGTATTATGGAACTGCAAGGAAGTGGATGTTTTTTCAATTTAATTTTAGGAAAAACTGTTGTACTATAAAAACACACCTACATATATTCAGGTTTGCTAATGTTAGCGTAAGTGGTGCGCCCTTAGGCTACATATGGATAGGTCTAAGATCCGAAAATGGATTACAGCCATCTAGTGGTCAGCGGTTTAAACACAACATAAAATGAACAAGTGTCTGCCACCAATTGTTACACTAAACTATTCATTAAAAATCGATACTGTCTATTTACGACTCAATATAGTATCAAAAAGCATGATATTGTAATACTTAATCAACATTTTCAATAATTTTTTACATCCCTACTAAAAAAAAAATCCCTTGTTAAATTAATTTTAGCCTGTATTATTCAACAGTAAGCTTTTAGAGCACATTACAAAGCAAAATATCATATCTAGGCAGGTAAAATGATCTTATATCTAGTTGATATACCTTAATATTCTGATTTTTAAATAGCTGTCAGCTTATTTTAGGATTATTTTACTTACTGGCAGAACGTTTGGCCTGTTGCAAGCCAATTTCTTAAAATAAGCAAAATCATCAGGCTTAATAAAATCAATTAAAATTGACCAAAAGTGAAACATATCTGGAAACAAGATAAATAAGATAGAAATGAACTTACAGCAACCTCAAAATGAGCAGTCTAAGATATATAACTAGACATAACATAATTTTATTTACAAGATGGAATAGTTCAGCAGTGTATATGCTAAAACATGTAAGGATTTAAACTGATGAATGCTTGTTTCCCTGTACTGTAGACTCTGAATGCTACCTCGTCATGGTGACAGGGACTCTTCACCTGCATGTTGTAGTGCACAGTTCTCACCCTTATCTCAGGCCCTTATCTCGAGCCCTTATCTCAGGCTCTTATCTTATGTAAAAAGGTCTAAACCGCACACATGGATAAATCCTAATCCCATGATGCCTCAGGGTCATTTGTCATTGTGTAATCATTGATGATTTGTTGGTTGAGCTGGTTGAGAGTATGGCCTACAGCAGAAAGGGATCTGGAAGCTTCTGCTGGCTCGGGTTTTCACCTGCGTTTGTGATTACGAAACTTTATTATTTATATTGTGATCCGTGTTCTGTTAACGCTAGGCGGCTGTTAGCTGCTAGTTTAGGCACAAACTTAATTTCATTTTGCTTTATGTCACTACAAGCAATCATTTCAAGCTAGATATGTTACAGGATCTGATCAGATTGTGTTGTTTGCTGCTCATGGCTCAATACTGACTGCTGTCAACAAGAATCAGCCATAGCCTGTCTTACATGCTACACAGAACACCAGACCGTGATGCTCCATAGTGGCTCGGGTCACTGTAATGGATTACTTCAGTATCAGAACGGCAGGGAGAGAGAGAGAACAGAGGCCGAGCTGGGCGACGTGGAGGAGGAGTGTCACTCACAGATGGTGGAGTCCAGCTAAAATGTCAACCAGCATTTATGCACGGAGCTCCACTGGTGACATAATACCACAGCCACAACTTGGGAACAAGGTGTGGGAACAAGATAAATATGTTGTAGCCACTGCTTAGTAAGGTATGAGAAAGAACTAATTACGCCATAATCACAATTTAGAAAAGTCAATGAGGTAATTATGGCCTAGCCACTACTTAGTAATAATTAAGTTGTAGTCATGACTTAGTAAGGCGTGGGAACAAGATAATTATGTTTTAGTCTTTATTAGTGAAGTATGAGAATGAGACACGTATGTCTTAGCCACTACTTAGTAAGACATGGGAACAAAATAAGTAAGTTGTAGCAATGACTTAGTAAGGTGTGGGAACAAGATAATTATGTTATACTCACTACTTAGTAAGGTATAAGAATAAGACACGTACATCATTATCACAACTTAGTAAAGTATGGCAATGAGTTAATTATGTTGGAGCCACTACTTAGTAAGTTAAAAGAACAAGATAATTAAGTTGTGGTCATGACTTAGTAAGGCGTGGGAACGAGATAATTATGTTTTAGTCTTTATTAGTGAAGTATGAGAATGAGACATGTATGTCTTAGCCACTACTTAGTAAGACATGGGAACAAAATAAGTAAGTTGTAGCAATGACTTAGTAAGGTGTGGGAACAAGATAATTATGTTATACCCACTACTTAGTAAGGTATAAGAATAAGACACATACATCATTATCACAACTTAGTAAAGTATGGCAATGAGTTAATTGTGTTGGAGCCACTACTTAGTAAGTTAAAAGAACAAGATAATTAATTGGTAGTCATGACTTAGTAAGGCGTGGGAACAAGGTAATTATGTTATACCCACTACTTAGTAAGGTATAAGAATAAGACACGTACATCATTATCACAACTAAATTAGCCATGGAAACAAGATAATTAAGTGGTAGTCATGACTTAGTAAGGTGTGGGAACAAGATAATTATGTTATACCCACTACTTAGTAAGGTATAAGAATAAGACACGTACATCATTATCACAACTTAGTTAGCCATGGGAACAAGATAATTAAGCCATAGTCAAGACTTGCTAAGTATGACAGTAAGAAAATTATCTCATAGCCACAATTTACCAAAGTGTGTCCCAACTCAGTAAGGTGTGGGAACAAGATAATAGACACAATGAAAATGAGATATTTAACCTGTTGCCATGATGTAGAATTTATATGGGGACAAGATAATTAAGTCATATTGGTCCTTTCACTGTAAAACATTTACAGAGGATTTGAGGTCACAGCTGTGATAGATTTACCTTTAAATGTTAGTCAGACACTTTCAATCATTAACTTTGACCATCCTATAGTCATATAAAATTTATGTAATATATATTTTAAGACACATAATGATGTTTGTCATCTGAACATCCTCCAGTAGACTACCAATAATAGATGGAGTTTTGGTTTGTCTGTGTTTGTATGCGAGAGAGAGGGTAGGAGAGACAGACATGATGAAATGCATTGGTTTATGTTAGTAAGGAAGGCTCAAAGTCCATCCCGTGCGGTCAGTGCCTCAGAGCCGAGAGCACACAGTTTCTTTCATGAGGGAAGCACACACAGAATGTCAAGCTTTTGTACAGTTCGTTTGACTTTACAGCTTGGAGAAATGACCGGATGATTTATACTTTCTTAACAGCTGTGGATGTTACGGCAGATTAAGACCAGGAGAAGAAAAAACCATGACGCACCTGCAAAGTGAGTCTACACAAAAAAAAAATTCTTAATACAATTATCCTATATCTAGTTGATATATCTTATATTTCTTGTTCTTTGAGCTTAATCTTGAGATTATTAAACCAAATTGTTCTTTTTTTTTATAATGTTTTGATAAAAATTGATAATTTTGCTGATATTTTGTGAAATGTGTCTGAAACAAATCAAATTTTCTGTCAACATGGAGAGAAATATTTGGCCTAGAGATATATCAGTTACATATAAGATCATTTTACTTGCTAATATCATTTTTGTGCAGTGTATAAAGTCCTTGTCTGTTGATGTGCTGTGTATTTCCTGATGTTGTTGTTTCTCAAGTAGTTATTTCCTCCAGCATTCCCCAAAACATTGAATGGAAACTAGCACCTAATTAATAAGACCCTCCACTTTACAGCAAACTATGGTATTTTGGCAAGAAAATGATCTTATATCTAGTTGATATCTTGTTGTAGGGTAATTTTAAGATCATTTAAAGAAAAACCTGGAAATAAATGGAATAATCTTAAAGTTAGCTTACAGAAATAAACAAAAAAATTAAAAACTTTATAATTTTAAGATATATCAACAAAACTTAGATACTTGTACTTGCCATTTACTTGCCAGATACCATATTTTGCAGTGTTCCATTCAGTTTATTTCTAAAAGTCCTACAGAACAGCATAACGCCCAGGAGAGTTACGTTGAAAGGGGCAATCTTCGGTGGCCAAGCACTATATGCTTTTTTATTACGTTTTTAAAATGCCACTAACGTGCTTCATATTGGAGGTGCTGAAATTTTAAGCAGTGCATACTTGATGCCCAATGACATCATCACCTAATGCAAACGAACTGAGGCGCAACAGTTCAGACAATCTATGGATCTATGTTGATCTATGGTGTAGTAAACAATAATGTCAAATTCACAGCCAGACAGAGATTTAATAATGAAACGTATGTGGTTTGTAAAAACACTGTTATTGTGTTCGTTTTTTTTTTTCAATTTTAAAAAACAAGTCACCGTGTTAGTGCCAGCACCATTGCCAGATGGCTGCACAACGCAGGACTACATGCACACCACGTCCACCTCACCACCGACTGCAATTATGTCGTGCCAGACTGTCATGGAGCGACTCAGAATGGCAGCAGGTCATCTTCGGTGTCCATTCCCACTTTTGTCTTGGTGGAGACGACCTACGTATCCGTGTGTGGAGGCCCCGTGGTCAGCACCAAATAGAATGGTTTGTTGTCACACGTCCAGAAGGCCTGGTTTCACTCCGCCCCTACCACACCATCTGCAGAAACTGTGTGAGGATATTCAAGGTTCATGGGATGGATTATCACAGGACACCATTAGGAACCTCTACAACTCCATGCCGAGACGTCTGGCATATTGGGTTAGCAAACATGGCAGCCTGACACCATACTGAGAGACACTACATCTGTATGTGTAGCTCAATAAATATTGTCCTTATCAGTCAATCAATCAATGTTTATTTGTATGGCGCTTTTTACAACCAAGGTTGTCGTAAAGCAGCTTCACAGATAATCAGTTTATTATAGAAAAGAAAAGAAAAACACAAAGTTAATATACAGACATTTGAGGGTGGTGGGTGTGGGGGAAACCGGGTCCAAGCCCCCCTTGAGCAAGCCAGAGGCAACAGTGGCGAGGAAAAACTCCCTTGAGTAAGGAAGAAACCTTGAGAGGAACCAGGCTCAAGGGCGGAACCCAACCTCCTCAGGTCGAACCCGGATGAGAAGAGAAAGACAGAACTAACAGGAGAAGTACATCTATTAGATCCAGGAGGAAGTAACTGCAAGATGGAGTCGACCCATAGAAAGATCAGTCTAAATGTATCATCATTTATTGTTCCTGGTAACCTTTATCTTCCTTCCCAACAGCACCACAATCCCACACTTCCATGTAACTCTGGATCTCAGGAATGACCTTTTCCTCACATTGCTCTCACATTATTTATATTATTATTATTATTATTATTATTATTATTATTATTATTAACTGAGTGAACACTGCAGTGACCCTTGACTTTGAGTCTCTGTTGTTGAATCACTAGCAAGAGGACTGGTTCACTGTTCATGAGTTTTCATGTATGCTTCATTGTAGCACTCTAAAGTTTCTATATGATCTGTTTTTTTTTGTTTGGAGCTGTAAAGGTTGTATGATAATATGCAAGATGAGATATTTGAAATCTCAAAATGATTTCGCTAATATAAGAACAAGTATCTGTTCATACCATTAGGCCAAAAGCTGTGCAAGTGCAAAACATGCATTTAACCTAGGCAGGCTTAACTGTAACTATGGTTCAGGTTACACAGTACAGAATAAATTCAACACAACTGCATATTGTTTAAACCAGACTAATTAAATACATTTAAAAACATACATAACAATAAGCATTGTTGCAAATAAACAAATACATTTTTACAATTACAGTTAAATTCAAATACATGGTATTTAAATGGACATCTATACACTGCAAAGGAATTGTATTATGGCAAGTAAGATCATCTTTTTATCTAGTAGCTATAATGGTTATAATTGTGATTTTCTGATATTTCAGTAAGACACATTTTCTCACTATATTGGCAGTATATTGGCAATTTTTAGTAAAATGAGCTTATAACAATCTCAAAATAAAAGTTTTAGGAAATATCAACTATGTGAAATTATGTACATATCAACTACTAATGATTTATTAAATGTACATGGGAATAATAGGATTTTCGTCATTGTGTACACAAGTCTTAATTGTGACATCGCTTAAAAACTAAGGCTGCACTGCAAAAAAAAATTGATGTTTTGGCAAGTAAAATCTTTTTATTCTCATTTTAAAATCGTTGTAAGCTCATTTCAAGATTTTCTTACTTACTTCCAGAAATCTTGTACTTGTCTTCATTCATTTTTGTAAGTCAAAGATATTTACAGTATTGGCAAAAAGTTTGGCCTATTTAAAGCAAAATTCCTTAAAATAAAAAATGCCTTTCATTATAGGAGAAAATTCATTCATTCATTCATTCATTCATTCAATGTTTATTTGTATAGCGCTTTTTACAACCAACGTTGTCTCAAAGCAGCTGCACAGAAAATCAGTCTGTTTATATAAGAAAAGGAAAAAAACAAAACAAAAAAAACCCCACAAAGTTAATTTCCAGAAATTTGGCTTATGTAAAAATAATCTGATAATACTCTTAAATTTAACCTAAAATCATTTCAGAATGAGATTTGCCCTACATTTTAACTAGATACAAGATCATTGTACTTGCCATTATACAAATTTTATGCTCTGTGTACTTTAGCCTACCTAGCTCTCACTGCAAGATATTTATATGGAGGTATTTTACACCCACCACGAAGGAGATTACTACAACATAGAGTGACTTTTATGACATATAGCTGTAGCTTTACAAGACCATGGCTGAAAGTTCAATGTTCAATATGTAACACGACCTCTTTTACTGTGCAAGGACAACGACTGGGACGATCATTAAGTTTTGAGAGGATTGGATGATCCATATTGTCTTATATCTGTGTGCAGATTGTGACCACTGTCCAGCGGCCTGGGGGCTAGAGTGAACCACGCCTGGCCTCATTCCATTGGTTTGGCCCAACTGGACCTAGGAAAATGCATTCCTCCAAATGGTCAGTTCCAAGGAATCAAGTAAAGAATCGCTTGAATGGATTTTCTACTAAAATTGGTTCTTGACAAGATGTATTGGTTCTTCTCTCTGCAGAGAACACAGAATTAATTTACACAGCAAAATATAAGATCCTGACAGCAAAATGATAAAGTTAAATTTAACAATCTGAGGTTTTCTAGACATCCTTTACTTAGTTTTAGAATTTAGAATATTTGGCTTATTAAAAGCACTTAAACAAGCACAAAATCATAAAAAATACGTTAAATAATAAATTAGCCCATCTCAAACGGAGACTTTTATGGTATATTAACTAGATATAAGATCATTTAACTTAGCATATATTAATAGTTTTTGAAAAATAGTTCTATATGGTATCAAAAAGGGTTCTTCTATTGTTACGTCATCAAGCTAGGTTGTTCTCAAGATCCAGTAATGTTAAGACCAGTCCATTAATCTGAGAAGACCAGCAGCTTCTCTGTTTAATCTGCAAATCTCTCCAGGAAGAAAAACAGTTGAGACCGTGTATCTGTTTACCAGGTCTTCCAGGTGGTTGTTAGGCATCCCATGATCTCTTTAATCTTCTTTTAGTCTTCAAACTCCAAATAATGAACGCTGTTTTGACTGGAATCGTAATGAATGGAGGGAAGACTGTGACTTTTGGACAGTTCTGTACTGAGTGCTTCTATTTGCCTAACATCGTAACACCCTTCCTCTCTTTCTTTCCCACTCTTTGCCTGACTATCTGTCTCAGTTCATTGTGGCTCCGAGTTCACGGCTCAACTGCACTGCGGGTGGGTGCATATAAGCTCTATAAAGACCTGGCCCCGGTCCTGCCCTACGTAGCCAGCCTGGTGGCGGTAGTGGTGTACTCACTGGGGGATAAGCTTCACACCTTTGTGTGTGGAGTCTTCATGCCCCAGTACCACTATCCATATGCGGTGCCGCTCGCCCTCATCCAGGTACCCTGAACTTTTTATATGCTGGCTTTTACATGTTGCTGCACAATTTATCAACTACCATTCATCACTGGTCAGTTTCTGCTGTTTACCAGACATGATTTGGGTGGTGAACCATCATTATTGCCAACTTATGTATCTACTATGTATGTCAAAGTAATATATGCTTGTATTCCAGACACTGCTGATTCTCCTGGCACTGTTAGGCCTGCATGCTGTGGGCCTGATCAGCCTGAAGCCATTCTCCTTGAGACTGGCTGAGCAACTGATGGTGCCAGCTGTGTGTGGTAGTGTCCAATCTGTCTTGACCCTTTGGGCTGAAGCCAGTGCCCACTCTGGACTTTATCCCCTCATTGCCCGCCTTCTACCTCTCTTCAGCCTGGCCTGGAGCCACATGCTCTCCCTGACGTCCAACCACATCCACTTTACCTGTGCTCTGGTGGCCATCACTTTCGTCTCACTCACAGTAACAGGTAGAACCGCAATTCCCAGCATGCACCAGAGCAGGACTAGGATAATTAGGCAGTGTACAATTCTACTAGTTATGGTCTACTACAGTGTACAAGTGGTGTCTGAAGCTAGGAATACTCATGGTCCCACCTGTAAATCCATTTATCGCTGGTGAACATGGGATTACGAGATGTGACAACTAACATGACCTTTAACCTTTTACACAAACTTTGTGAATTCAGCATCTGAATGCAGTATAAGTGATTTTAGAATCATTAAAAATCAGGTGAATGACATTTTCCAGCCTAACAACTAGGAATACCCTTTGAGGATGTATTTTGCAAGGTGGAAAGGACCTTTTGGATTTCCTAGCTGCAAGAACACCGACGGAAGCTAAACACTAAATGTTACAGCTGGGATGACCAATATCTTATTGCCGTGTAACTGCGGTAACTGCTTCGGACCATTGCAATAAAGAGCATGAATTACTCAAACAACAGAAATGATTTGCCAGATGAGGAAGATAACAAGCTACAAGCTAAAATTAGCACAGCACGAAAGATGAAGTAGATGTACCCACCTTACACTAATGCTAGCTATGCTAGTCAGGATTGGTCGATACCACAGAGACTCCCAATGCAAAACTGATAAACAGAAATCTTCAATGATGTTTTTAATATACTTTACTTGATTTCATTTGAATATTAGCATACAAATGTTATTTGCATACAATTTACAGGAATATCATGTAAAAAAAACCCAATTTTAAAGTTTCTGCGCTAGAGGTTTGAAGCTGATGTAGCTGCCAAGTTATAACATATTGTAAATATATAAATAATGCAGTTATACATCTAATAAGGTAAAAGATTTTACTCCACCAATTATAATTGGAAACGGCATAGCTGCAGTGCAAAACTACAGATACTTACTTCTGACACCAAAACATGTCTTAGCAGTTAAAAGTAAAGGGCAAATTGGAAGACCTGCAAGCCCACCAAAATTCTCCCTATCCCCTAAAGCTGCCATAGAATAAAAAAACGGATTTATGTGTCATAATGGAACAAGATTCAGTACCAAGAACTGGCATTCCAATGAACTTAAACTCTAATGTTCCTCCTTCAAATACAAATAGGCTGTTCAAGAGGACTGGGAAACGGGCCAAATCCACAATCATAAACTGTTACGATACTTCACACAAAATGATACTCAAATGTACGTATACCAGCTCAGTCGTAATTGACAACAACAGAGATTGTGGATCATATATGGATAAATGTACCATTCCAGGCTGTAAAGGAAATGTTGGGACTATTTATTCCCCTCCCAAGAAACCAAGCAATCAGTAGACATGATATTCATCTTTATACAGGGCTTCAGTTGTTTCCTATTTACTAGATTTTTGGTCCAATGTTCTGTTCCACCTAACACTACAGCTTGTACAGGTGCTAAAATGTAGCTGTGGAACCATTTAAGGTGGAATGGAAAATTCGCAAAGCAAGCTGCCCAATTGGAATTTCCACTCCCACATTTTTAACAGAATCTCAGACAAATTTAAACCAAGCTCTGAACACTTTACTCTGGATGCTTTCTCAAACCTTGGACAATATGGAGCAGCTTTGCTCAGTGTTTGACCCTGAAGAGAGGAGCAGTTCCACCTTTATTAGCATCACAACCCCAACAGCAGCCTGTAAGTAGCAGCCATGCTGTGTGATTGTATCTGTGTTTGCTGGTTGAAGCAGATCATCTAAAATAGAGAATTCCATAGTGAGGAACAACTCTAATCTACTGTGTGTTGATGTCCAAATAGAAAGCCTGTAACTAGTACAGGTAACGTTAGCTACTAGCATTAGCGCCGAGCTAACTAGCATAGCTAACTAAATAGTATTAGGGTGGAACTTATTTACACACAGGCTCATTTAGTCTAATCTATTGCCACATGTTGCTCCTGTGTGAGCACTGCAGCATCTCGTAAGCTAGCCAATCAGAGCAGAGCTCATTTGCATATTCATGAGATCACCTTAAAAGGAAAAACAGCTTGTTTCATTCTAGGACTTACTCATAGGGTGTAAAAGGGGGTATACAACAGCATCTGCTCATTTTCACTCCAACCAAAGTCACGTATGTTGAATGAATGCATTCTATGGCACCTTTAAAGCCTCCATCTTTGAGAGAGAGGGGAATATCAAGGTCCACTCTAGCTCCAGATCTGAAAACGTCCACAGGTGTTTCTGTCCATCCTTACACTGTGAGAAGACCTCTTAATCCTATGGAGGTTTAAAATTAATTTGTAGCTAACTGGGATTGCAGTACTCCTTTAAGTTGTGTGTATGTTTGTGTTTCCAGCGTGCGAGGGCCTCTACACCATCGAGCCGCTGGAGTATATCTACTCTCCTCTCAGCCTCTTCCTGCAGAGCCTCTCGCTCGCCTGGCTAGCCAAGGTGGCCCAGTCGGAACGAGGCCGCACCTCTATCTTTGACCTGTATTACACCCTGGTGGTGAGCCGAAACTTGTTGCTGGGGTTCCTGTGCCTGCTGCACCCGGACAGCTTTCAGGCCATCGTGGACGGCAGCTGGCACAGCCTGCTCTTCCTGGGCTACATGCTGGGCATGCTGCTGCTGGGTGCTGCGCAGGTCCTAATGGTGGACATTACAGCCCTGTATCTATCCCCAATGGCTGCAGCCCTGCTGCAGTCGGCCAGGGGACTCGCCCTGCCAGTCTACAAGCTGCTGTAGCACACGTCAGCCAATCAGAGCAGAGGATGGAGCTTCCATCGTAGCGTGATAGTGTGGTCAAAAAATTCCAATATACTAATATATAAGCATAGCTGATGAGCCAAGACATGCGTGGTGTTTGCCACTTCAGTTTTGGCACTATGAAGCTAATGTAGCTCCCAGCTAATGTGCCTGAATGATCATATGCTTGCCCTAAACCATGTCAAGTTATTATGTACTCTCTTATAAAGTTGCTTAGCTATTTTTTTCAATGGTTGAATGTCTGGACGATATTCAGGATTCAAGATGGCTCCCACAGGACAGTCAGCAGCTAATACACTAGCGACAGCACATTAATAGCATTTTCATGGCACATGCTAGATTTATTCAAAACCATCCAGCCAATAGCAACTCGGAGGTCAGAAACAGACCATTGATGACGACCTAGATGGTGGCCAAAACAGTGCATCAACAGATGGGCTAACTGTCGCTAACTCTACTCCAGCAGGATGGTACTACGAGAGGGAAAGCATGTCTGGAGTTGCCTCTACCTCACAGCAATAAAACAGAATGGTGTATTTGAGTAAGGTCACATGGCAGCAAAGTTGCCGATGTCAGGGTAGCCTTCCTTGCACGAAAGCGAATCAGGGATAAGCTATCAGTTGTGCTGAACAAACAGGCCACTGAGTTTTCTCTGCTGTGAGCTAATTTTTATGGTTTGTGTGCTCAGGCCCACAGGTGAGGTTTCAGGTGAGCGTCTGTCCTGAAAAGCACACACTGGAATCTTACCTCTGGTCCGACATACAGGCTGCTGTAAACTTTTATAGCTATAGGTCTGCTAACAGATTAGGAGCTTGTGCTAATATCTTTAGCCATGTAAGCCAGTATTGCGTTTCCAGTCCAAAGAAGTCCTGACGGGACAAGGATCTGGATGTTTTTTAATTTTTTGGTTGTTTTCTTGAGATATGTCTCCAGTTATCAGGACGTATAACTGATTTATTGACACATTGATGTTAGATGACGATATAAATTTCACAAGATCTCAAGACATCAAATGACAATCAGCTGCTATCAGAGAAAAAAACATGCAAATCAATTGGCCTTTAGGGCTTACCTGCAAATCCAATATCCTGGAAAGAAACAAACAATCTGTTGAACTTGTGGGGTGTTTTAAAAAGGGTATTCCTCAGTTAGACAGATAGTGTAACGCTGGTGTAAAGGAACTTATAGTGTTGTTTTTAAAATTACAATAAAAAATATAAAATGACAAAGCCATGTGTAGATCCCGAAACCACCCTGAAGGTTATAGAACCCTGCCTATATAACATAGACAGGGGACCTTTATTTATTTATTTATTTATTCTTTTTTCACCATTACAATAGGGCCAGACAAATAACTACATGACGGTATGGAGTTCGATTGAAAAGCTTGCACAGAATTACTTTAGATTATCTTCATGTATGTAGAGATGTCATGGGCACATAGTATATGAAGGCTGTAGGTCATTTTAGAGGGAAAATAACATTATTAAGTTATAACAAATCTTATAATCCCACCCACCCAATCATCCCATCCGCAGCCCCCTACACACCCCAACCATCTGGAACACCACCCCATCCCATGACCCAAACCCCCTCACATCCACCCAACCATCCTTTCCCCAACCCCCTCACACCCAACCAACCATCCTATCCCAAACCCCATCAACCCACCAAACTACCCCAATCCCCAACCATCCCATATCCAATCCCCCTCAGCCACCTAACCACATCATCCACAACCCCTACACACCTCAACCATCTGGAACACCACCCCATCCCATGACCCAAACCCCCTCACATCCACCTAACCATCCTTTCCCCAACCACCCAACTACCCCATCCCCAACCACCCTATTCCCGAACAACCCATATCCAATCCCCCTCAGCCACCTAACAACCCCTACACACCCCAGCCATCTGCAACACCCCCATAACCCAACCATCCCATCCCCAAACCCCTCACACCCATCTAACCATCCTATATCCAACCCCACCCACCCAACTACCCCTTCCGCAACCATGCCATATCCAATCCCCCTCAGCCACCCAACTACCTCATCCCCAACCACCCTATTCCCGAACAACCCATATCCAATCCCCCTCAGCCACCTAACAACCCCTACACACCCCAACCATCTGCAACACCCCCATAACCCAACCATCCCATTCCCAAACCCCTCACACCCATCCTATCCCCTTCCCCAACCATCCCATATCCAATCCCCCTCACTCGCCCAACTATCCCATCCGCTACCCCCTACACACCCCAACCACCCCATCTCATGACCCAACCTCCCCACATTCACCTAGCCATCCAATCTCCAACCCCCACACCCACCCACCCATCCCCCCTTCCCCCCTTCTTGAACCTGACCATATCCCCATCAGCCAGACGTATGTATCCCATCCGCTAAACCCCTCAACGCACGCCCAACCACCCTATCTCATGCCCCATCACGGAATTGCATCCACCCAGACACTAACTTTCTTAGTAGGGATTACTTGGATACTTTTTTGGCAACTGGAAGAAAAATATCCCTTTTTCCATTATTAATAATAAAAGTAGCCAAAAAAAAAAAAAACATACAACATAAAAACATTTATTTGCACTCGCTTGTCACATTGTGCTGTTTAATGTGTAGTGCCAGTTACTGGGCTGTAAGTGTTTTTGTTAGCCGTATTTACCTCCAGAGCAGAAATAAAGACGTAAATGTCAGGGACCGAATACGTCCTGCAATATGTCCTGCGATTGGAATTTATTGGATTCATTTATTGCCAAAGTAAATATACTCATCCGTAAAAATAGTTACAGTAACAGCTGCACCCAGAAGGAATCGACTGACAGGAATGAATCTTGGTGGGTAAGTTTGACATCATGAGACATGCAAACGGTTTCACATGCAGCCGCACATTCAACAAGCAGTAATTCCCTATATGAGTCAACCTGTTAGGTCCAGCACCATTGGCAGATGGCTGCACAACACAGGATTACATGCACAGACTGTACTACGTCTGCCCTTAAAACCACGTCAGTGTTGCCAAAGACTACAATGGTGTCGTGCCAGACTGTCACGGACTCCTTCACAATTGCAGCGGGTCATCTTCGATGCCGAGTCCCACTTTGGTCTTGATGGAGACAACCAACGAATCTGTGTGTGGTGGCACCGTGGACAGCACCAAGATGAACGGTTTGTTGTTTATGCACCATGTCCTTCACCCCTACCACACCATCTGCAGGAACTGTGTGGGAATACTTAAGCAGTATGGGATGGATTATCACTGGACACCATTAGGCACCTCTACAACTCCAAGCCGAGACGTCTGGCATGTTGCGTTAGCAAACATGGCGGCCCGATGCCTTACTGAGGGACAGACTTCTGCATGTGTAGTAATAAATATGGATCAGATATATCAATATCAGTCTAAACTGATCATCATTTATTGTTCCTGGTAACCTTTATCTTCCTTTCCAACAGCACTGCAGTCCCACACTTACTTCTGGCTGAAGCTATTCATTCAGCGAGGAGCAGATTCAAGAGAAAGTCACTAATGATTGACTGTATTCAGGTTATCTATGAGATAAGCTCCACCGCTCTTCCTGTCTAATCTGTGTCCAGTTACATGTCACTCTACGAAGCTGCGTATCATTAAATATTATTTATTTGATATAGTACAAATGCACCAACACATTACAAGATACTGTACAAAACATACATTTGCATATGAGAAGACAGTGTTGTATACTCAACTGATATTTAAGTCTACTAATAAAGAGGCGCCACATCAGGAAAATCCAAATTGTGTCAACACTCAGTCTCTCTACTCCTACTGGCTCAGGGCTGGTCGGCGTTAGGGGGCAGGTTGATGCCCAGGCTCTGCAGCAGGTTAGAGGCAGGTCCAGCAAGCCCAGCCTGTGAAGCCAGGGACTCGAGCAGGTTTGTGACCAGGTTCAGATCCACATCCAAAGGCTTGAGTTCCTCCTCTGCTGGCTCTGCTGGCTCTGAGCTGCTGGCTGCGTCTGCTCTGTCACTGCCCTGCTGGAAATATTTAACAAGGACCGTTAATGCTTGACCAAAACCAACCAAAAGCCTGACTAACTATCCTTAATGGATAACAATGAATAAGCTGGCACACATATCGTTTGTACCAACAGCGATCACACTGTACAACACTTCTTCACTGTGACGGGACATTATTGGACACTTCAGGCTAACTGAGCACCAGCTGGACGTTACACTCTTCCATACTCATATCACTGTGCACTGTCACTTTCGCTATGCCCCATAAGACTGCACAATTATTTAGAATACGTTATCTGTACTGTTGTTTACAGTGCACAGCTACCCGTTACTGTCATCTGGCTTTCTGATTGGATGGTTTTAGAGGACTTGTGAATGTGAAATACACAGCTGCACTGTTCTCCTGCGTAATGTTTATACTTTATGCTTTTATGATTGTACATACACTCTCCATGGTAATGATACTTTCAAGGCAGTATACTTTACACATTCACTTTATTTTCATAGCATACCATTAGACTAACGGTTTTACTTTCATCCCACTCATAACGGTGCTTATTAGTATTATTATTAGAGTACTTCTCTTTCTTCCTCTCTTTTACTTATGTACATATTGTTCTTCACTGTACTTGGGCTTCTGCAATAAGTGACGTTCCCTCTGGGATTAATAAAGTGAAGAGAGAGTGAGAGAGAAAGAGTGAGCGAGTGAGTGGAGAGAGAGAGAGAGAGAGAGAGAGAGAGAGAGAGAGTGTGAGAGAGAGAGTGAGTGAGAGAGTGAGTGTGAGAGAGAGAGTGAGTAAGTGAGTGTGAGAGAGAGAGAGTGAGAGTGAGCAAGTGAGTGTGAGAGAGAGAGAGTGAAAGAGTGAGTGAGAGAGAGAGAGAGTGAAAGAGTGAGTGAGAGAGAGAGTGAGTGAGTGTGAGAGAGAGTGAGTAAGTGAGTGTGAGAGTGAGTAAGTGAGAGTAAGTGAGTGAGTGAGTGAGAGAGAGTGAGAGCGAGTAAAAGAGTGAGCGAGTGAGTGTGAGAGTGAGAGAGAGTGAGTAAGTGAGAGAGAGAGAGAGAGAGAGAGAGTGAGTGAGTGAGAGAGAGAGAGAGAGTGAGTGTGAGAGAGAGAGAGAGTGAGTAAGTGAGTGTGAGAGAGAGTGAGTGAGTGAGAAAGAGAGAGAGAGAGAGAGAGCGAGCAAGTGAGTGTGAGAGAGAGAGAGTGAGCAAGTGAGTGTGAGAGAGAGAGACTGAGCAAGTGAGTGTGAGAGAGAGTAAGTGAGTAAGAGAGAGAGAGAGAGAGAGAGAGAGTGAGTAAGTGAGTGTGAGAGAGAGAGAGAGTGAGCAAGTGAGTGTGAGAGAGAGAGAGAGAGAGAGAGAGAGAGAGAGTGAGTAAGTGAGAGAGAGAGTGAGTGAGTGAGTCTGTCTGAGTCTGTCAGTATGAGATGACTTTACACCTCTTAGCTAATGCTATAAACACACTGCACAAAAATAAAAAATAAAAAAAAGAATAAGGCGGTTTAATGTGGCTCAGGCTCCTGCAGATGGAGCTATAAATACTTCAGTGTGTCTGAAGGGATTCATAGATTGAGAAGAGGAGGTACAGTGCAGTGAATGTCTCAAACATGTGAACACAGCATAACAGCCCGGTTCCAGCTAACAGAGCTAAAGGTGGCCAATAGTGACCGGACCAGAAAGATCATCATCAGGGCCAGTAAGGGCACTCAGCTTAAGTAAACACTGTATAAGGACTAGGCTACCCAGCTTTAAGCTGTTCGTTAATGGACTTCTTACTTTGCCGTTATGGGTGAAACTCTTGCCGATGTTTGTGCTTTGCAGCTCTTGGTCCATTTCATCCATGTATCTCCTCAAACTGCCCAAAGCCTCTGCTCCAGCCTGCTCCTGAGACACTTCAGCTTCATCCTCCTCCTCATCATCATCATCATCTTCATCCTCAAGATCATCCGAATCCAGCTCCTCATCTTTTCCACCTGTAAAACATTGTGAGCCTTGTCAAATCATCTACAGGCCTTGTGTAAAAACCATAAACACGTTTGTATACTAAGTCAAGGGAGGTAATAAAACAACATTGCACTGGCATAACAGGAATAGATGCCTACCAAGCAATCGGTCCACAGCACTGGTCATTACATCAGGGTCAAAGCTGAAGGGCTCCGACAAACAAGACCTGAAACCAAAGGCTAACCGCTTAGTGTTCACCCGGGGCTGTATATTCACAATTTCAATTAGCTTTGCTGCAGCTGTTTTATAAAATACTGTGATTATGTAAAGTATTGTAGAGCAGGAGCTCTCCAGCACAGTGTGGTCATTTCCTTGCTCCAGAACTTGGCAATTCACCAATGAGTTGAATCAGGTGTGCTTACACAAGCAAATGGGCAACCTGTGCTGAACTCCCGGGACAGATTAACAAGGATGATTATGTTAATGATGATGATACCGTGGGAATTCAGCTCCTTCATGAGACGACATGGCGTTGATGAAGTTTTTCATCCCCTGCGTCACGGCCACCAGGCTGTAGCCAGCTTCTTCTTCTTGCTCCTCTCTCTCACTCGCTCCGGTTCTGCATGCAAGCCCTCGGCCGCCTCTTTCTTCCAGCAACTTCTCCAGCTCCTGAGGGGTGATGTTCAGCCAGTCATCACCTGCAGGGGTCAGCAAAGAGACAACCTCAATACAATATACAGGACAACACTTCAGCACGCAAGGGCACTTACTGATACTTACAAGTGCAGACAAAATCCAGACGACTGGCGTGCCTGTTAGCAGCTCTGTGTCATACTTTATTAACTGCATGTCACACAATGTCAGAAATGGCACTGTAGCACAAGTAGGCCGGCTGGCACCTCACTGTAGTAAGGCCCTGTGTTTGAGTCCCTGTTACGGTGTATGGCATGTTCTTTCCATGCCTGTGTGAGTTTCCTCTGGACACCCCGGATTCCTTGCACAGTCCAAAGACATGCAGACATGATGCCAAATTGTCCACTAGGTGTCAGTGTGTGAACGTGTATGTCTTGAGTGGCTGCCCTCCTGCCAAATGAGTGCTGGGATAGGCTCCAGCACCACCCCAGCCAACACCCAGAGGTAAAGTGGTTTAGAAGACGGATGAGTCAATGAATGAGCTTCTAGAGGCCGTAGGCGCCTCATATGTCTGGTTTCTAATACCAGCGCTTTCTGGCTTGTTAGGTCAGTTTTGGTAAAGTCTTGGACAGCCACTATTTGGGCGAAAGAAAATAAAATGCAACTTGTAATATTGGCGCTCTACATGACAGTGTAAATGACAAAATTCAGCTGAACATGGATTAGTAAGGGTAAAAGATGAATCATCTTTATATCAATAATGCAACTTGAAGGTGCTTTTTTAAAATCACAGAGTACACTGCCAGTCTTAAGCATGCAAATCTAACTGTGAACTGCTTGTAGATAAGTCATATCTGTTCATTACTGCTGCCTCCGATCTCCAAAATGGTAACTGACAATGTAAAAGACGACAAGCACTTTCAATTAATAATAATAATAATAATAATAATAAAGATAAACAAACAATATAATTGTCAAAAACAATTCAATCACAATTAAAACTGCACATAGGTCCAAAAAACTGCCTATTTTTGGGTGCATTAATACATCTGTGCAGTAAAACCATGTTCAGCTATGTCGTCATCATGCAGGCAGCAGTAGGGAAAACGTACTGTCCTCTGGTGGCAGATGCACCTCTTGTGCCTTCAGTTCCTCCAGATTATAGGAGGCACTCTGTAACACCTGCAGTACCTCTTCACCTGGACCATGAACACTAGAACTGTGGAAAAAAGGGAGAACGGAAAGAGAAAGATTTACTACCACAGACAATTCTATTTATTTGGACAGTACCCTACTATCTGTTGAGGGTCCTCAACAGTGATCTGATTATTTAAGTGGTCATGTAAACAGCATAGTCAGATTACGTCTGATTATGACATCTGATAAAGAGAGCTGGCTCTTAGCTCAGTAATCAGTTCTTCCAGGGCAGGTATACCCTTACTCTCATTCCTTTCATTTTAATCAGTCACACACGAAACAGGCAGTGCTATTACACAGGCAGGGCTGCAGGAAGCGCTGAGCACAAATGCCAGTAACACACTTTTGGAGTGACAATGCCACTTGTGCGATACCTGTGCATGCTGGTGACTGACTGCTTGAAGAAGTTCTCTGCTGAGGCCATTAGCTCTTTGTAGTGCACAGAGCCTTTCAGTTCCCCCTGAACATGCAACATAAAACATGAAGAGCGCTGTTAGGTGACAGTTCCAGTGGAAAGTTAAACTGGCATGAACAGCGGCCTTGTCTCAGTTCACCTTGAAGTAGCCGTTCCTCTCCAGGCTGTCCAGAAAGCCTTTCCAGCGTGGGTCAGCATTGATTGGAGCCTCCTGGCCCTCCACTGTCGCCTGTCCACTCTTACTACAAAGGATCTCAAAGCCATGGGCCTGGGATATCAGATAAACATGCACATTAACACATTCAGAGGACCAGGTTAGGCTTATGCTAGTGCCAAAAGACCAGGTTAGGCTAGGCTAAGGTCAACCCTGAAAAAACGTTAGGTCAAAATCAACCCCAAAAGATCGTGTTAGGCTAAGGTTGACCTCAAAAGACCACATCAGGCTAAGGCTTACGCTAAAAAAGACCATGTCAGGCTTAGGTCAACAACAAAAGACCATGTCAGGCTAAGGTCATCGCCAAAAGACCATCTCAGGTTAAGGTCAACGCCAAATGACCATATCAGGTTAAGGTCAACGCCAAAAGACCATATCAGGCTAAGGCTTACGCCAAAAGACCACGTCAGGCAAAGGTCAACGCCAAAAGACCATGTCAGGCTAAGGTCAACAACAAAAGACCATATCAGGCTAAGGTCATCGCCAAAAGACCATCTCAGGTTAAGGTCTTTGCCAAAAGACCATGTCAAGCTAAGGTCTTTGCCAAAAGACCATTTCAGGCTAAGGCTTACGCCAAAAGATAATGTCAGGCTAAGGTCAACGCCAAAAGACAATGTCAGGCTAAGGTCAACGCCAAAAGACCATATCAGGCTAAGGCTTACGCCAAAAGACCACGTCAGGCTAAGGCTTACGCCAGAAGACCATGTCTGGCAAAGGTCAACGCCAAAAGACCACGTCAGGCTAAGGCTTACGCCAAAAGACCATATCAGGCTAAGGCTAACACCAAAAGACCATATCAGGCTAAGGCTAACACCAAAAGACCATGTCAGGCTAAGGCTAACACCAAAAGACCATATCAGGCTAAGGCTAACACCAAAAGACCATATCAGGCTAAGGCTAACACCAAAAGACCATGTCAGGCTAAGGCTAACACCAAAAGACCATATCAGGCTAAGGCTAACACCAAAAGACCATGTCTGGCTGAGGCTAATCTCATTCCCTTACATTGCTTGCCTTATAAAATCATGCCTCATAATAAAAACAAGCCCAGGCAAAAACACTGTGTGGGCTGAGAGGTACATTTTGAATCTTTAACAATGTTTATACGATACGTCAAACACTTTGTCATATAACACAGCATTACATGTCATTTGTACACCGCTGCTCTACGCTGATGAAAACTGCCCTCCATGGTAAACAGGGTGAGCAGGGAAAAGTATAGCCCCTTACCAGCTTCATGCCCAGCTCGTGCGCTTTGTACTGGGGGTGAGAGCGAGGGGGCAGGGTGAATCCACTCCTTCGGTCTGGAACAAAACTCTGCTGCATCAGCTGTGCGTACAGACAACGAGTGAACGTCACCTGAAAAGAGAATGTTATGAATTCTTCACGCGTGCATTTGAATTATTTGCAGTCCTACTGCATACAATATTATTATATTAAAACAAAAATCCATTTTTTTTTTACATGATTATTTTCCAACCTATGGGGTGGGGTAAACAAACGATACAACAAATTATTGTGGTATTTGTTTAATTATACAACAGAATCAGTACATTATTTACACTTCTGGATTTGTTATTTGCCTCTGCAGTCTCTAACCAAGTTATTTCTTCTATATCACGTAGTTCCTATGAACTCTGGCTTGGTCCAAAATTACATACATCCATACCATACAGCACGCAAAAGCAGTACGGGAGAATAGTTAGCATGTCTGAATACGTAGTTTTCATAAAACAGCTCGTAAAAAAGTTCCCGGATGACGTACCACGTCGGCAGAGATTTTGTGCTTATTGGCATATAGCACACTGTCCTATCCCATGATTCCATGGGAGCTACAGAGATTCCATAAAAAATGCTATGCTTTTCTGAGATGTTCGAAGCCTCGGTAAAAAGCCTTGATGAGGTGTATGCTTTTCTGCAACGCTACTTTCTGCCCATGGTACAGATTTTGACCTCCATGTGGAAGCCTCCATCGTGAAAACTCACCCCAGTGAACGCTACTTTCGTTACCCATGGTACAGATTTTGACGACTTTTGGCTTTTAAAGAATGGGGTTTGCCGCTGTTACGGGACGTCAGCAGAGATCCGGGTTAAAGCCTTAAATCCCTGGGGAAAAACTCCTAACCAGGACACTAGAGGGTCTTTAGGGTTAGGGACAGCAGGGACAGGGTTTAAGGCGGTGAAGATATCTTCCTAATACTTCCTCAGTCTTTCACACGACCAAACAATTGGATGGACAAATTCAACTCAGGTCCCCCATTGTTCCTCCAGCACCTTCTAGATGATGAGCCAGTCCGTAGGGTTATAGCCAGAGTTCTAAGATATCCAACAACGAGCTTCCATTTCAAATCTCTCTGTAATTCCTTTTCCCACTTATATTTCATTTACAAGGAGTTGTGAGTCCATTGATCCATTTTCATAAAGAACTGCTCTATTGGAGAAGGTGATTTTTCATTCTTTTGGATATTTTTAAATCATTAAAACATCACAACACAATTTTAGATCAGAATCAGAATCACCTTAGATCAGAATCTCTTTGTACAATTTCGACAGATTCTGTAGAGACGGGAGCACACGCCCCCAAGGCTAACCCCAAAAGACCATGTCAGGCTGAGGCTAATCACATTCCTTTACACTGACCACCTTGGAAAACCCTGCCTCATAATTAAAGCCACCCAGGCTGAAACCCCACTACATGCTCTCTGTATATGACTGATTGGATTTTGTGACATCATAAAAACGATGCCTTGAAAATGGCCTCAGTTTCCGTACATAATAATAATAATAATAATAATAATAGGTTACACTTATATAGCGCCTTTCACAAACCCAAGGACGCTTGACACATGGATTGTGTGGGCTGAGAAGTACATTTCGAACACGTACCGAAGTGAGGACTCTGGTGTCCGCGGGAAAGCTCCGGAACGTCCTGCAGGCCTGCAGGTCAATGGGGTCACGCAGATAGAAAGCAGATACGGCAGGTGCTATGAGGTCTGGACGCTGCGACAGCACTGCGGCGATGGCTGCAGGCACATAACAGTGAGCATGATGGAGATTAGCCTGGATCTTATCTGGGTACCTGCACAGACACAGACACGGACACGCATAAGAAGGTTTTCCATCACAGCACCTTCATGAGATTTCTCTTTTACGAGTGGATACAAATCAGGGAGGTAAAAAAAATTATACAATTATTACAAAAAGATGTTTTTTGCATTTTGATGATGTGGAAATTGTGGCTTATTAATAAAGGAGAGAACAGATTTTGTGTGTAAATGATGATGCAGTGGAAACAAAAGTCACATGCTTGTCCACTTTGTCTTTTTAGGACTGTTTCAGCTCTCGGTAAATGAGTCACCGTCCGCCCATCCCATGTCTCTGAACTGTAACCAGCAAGAGAAGGCTGATGAAACTGCTCTAGCAAGCAGCTCCAATCCCAAAAGCTCAAATCCCTCCATTGCACATCCCATATACACTCACCAGCCACCAGTCCGTCTATGTATCTACACTCACTGTCCATCTTATCAGCTCCACTGACCACTGCAGGTCTACAGCTCCAGCTTGTGTAGTCCATCTGGTTCTCTATATACTGTATTACCCTGTTCTTCAACGGTCATGACTCCCACAGGACCACCCCAGAGCAGGTATTATGTGGGTGGTGGACCATTCTCAGCACTGCAGTGACCCTGACGTGGTGGTGGTGTGTTCGTGTGTGTTGTGCTGGTGTGAGTGAATCAGACACAGCAGGGAGTGTTTAAACACTGTGCAAGCGCCACACCCAGACGTCCAGCCTATTAATCTCGTTCCTCAGTACTCACCCCCGCAGTCTGTGATCGATCACAGAGCGGATGCGCTGTGTTGCCAGGCAGTGGTCGCCGTGTTTCTGCAGCACGGCCAGGGCCTCCTGCAGCTCCGGGACCGAGTCCCGCGGCCAGCCCACCTCTCCAGAACGCGTGCTATTGGGTAATATGTGCAGCTCCCCCTGATACAGGAATACCTGTGGAATGGACAGACAGAGAAGCCAATCAGCGGGTATTCAGGAATTTACAGTACCGGTCAAAGGTTTGGACACACAGTTAGCCATATCACCACCTCTAACATATATTTTTGTTGCACATTAAAAAAAAATAATCTCTTTTTCTGCACAGTGTAAAAGCTCTAGTTCTCCTTTCAGTTCATGAATATTCATGACGGACTGACCAATAGAATTTCTCCATAAGTGCTAGGATATAAACCTTGTTCAATCGTCCTCCACTGCAGGTTAAGAAAACAAATGATTCCAAGATATCCAAAAATTCTGGAGGGAAACCTTACAAGAACTGCACAGTATTTATAGAATTGATGTAGGGATGGGCCCATTGTGTGTGTTGGTGAGGTTACCTAATAATTATTTCGCTGATAAGGGAAAACTCTCTGTCTTAAAACACATTCCCTTGCACAAAAAGATATTACAAGGGATATCAGGTAAAGTACCCTCTATAGCGAGCTGGCACAGAGTCGTTTTGGAATTTGTATCATTAGACTACTTAGCATGCTTGGCATATTCAAAAACAGTTTTTTTTTTTTTGATGGTTGTTTGGGAAGCCTTACTGGCATATATAGGGTGAGATCTTTCAAGTATTCTACCTGGCTAGGGCCATATAGATCCCACCCCCAACCCCCGTATGTAAGCTGGGGTTGGTAGTTGCTTGTTTGTTGATTGTTGTAAGGTTTGGTATGTGTAACCAATGCATCATGTTTAAAAATCTAATTTAATAAAAATAAAAAAATAAAAATAAAAAAAAAAGCTGGTTCATCCTCCTGAAAAGTTCCACTCTAGGGTTTTTTAAGGTGGACTGTATAATCCCAGGAGAGCTATTTTATAATTTGATGTCTTGCCACTGTTATTCTAAAGTAAAGCATTAAGATAAACATGAGGAAAACCTTCTATAGGAGGCGTGTCTAAACCTTTGACTGCTACTGTATATATACTGTGTATATAATGCATCTTACTGCACATCAGTAACTGCACATAGGAAGCAGCACTATGTAATAACAAAGCACAGATCAAAGGAGCCTTACTCTGTTCTCGCTGCTGTCGGGGTCGAGCCATTTGGGCAGATATTCTGCCGCCTCGATCAGGAGGAACTGCCCATCGTTGTCATGGACGCTGGCGGCCAGTTGGGTGAAGGTGCGCGTGAGGTGCTTCAGAAGGTAAACGATGAACCACTCATCCTCCACGTTATCACCAAACTCGGTGCTACCTCCCAGGTGGGCCGGCACGCCCCCTATATACCAAATTTAGCATTGCTTAGCAAGCTGACACACCGTGCTAATTGGTTTGTGCAAAAGCCTCATACTCTCAGAAACATCTTTGAATCGGATTTTAAAGCGTCCTTTGCATCCCTGACAATGCAACTATCAATGATGATGTCAAATCCATAGTGATGGAAGAGTCTGGATTACAGTTACTGCAGGTCCCTACCTTTCTCTGGACGGTAGCTGAGGTTGAACGGCTGTTGCTGCCAAATGTACTTCGCTATAACGGGAGCAAGTTCAGCCAGCAGCTCCTCCAGAAGCCGCAGGAGGGTCTCCTCGCTGGCCTGTGTGTCTGGCTGGACCAGAAAGAGCCTGTAGTGGACCACATCCTCAGGAACAGGCACTTTCTTTAAGGGCTCCATCACAGTGTCATCCACCAACAGGTAATCTAAAGCAGAAACCATACAGTTGAGTAATAAGCCTGACAGATTATCATAGAAAACACTCATGAGAAACCGACTGTTTGATTGCAGGGTCACGACTGAAACTTCAGGAGCTTAGTTATGGGGAGCTGATGTTCTTAAAGGGGAACTCCACCCATTTTTTCCAAGTTTCTGAATAATTAAATGGTTGAGGTGTAAACAAAAAAGTTTTTTAGAGCAGTTAAAGGCGTGAAAACCTGGTGCTAATAGGAACCAGACGTCTGAGAAGTTTAATGCCTTTAAAGATCCATCATACAAAAAGTTATTACATGGAATGATTAGGAATACTATTACATTATATTAAATATTTAATTAATTATTATTTATTAATATACTAACTATTTACATTATATTTTATGTAGTTAAATCTTTTGTTAAATTTTATGTAGGATCTGAACCAACACAGCAACTAACCTTTAAAAATCCATTAAAAATATACATTTTAAGCTGCTGTCTTCTTATTCACCTGTAGCTTCTGGCTAAATGTTCCCGTTCCACCTTAAATAGGGCAGAAGTTACACCATTTAAGGTGGATACGGCGAATAAGAAGTTGACTTCAGTTTCGTTCGATCGTGCACAAAGCTCTCAAGGGTAACATTAAACCAGAAAGACTATATTATCTGTAATATTGTCTATGATTTACTTACTCTTTATTACTTCACTCCATCAAAACATCCGAAACGTAGAAACGACACAGATGCGAGCATGTCGTTTTGCACATGCGTACAACGCATGACCAGCAGGCACTTCCTAGCTTGGAACGTGTCAAAATAAAAGTCATATGGTTGCTCTCCTTGTTTAGATAAACATGCAGTTAGTAAACTAGGA
Organism: Prochilodus magdalenae; assembly: GCA_024036415.1. Lineage (NCBI taxonomy): Eukaryota > Metazoa > Chordata > Actinopteri > Characiformes > Prochilodontidae > Prochilodus > Prochilodus magdalenae. Next base: position 265,417 of record JAMWET010004383.1, read on the forward strand.
TCAGATTATATAGCAAATATTAATATATTTAATGTATAGTAGAGATAAGCGTTTTATGCAACATATCTTTGCAAAACAAACAAACAAACAAACAAACATACACACAACCAGAGAGCTGAACACTTAGTATACTGAGCAGTAAGTTGAAACTGATAAAAAGATCAGCTTACCTATGTTTTTTCTTTTAAATACAACCGAATTAAAAACGAGCGCATTTATTACATATTAAAATCCCAAATATTGTAATATTTTAAGGCTGGCTCTGGCTTTTATTTTGACAGCACAGCTAGCGTAACCCGGAAGCTCTGCGCGATACAGGTTTCATCCGTTTTAGTTTTTATTTAAGTATTTATTGAAACATTTAGTTTTATTTTAGTTTAGTTTTTGGTGGTTGAGAATGGTAGAGGTTGACGGCTCTGTTCAGTACTACTGCACTGCAGGCAGCGGCATGGAAGCTGTTTTGGTGGATGAAGTGAAACGCAAACTGGAAGCTACTGAGGTGAGTTCAGCACTACAGGCGCCTGAATGGAACTGCTGCATCATTTAAGGTGGAACCAGAAAGGAGGAACAGGCTGACAGATAAGAAGCTGAGAGATGTTTACTGGTTTTGTCAGTTTGTCATATTAGCTCCACTTACCATACAGGGGCACGGTATAGTTACAGAATGTAACTCACGTGTTTCTTTGTGTACATTGTTACCCTGTTCTTCAATGGTCTGGACTCTCACAGGACCACCACAGGGCAGGTCTGTGGGTGGTGGATCATTAGCTGCAGTGCTGCTGAAGACCTCAGTGTCATTGCTAGACTTAGAGCTGTCCACCAACAACAGTGTCTTGTGGGCAGTGTCCTGTGGGGAGTGTCCTGTGGGCACTGATGAAGGACTAGAGGATGACCAACACAGCACTGTGCAGCAGCAGATGAGTTATTGTCTCTGACTGTACATCTACAAGGTAGACCAGTAAGATAGGAGTGTCTAATAGAGTGGACACAGTGTTTAAGCACTCCAACAGCACTGCGGTATCTGATCTACTCACGCCAGCACAACACACAATAACACACCACCACCACGCCAGTGTCACTGCAGTGCTGAGAATGATCCACCACCCACATAATACCTGCTCTGGGGTGGTCCTGTGGCGGTCCTGACCACTGAAGAACAGAATACTAAGTATACAGAGAAACAGATGGACTACAATCTGTAACTACAGAGCTACAGCCACAGTCAGTGGAGCTGATCAAATGTACAGCGAGTGTAGCGAAACAAGGGGTTGGTTTAATGTTGTGGCTAATCAGTGTAGGTATGTTAATTGGGTTTTATCTTCTGAGCAGGATTACATCTTAAAAATGTTCCAGGGATTTAGTCCAACCAGTCTGAGTCTTATAATAGGGGGAAACATGACCCCTGCTGACTGGTCAATCTGGGTTTGTGTGCCTTAGGTGGAACACATTCCTGGCAGAGTGTTTTTCCGCTGCAGTTCAGCTCTACAGGAAGTGATACAGCTAAAATCCGCTGAGAGGCTCTTCCTGCTCCTACGCAAATCTCTGCCCAGCTCTCTACCCAAAAATCCAGGTGCGCTGCTCGTATCACACAGGTGTGCAACAAACTTGAGGTACAGTTAGTAGGATCTTTAGACATTCTTTGTTAGCATTGCATGCAAGTTGACATTAAGGTGTAGTTAGGAGGACTTTTAGAGCCTGTTTCCATGCGGTCAATTCATGCGTGTCAGGTTTATATCTGGATAAGGCCAAGCCCTGTCACTCAAACCTTGTCAGAAGGCAGTCTGAGATGCATTTGAGCCACATGTTAAAGCAACGTCAATTACATACATTACACAACACCCTCACAGTACAACTCAAAACTCCTCCCAGTGCACCCACAACCCCCTCCCAGTACAACTCAAACTCCCCAGTGCACCCACAATCCCCTCCCAGTACAACGCAAACTCCTCCCAGTGCACCCACAACCCCCTCCAGATACAACTCAAACACCTCTCTTGTCACCCACAACCCCCTCCCAGTATAACTCAAGCTCCTCTCAGTGCACCCACAACCCTATCCCAGTACAACTCAAACTGTGTACTCACAACCCTATTCCAGTATAAGGCAAACTCCTCGCAGTGTGCCCACAACCCCCTCCTGGTACAACTCAAATTCCTCCCAGTGCACCCACAACCCCTTCCCAGTACAACGCAAACTCCTCCCAGTGCACCCACAACCCCCTCCCAGTACAACGCAAACTCCTCCCAGTGCACCCACAACCCCCTCCCAGTACAACGCAAACTCCTCCCAGTGCACCCACAACCCCCTCCCAGCACAACTCAAACTCCTCCCAGTGCACCCACAACCCCCTCCCAGCACAACTCAAACTCCTCCCAGTGCACCCACAACCCCCTCCCAGCACAACGCAAACTCCTCCCAGTGCACCCACAACCCCCTCCCAGTACAACGCAAACTCCACCCAGTGCACCCACAACCCCCTCCCAGTACAACTCAAACTCCTCCCAGTGCACCCACAACCCCCTCCCAGTATAACTCAAGCTCCTCCCAGTGCACCCACAATCCCCTCCCAGTACAACCCAAACTCCTCCCAGTGCACCCACAATCCCCTCCCAGTACAACTCAAACTCCTCCCAGTGCACCCACAACCCCCTCCCATCACAACTCAAACTCCTCCCAGTGCACCCACAACCCCCTCCCAGCACAACTCAAACTCCTCCCAGTGCACCCACAATCCCCTCCCAGTACAACTCAAACTCCTCCCAGTGTACCCATAACCCCCTCCCAGTACAACACAAACTCCTCCCAGTGCACCCACAATCCCCTCCCAGTGCACCCAAAATCCCCTCCCAGTACAACTCAAACTCCTCCCAGTGAACCCACAATCCCCTCCCAGTACAACTCGAACTCCTCCCAGTGTACCCATAACCCCCTCCCAGTACAACTCAAACTCCTCCCAGTGCACCCACAATCCCCTCCCAGTACAATTCAAACTCCTCTTAGTGCACCACAACCCCCTCCCAGTACAATTCAAACTCCTCCTAGTGCACCCACAACCCCCTCCCAGTACAACTCAAACTCCTCCCAGTGCACCCACAATCCCCTCCCAGTACAACTCAAACTCCTCCCAGTGCACCCACAATCCCCTCCCAGTACAACTCAAACTCCTCCCAGTGCACCCACAATCCCCTCCCAGTACAACTCAAACTCCTCCCAGTGTACCCATAACCCCCTCCCAGTACAACTCAAACTCCTCCCAGTGCACCCACAATCCCCTCCCAGTACAACTCAAACTCCTCCCAGTGCACCCACAATCCCCTCCCAGTACAACTCAAACTCCTTTCAGTGCACCTACAATACAAGCCACAATCCCTCCCAGTACAATCAAAACCTTCCTCAGTATAACCAAAACCCATCCTAGTACAACCAAAACCTCCTCCAAGTTCAATCACAACACTGTCTAGTACAACCACAATCCATCTCAGTACATCCCATACTTCTCCCAGTACAACCCAGACTCCTCTCAGTACAACCACAACCCCTTCCAGTACCACCACAACAAGCCCTTCCAGTACAACCCAGACTCCTCTCAGTACCACCACAATAACTCCTTCCAGTACAACCCAGACTCCTCTCAGTACACCACCAACCCCTATCAGTACCACCGGTACAACCCCTTCCAGTACAACCCAGACTCCTCTCAGTACACCCCAACCCCTCCCAGTACCACCACAACAACTCCTTCCAGTACAACCCAGACTCCTCTCAGTACCACCACAATAACTCCTTCCAGTACAACCCAGACTCCTCTCAGTACACCACCAACCCCTATCAGTACCACCGGTACAACCCCTTCCAGTACAACCCAGACTCCTCTCAGTACACCCCAACCCCTTCCAGTACAACCCAGACTCCTCTCAGTACCACCACAACAACCCCTTCCAGTACAACCCAGACTCCTCTCAGTACCACCACAACAACCCCTTCCAGTACAACCCAGACTCCTCTCAGTATCACCACAACAACCCCTTCCAGTACAACCCAGACTCCTTTCAGTAAAGCCACAAGCGCTCCTCCCCAAACAAGCATCAGCTGTCTGTGATAAGGGGAGGAGCACACCTTTAAGTGCTGGCGGGAAATGCAGCCTCTCCGCCTGTCCACAAGCTATTTAGCATGGTAGCTTGCATCAAAATGACAACGTCTGCGTGGCCTTTTAAAAAAAAGCTCTGCACAGCAATAAAGCGCGCTGCTAACTTACAGACGCCCTACAACACAGAAAACACTCCTTACTCTCTTCAGCACCCCAGTTCAGTTCCCCAGTCAATTCGGTCTTCTTCGTTTGTTTCCATAGCAAAAACAACCAGCATGATACAGCAAAGCATTGTGGGAAATCCAGATATTTGGAGCCAAGCCCTCTCTACATGGGCAGCTTTGCAGGCAGAGCTTAATGACTCCCAGGGGCGGGGTCAGAAAAGGAAGAGAGAGGAGGAGGAAGACAAAGATGAGGACAATGAAAGAAAGGAGAGCATGGAGGAGAAAGGAGAGTCTTGGGGTTCGAGTCTGAAACATCCCACCTTCAGGGTCAGT
>JAMWET010004383.1:275000-380000 GCA_024036415.1 Prochilodus magdalenae
AGCACGGACATGACCACCGCCTTGCCATGCATACTGGCTGAGATGGAGAGGTAGACCAGCAGATTATCCTCAGAAACAGGCCTGTTTAAACCTCACCCAATGCACCCAACATGAAGTCAGTCAGCCAACATATAGTACCAGCCAAAAGTTTAGGTACACCCAACTATATTGAAGTTGTTGGTGATCCTAAGACTCTACAGGCTTACACTTACCAGCTCCAACTGATCGACTAGTCTGAAATCATATCCTGATACAGCACATATACTCTTGATGTACCCCAGTGTGGTATTTCTCTATATCTCCACCTCTGATATATATTTAGTGGTGTAAAAACTTTGATCTTTTTTTCTGCACAGTGTAAAAGCTCTAGTTCTCCTTTCAGTTCATGAATATTCATGATGGACCGACCAATAGAATTGCTCCTAACCTGCTTAGAAATCAATTTTGTTCTTTCAGCCTCCACTGCAGGTTAAGAAAGCCGGTGTAACCTCCTGTAAAGGTCCATTTTCTTTTTTTTAAGGTGGACTGTAATTCAATGAGTGCTATTTTATAGTTTGATGTCTTTCAGTAAATACAGTAAAGAGAAGGAGTGGCTTCTATGAGCAGCCGTGTCTAAACTTTTGACCAGTACTGTGTCTGGTTTTGCTCTACTGGAGCTATGACTGGAAACCTGCTTGTTATTATTACCACCAGTTAGCCACTGATTTGACATGGTCTGGCGATGCAGTAAGACGGATTGCATCATCTAAGAAACTGCTCCTTGAAGTAATGTCAATGGCTTCTATGGTTTCAGTCTGAAGTAGAGGCAACCTTTCATCTTCAGATGGCTGCTGATTTAAACTGACCTTCAGTATTTGATATTCTCGTCACAGTCTGATGTTTAAATGTGCTTGGTTTTGCAGGGTTCTCCGTCAGGGTGGATATCTGGTTCTCCTGTTAAGTCTGCAACTTTCAGCCCAGATTAAGAAACTCATCAAATCAAACACGCTCAACCCAGAACCATGCACAGCCAGCCGAGACAAGGAGTCACATGACAGCACACACTCCATGAACGCACACAGCTCAAAGACAGACGAGCATAGAGACACAGAAAGATCAAAGCTCAGTTCCCTGCATCTGCAGAGCACGCACAGAGTAAGCCTCGGCAGCACTGACGGCGTCATACACACCTACACCAAGACAGACCACGTTCCCTGCTGAAACACACACATACAGAAACACAGTCTGCATTAACTGTGACCAAAAGCCAAATAAAAATAATCAAGCCAGCCTGTTTTGAGACTTTTATTTTCAGCAAATTCTACAGTATTTTATACTATAAAATGCTAATAAAATGCTTTTGGTACTTAATATTTAAATTAAGTTGGTGAATACATATTTTTTTATGTTAGTTTTGGTGCACAATTTTTAATTTTAGTTTGACTAAAAACTATTTAAATGTTTTTTTTGGTCAGAACTTAATATTTAAAATGTTAATTTTATTATTATTAATATTTAATCATATTTAATCATCATTTTTTTTCTGTTAGTTTTGGTGCACAATTTTTAATTTTAGTTTGACTTATAAAATGGTCGATTTATCTTTTAGTTTTTTCCCCAAAATGTTCAATTCAGAAAAGTAATAATAATAATAATGTTATTATTATTATTATTATTGTTTAATCATCATTTTTATTTGTAGAGCACCTTTCATAAAGTTGACAGCTCAAAGTTCTTTACAGACAATTTTCAAACACTAGCTGTGCACTGATATGTGCAGTGGTGTGTTCTCTGTAGAGAACAGGAGAACCAGGGTATGTAAATCTGTTCTTTCTAATGAGGTGAATCTTGTTCTTGCAGGTAAACAAGAAACATGTATTAAGTCAAGCCTCTGAATAAAGTTCCACTGACAAATAAATGACTGATATATTCACCATATTTCTCCCCTCTCCATGTAAATTGGGCGGTTTGAATCTTGGGTAATGCTTCCATTAGTATTCTCCTGAACAGTTACAAGGCTAATGTCCCTAGCCCCGCCCACACAAGATTCAGAATCTGTTTGTAGTCAGACACCTATCTGTAACTGTCTAAAAGATGGACAACGATTTTAGTTATAGAAATATATATATATATATATATATATATATATATATATATATATATATATATATATATATATATATATATATATATATATATAAATATATATAGTGTGTGTGTGTGTTCTATTTGGTCTGTACTGAAGTTTCTGGATGTAGCCACATCAATGTTTAGACACTCTTGCATTAAAGAATTGCGGTCACTTGGTCCACATTTTGTAGATGCCTTCCCTGGCACAGTTCCGAGAAGAATTCCCTGTAGACTGAGATTTTAGACTGGTAGACCCGTATGACCGTACGCTTCCATACCCCTTCAGATTCAGCTATTCCTTCACACTATGGTTTTTGGCACTCCCAAATGCAGTCACTCCATTTAGCCAGTCAGTAACATCTGCTTTGAACCATTTTCCACACATAGAACGATACATTCCCTGCACTGTAGCACCTCTTCTCAATCTATGGATACTGTTGCTCACACCCCACAGGTGTTTATAGCCACATTATCCTGTTGCAGCATCGTCTGCAGGAACCTAAACCTTAAACATGCGAGGTGAGCTGTAAGAAATATTTCGCTTAAAAATAAGCAGGGGTGCACAAACTTTTTCATAAGACTGTACACAGATATATCTAAACTATTTGCATTAACTGCTTATTTGCAATACAGTTGGGTAGTTGGTTCTTTTCTACTATGAGAGTGGCATAAGTAGCAGTGTTGTTAATATTGTTCCTTTTTAATTTTACATGCAGTCATACAGAAATACATGTGTGTATTCTACAAGGACAGAACTATAGACATCCTGTGTGAGAGGGAGAGAGAATGAAGGAGTGAACAAGTGATTATAGTGCAGTATGTCGAAAAGCCTGCAACAACAGCATTCCTTACTTTATTACTCACTACACTAAACCACAGATGAGTCAGGTCAGGTGAAACGACTGGAATAGCAGCTGTGTGCAGGATGGGGCGGGGCGGGGCGGGGTCCATACTTATTAAGCAGTGGAAAATACTTCAGTCGACACTTCACTTAAGTATTATTGTGGCGCACTTGTTGCTGCACTTGTACTTCTATTCAGTCCAGGAGAATAAAGTGTGAACCTGAAAATATTCAGAAGTGTACAAGCCTATATCTATTAAATAATGTTTAAATGTTGTTCTCAGTGGATCAGTGGATAACTTCACTACCTGCCCGGGAGCTTAACCCCCCCTATGTGGAAGATGGGGATTCATTTCCTGGTCTAGGTAACTATGCTGTGCTACACCAATAAGAGTACTTGGGCAAGACTCCTGTCGCTACATTGGCCTATTTGTAATATGATAAACCTTGTAAGTCACTTTGAATAAGAGCATTAGCTCAATGCCATAAATGTATTTCTGGCTCCATACTTAATTATTGAAGAAAACTTTGACTTAACGGGCCCATATCATGGACCATGTCATTTCTCTCACTGTTATAGCATGTAAACACTGGGTTTCAAAATGTGCTATTGACTCTACAGTCCATATTTGGAAACTGCACAAATGCATCATCTAAAATGACTTGTTTTTGTGATGTCACAAGAACAAATTGATTTATGTTTACATAATCAACATGCAAGAGTTAAGCCCCGCCCACTCACATTAAAGTTATAATGGGTTTTGGAGGCTGGACTGCTTTGTGAATGAGGCACTATTCATCTCAGTCAATCAGAACAGATTTCTATTTGAATATTTTTCAAGTTATCTGTGCGCTTCCTTACGATTCTCACCTCTTTCAAGGTTTAGCGTTTTAAATTTAGATTCCGAAAAACTGAAGATTATAGCCTAAGAAACATATAAGCTGCTACACTGACAGAGGAACATCCAATGGTGCTCTTTATTTATTGGTCTTTTTTTATTTACTAAAGCTTGTTTTTATTACTTCCAGGCCATTTCTTAATTTAAAACAACAACAACATTTATTTTTCCTCAGTTCTCAGTTACCTAGCCTTCTCTCCTCTTCTCCTTCATAAACACAGATGAGTGTAGATGCTAAATCTTTTAGCAGCAGCTTGATTGCCATTTCAGCCTAGGAATAGGAGGAACCATGCGCATGCGCTCTGCTCATTGGAGGCCATGTTGCGTTCGGTTCAGTCGCTATTGATTCAGTTCAACGAACCGATTCCTTCGAACCGACCGATTCAATTTTTCCTCTTCGTCGCAGGCTTTTCGGGGGTCAGTTATTAGTAAGCCTTATTATTCTGGTCTCTGTAAAAAAGAAATGTTGGAAGTTTTATCCTTTGTATTCCAGTCTCCTGCACACGTATGTGTTTTTCATACTCTATCACATCTGCTAATTCCGGAGTGGGTATTCCATAAACCTGGATTTCTTAGTTTAGCCAGATAATTTAAGCCCAAATTCCAGCCTCTCCAATAAATGAAAAGATTAAGGACATTCATATGAACATAATTATATAATATAAATATAACAAAAATATAAACTGCAAAATGACCAACAGTCAGTGTATATAAAACTGTATAGTACATACATATTCAAATCTACATGCTGCATAATTCCAAACAGTTAGTAAAGGTGTAATACACGTGATCAGTGACTTACACTCTATACATGGTATACATGCTTGTGCTATAGCACTGCCTCCACCATGTTCCATAAATGATGTGGGATGCTTCAGGTCATGCATCAGCCCTTCCTTCTCCATTCTCCTCCCTGCAGGTTACAAGTACCAGTTCTCTCTCCTGTGTTCTATAGTGATCCAGATTTTCCATTGTAGAGTATGGTGATAAGGGGAGCATTCCAGAAACAGCTTTGGTTTCATATGTCCAAAGAATCTTATTCCAGACCTTGGCAGGCTTTTTGAGAATCTGGACTGGAGTGTTACCAGTGGTTTGCATCTTGAGGTAAACACTCTGTACGTCTGTTCATAAAGACGTCTGTGACAATGACACGCAAGCCTCCTCCAGAACGTGACTTTGACTTACTATGTGTTCTAAGAGGGTTTGTCTTCCCCATGGCAGGAATTCTGTGATCATCTGTTTTAGTGATCTTCCATGATTACCCAGGCCTTTTGGTGATGCTGAGCACACCAGCAAATTCCTTAGTTTTTAAAAATTTAGCATATCACTAATTTGGTCACTAATACATTTTCTGCTACCTATCACATAGGTTTGTTTTGTTTGTTTTAGCCTAATGAAGTATTTGCTTACATGCTTAGTAACACCCTCATTTGATATACATAACCAATATTAATAGGGAAGGTATGCTTCCAAGCTGTTGGTCCTAAAAATGATACACACTTAAAGACTATGGCAAAATAACTGTAGTTTTATTTTAGACTGTATTTATAGTGGATTTAAACCCTACTTTGAAATTGTCCTATTGGGGTGCACCAATTTTCAAAGTGAATTATTATTATTATTTATGTAATTGCATTATTTCGTTGGCCAAGTACTACTTAGAAAAGGGCAAGGTGCTGAAGACTAGACCCATTTTTCTCTATTTTTAAAGACATGGAGTTTTATCTGACATCCTTATCTTCATCTTGCAAAAAAAATAAAAGCTGTAAGATCTGGAATTTTTGTTCAGATTTGGCTGTATCATTGTTTTTAATATGTTGTTGATGTGTATTTTTTTTTATCCCCCCTCCCCCCAGCATCTCTGCCTTTTTATGTATTCAAAGGTAAAACATTAAATAAATTAACAAAACAAAAAGAAGCCAAGCAAGCCTGACTGCTAGCCTACGCACAAAGCTACAAGCTAACATTAAAGTACGTTGTAACTTAGTTTTGAACAAAACCTAAAAAATAAACCAAAATCTTTATACCTACAAAAAAGTTGTGCTATTTTTAAGTGTCACAAATAAGACACCAAGTTTTGTATCGTTTTAATAAAATAAAATGTCAACTGAGCTAGCTGGCTAGCTTGTCTGCTAAGTCTTTTAAAGGTTAGTATACGTAAGGCATGTAGAGTTTGATTCACTGATTCACTCTGACCGACTCACTGAAGTGATTTGGCTCTGAGGCTCAATTCGGCCCCTGATTCGTTGAACGGCGCTCAGTGTTTGCCTCTCGACTCTGTGTTTCTCCGACACGGCGCGGGCAGAAGCGCCCTGAGCCGCCGCCGCCATGAACTCCAGCCTGGACCTGTCAAGGCGAAACCCGCAGGAGGACTTCGAGCTCATCCAGCGGATCGGCAGCGGGACCTACGGAGATGTCTACAAGGTGGCTCGGCTTGACTTGACTTAGCTTAGGCTAGCGTAGCTTAGCCTAGCCGCTAGGCTAGCTAGCAGCGTGATAAAAACAAACGGGAGCGGCCCGCTTGGTGTTGGGTTAGTGGGGGGGACCGAAGTGTTGGCAGCGGGTTGTGAGGGTCTTGTGCGCTTTGTGGGTAATGGGGCACCATAAGAAGGGGGGCTGTATGTGTTGGGGGTCCCTGAAGAGGGTGAAGTTGGCTCTTTTGCCAGTCTCTGGTTGGAATTTTTCCGTTCCACCTTAAATGGTGCAAGCAAGTACATTCTGACGCCTGCACCATTTAAGGTGGAACGGGAAGATTCGAATAAGAAGCCTAAGGAAGTGTTTTTGAGCATGCCCTCTCATTACAGTCAGCACCTTCTGTACTTTGTGATGGTGATGGTGGTGATTGTGGTGGTGTTGGTGATGAGGGGCACTTGTTTGTACAACCCTGGCATTCTTCTAGCAGTCCTGTTCATTCTGTGGCTTCACTGGACTGGTGGTGGTGGTGGTTGTGATGATGTGAGGGGCCAGGTTTGGAATAGTCTTCTGTTATCTCATTACAAATCACCCCGAATCATGATTCAGATCATGAGCTTTGAATAGGAGGTCTCGTTCTCTGGACTCCAAGACCAACAGCATTGCTTTTATGACACTGTCATTTATAACCCCTGGCTCATATAGGCTATGCCACCGTTTCATTGGCAGTGGGAGGTCATGCTAAAGTGATAATTCACTGATGCAATGCAGCTAACATCACTACGTGAAAGATGCATCTGCTTGCCTCAAGAGTCTTCACATTGGTGGTAATGGGAACCAGCAGGAGGCTGCCATCGATGCACAAGCAACAGTGAACCTGTCCCCATGCATGCATCTGAATCAAACCTATTGTGAAACTATGTCTAAGACATCAGGTGGCATTTTCATAACTCTTCCATGTATTAGCTTTCTGTGAGCGACCTTTCATGGATGTCTGGTTCCTATCACCACCACTGGGAACAATTCTGACTTCCACCAAAACTGAAAGACTCTCATGTTCGGCATAGATGGCATGCGACTTTGGTGGGAGTTAAGAAATGTCCGGATGCTGTTTCACACGCCCATTTACATCTTCTGATTTGGTACTAGAATGAAACACCTTTTCGGTGAGCTCATAAATAATCTAATGAGCTCTGCTGTGATTGGCTGAGACGCTATAGCGCTCACACAAAAGCACCATGTGGAAATAGACTAAATAGTTTTAAATCTAAATCCCTTGTTGATCCCACAGTGGGGAAATTTAGTCCCCATCCGTGAAGTGAAACACCACAAACACACTCACTAGTGAATACACACACTAGGGGGCAGTGAGCACACTTACCCGGAGCGGTGGGCAGCCCTATCCACGGTGCCCGGGGAGCAGTTGGGGGTTAGGTGCCTTGCTCAAGGGCACCTCAGTCGTTACTGTAGGCTCAGGGAATTGAACCGGCGACCCTCCGGTCACAAGGCTGGTTCCCTAACCTCCAGGCCACGACTGCCCCCATAAATAAAATGTGACATCACACATCTACCCTCATAGCTAGTTAGTTAGCTATGCTAGTTACTTGAAGCTAATGCTAGTAGCTAACGTTACCTGTACTAGCTACTTGCTTTCCATCTGGAGAGCAACACAGTACATTAAAGTTGTTCCTTACTATGGAGTTCTCAGTTTAAGATGATCTGCTTCAGCCGGTAAACACGGATACCATCTCACTGCATGACTGGACTTACAGGCTGCTGTTGGGCTTGAGATGCTAATAAAGGTGGAGCTGCTCCTCTCTTCAGGTTCTTCAGGGTGAAACACTGAGCAAAGCTCCTCAAAATTGTTCAAGGTTTGAGAAACTTTCTGCAGTGAAATGTGCAGGCTTTAGATCAAAGCTGTTCGGAATCCTGTTAAAGATGTGGGAGCGGAAGTTCCTGTTCTTCAGCTTGTTTCTGAAAAATGATCCATTCCACCTTAAATGGTGACAGAGCTCCATTGTGGCACCTGGACAAGCTGCAGCTTTTAAGGTGGAACGGAACATTTTTGCCAACCATGGCCTCATTTAAACATGAACATCATCCAGTTTGGTTCCTTGGAAGGCACAAATAGGGCATGAACAGTGCCGGTATGCGGTTCCCAGCCTGGAACAGTAGATTTCCAAGTATAGTCCAATGTGTTTAGTCCTGTTGCTCCATTAACACACTTTTGGGGGTGTAAATATTAATGTGTCAAGACGGTTCAGGGTTTTGGAATCAGCTTGTTTTACTGTCCTCTTTTATAAACATTGAATTTGTATATGAAGGACGAACAACAGTGTTGGTGGTTTATGGTTTGTCAGTTCTGTGTTATACATACAGTTTTCCAGTTACATTCTATAACTCCTTTTATAAAGGCCTTCTTTATATGTGGTTCCTGATACTGTACTTTATGCAGCTGTCCATAACAGTGGACCAAAGTATGTTGCCCAGTAGAAATGCACGTTTATTGTTATTAGTATTATTACTATTATTACTTATTAATTATTATTACTACCATGCTGTGTTTGAATGCCGCTGCTGCTACACTTGCACAAAAATGTTGAAGCCTAATTACACATGACTCAATGTGCTCGATAGCCAGCTGAGTGCTTCACTTGATTCATGTCAGTTCAATAACTGGATTTTGCCCATTTGTCCCATTTAAAAAGCAAGTAAGGTTGTTCATATTGCAACTGACAAAGTACTGGAGATGTGTTTGAGTGTCTGATGTGTTCGTTTAACTAATGGGACTAATAGGGAAAGGCTAATAAAAATGGCTCATCAGTCAATTTAAGTTGGCTGTAGAATCGAGTGGCTGGTGTCAGAATCGACCATTAAAGAATGGATGTAATTCCTGTTGCAAAGCAGCAGCACAAGCAGGTATCCCTGTCTGAATTCATCTCTGTAGGTTAGTCCATTTTATAGATAACAGTGTGTCATACAGAACCATAAGCCATATAATTAAAGCTACTGGAGACTGGGGGGTGGGTTTGGGGTGGGGGGTAATTATTTAAGCCTGCAGTTAGCACGGCCCTAATTGGCAGTGCATACGGCTCATAGATACAGGGCAAAATTAAAGAAGTAATTTCAGACACCAAACATTTCTTGACTGGTTGTGTACAGCTGTGCCGAGCTCTTCCTGTAAAGTCAGGCCATCCCATTCATGCATTTGTCTGTTTATGTGCTGGGGTGAAACGAGGGGCTGTTCAGATTCGGCTGCGACTGTGCACACAATGCATTCTGAGTGTGTGGTAGCAGATGGTGATGACCAAGGCCTGTTTGGGGGGCCGGGTGGAGTTGTGTTAGGTCCACATATAACATTTGTGTTGTCTTATTTCCTAAAGATGGTCGTAATTCGTTTTTCCAGCCTCTCTTTATCCCTTAGAATTAAACAAGCTGCTTTTCTTTCCCTACCTTTAAGACAGCTGTTTGTAAATGATCTGTATTCTGATTGGCTGCCCTGTGTTGTGCCACATGAAAACTTCTTTAAGCTAATACCTCATTTAAAAAGCTCTCGTTGCTTCAGTGTGAAACGGGCGGTGTTAAACTGCTGTAGGCTGAATAGACCTATATGGATCTATAAGGATCTGTGTAACCGAGTTGGTTTTTGTGACATCACATAAATGCTAAATTCGAATGAGTCTTGTTTTCTTTTTTTTTTTTCCCCCTCAGCCGCTGGACTGTACGGACCGATTCCCAATGTTTACATATTGCTTTCAGAAGGTTTTTTTTTTTGGTAATTTCTCTGTAATATGGGCTCTTTAAAAGGTAGAGCGAGCATTACACTGAATGCTCTCTCTCTGCTGATTTGCACTGGGATGCTTTTGGGACAGGGGGGAAAAGCGTGCCCTCAGTTCTTTGGGAAAAATGAGTATGTTGGACTTCCTGCAAGGACGGGAAACAGCTAGACTTGAGGATGCAAGTGTGTGTGTGTGTGTGTGTGGAGTTGGAGTTGGATCCATCCTGTTTGTTCCTGATTGTTCCCTCTTCCTGAAAGTTTGTGGTTAGTTACTATGTTTGCCATGTGGTTCAGCACTTTATAAGGCACGGTCTGCCCCTTTAGCAAACTTTAAATGGCACCACATTTGGCCAGTGATGCTGAATAAGCTCTCTGTGAGGGCTTTCTTCCAAACCTCCTTTAAATAGCAGAATCACGGCGTCTATCTTGGTGGTGTTGCTGTTCTGAGAAAGGCCCACCACACAAATAGTGGGTTAAAGGCCAAAGGGAGTATACGGTGCAGCAGTGGATGAAGCAACAGTCTGTGACTGCACACCTGCATGGTGGAGGTCGTAAGTTGGGGGTCTCTGATGAAGTAGACAGTGGCAGTGAAGAATAACTGGGGTCAGAGAGAGCTGAGGGCCGGTTTACTCGAACAGGTCTTCACATGTCATCAGCCATTGCCTGGCTTAGACCTCTGCCCATGCTAAGCTTTTGAATGTAGCCGATCAGCAAAAGCGTGTCTGGAGTCTGAAGTTTGTGTCTGCGTTTGGAGCTCCAAGCCAAACATTGCTAACAAGTAATAGAAGGTTATGTACACAAATTAGCATTGTGCAAACCGCATACACACGCTTACATCCAACTGTCAAATTGTAATCTGTAACAGAACTGCTTATGTGGCTGCTGACTCCGGATGACATACTGTTATCACTTGATGTAGATGGGTACATCAGAGCATGATTGTGCACTTGCTGAATTTGTTTACACGTTAGAGGAGAGAAACGCCTTGTGTGTGTGTGTGAGAAAGTGAATGAGGGCGACAGAGAATGTGTGCCCATTTTCGTTTTAGACGTCAGTGTTATTGTAGTGTTCCAAATAAGTGCATGTATACACAGTGCTCTGGTGCTCTCTTGTTTCCCATTTGGACCAAAGCCTGGTTTTTATTGGCGTGTGAGGGGCACGTGCCCAAACTGATGTCACATGCACAGACTAAAGGTCTGCACAGGCATGAAACCGAAGGCCGGGCCAGGTGCGGCTAAACTAGAAGGAAACGGCTCTCACTTACGGGCATGAATTACTGCAGGCGGTATTGGAACTTCAGTCGATGGAGAGAAAGTGTCATGGTGGGGTAAACTGATACTGGTACTAAAAATCAAAAATCAAAATGAAACTAAATGAAGGGTGAGCTTGAACTCACCTGGCTAAGGCGGGACGGTACATGGTTTACATGTTGGGCTGAATTGTTATTTGGTTAAAGAAATTATGGAACATCTTTTTTTACATTCTTCTCATCAGTTGTAAACTCCCTTTTTTTTGTCGTCCATCTCTCTCTCTCTCGCTCTCTTCTCTGTGATGACATCATTAGATCTGCTGTTCTGTGAGACAGATGTCTCTCAGTGAAGGACTTACAGAAGATGCCTTTGTGTGTGTGCGAGTGTGTATGTGTGTGACATTAAAAGAGCGTCTCCCAGTATAGGTCTGCAGAATTTCACAGAATATAAATCTGACACAGAGGACACATCCGTACAAGGAGCAGGATAAGAGACTGACGGCAAAAAGAAGGATGCAGAGA
Organism: Prochilodus magdalenae; assembly: GCA_024036415.1. Taxonomy (NCBI): domain Eukaryota; kingdom Metazoa; phylum Chordata; class Actinopteri; order Characiformes; family Prochilodontidae; genus Prochilodus; species Prochilodus magdalenae. The sequence goes on from JAMWET010004383.1 coordinate 286,811, forward strand.
ACAGGAATGGGTGTTATGATAAAAGTGTAGTATCAGGATACGCAATACGCTTAATGAGCTGGAACAGAAAAATACAAACTAGTACATAATCAAACACTATGAATATGACAATTCTTATTCGGTGTTTGTGCTGTAATTAAAATTGAGCTATTCTGCTGTTGTTACGGGTCAGCCCCTGTTTGATGCTATATAGAACCGTTTTCTACAGGGTAACCATAAACGGCACATTGTCCATCAACCTGTTTTACCTTGGGAAATGGGATTATGTAGAACTCATAGTTCTAAATAGCCCTGTCGCCTTTACTTAACACCTCCCTCGTTGCTTCTGTGGTTTCTGACACTGTATGATATTCAGTTATTAATCATAACTGCACAAAAATTTGAACAAACTGTTAGCTTGTTGTTAGCTAATGCTAATAGGTTGTTGCTGTACAGTTTACACTCATTATCAAAAGAATAGTTACACCCAGAGGAACTCAACAGGCAGCTATGAAACTTAGTGGGTAGGTTTGACATTGGCTGTTGTACCGTGACTCAACAGCGACAGGTTCGGATGTTCAATGAGCAGTGATGCCCTCCATGAGTCATCCTGTTACTGCCAGCACCATTGACAGGCGACTGCACGATGCAGCATGCAGACCGTTACAACAACTGCCCTTAACACCACATCAACGCCACCAAAGTCATGCCAGACTGTGACTCAGAATAGCAGCTTGTCATCTTCATCTTCCAGTGTATTCATGGAGGCACTGTTGGTAGTGCCAAGATAAGCGGTTTGTTGTGATGCATAGTTTACAAGGCCTGGTTTCACTCCACCTCCACCCCTACCATACCATCTGCAGGAACTGTGTAAGAATGTTCAAGCGCCATGGGATGGATTATCACAGGACTCCATTAGGAACTTCTACAACTACATGTCGAGATGTCTGGCCCATATCAAATATTGCCCATATCTGTCTAAATTTATCATCATTTGTTGTTCTGGGTAACCTTTATTTTCCTGCGGTCCCCCACTTCCTTCTGTGTACAGTTATTTTTTGATTTTTTTTTTCAGAAAACCCTATTAAATAAACATGACCTTCAAGTCACCAAACGGCACCACATGAGAATCTATTAAGCTGCTGTGCTATTATGGTGACATGCACTTAAATCCGTCTGTTGCTGCGTTAAGAAATACAACCTGATTCGCTATTACGCACAAAGAAGGCCTAATATCAATATATACAGAGGCTCAGTTCTCTGGACCCGAGCTCATCTTAGATGATCTGAAAGATGATGGGAATGTGTGCTGTGTCACCCTAGCATACTAGGGTATGATGTGGAGCTGTGGATTTTGGAGAGGTGTATGCTGCCTTCCAAACAACTACCTCTGTCTCTTATGGCAGATGTATGGTGCATCATGAACAGAAGAACCTGATGGTGACAACTAGGGCTGCCCTTTAGAAGTTGACGATTCGAATCGTTAGTCGGCGACCCTTTAAGTCGACTGAGACCCTTCAAGTCGACTGACAGCAGTGACCCTTTTTTTCCCCTGTTAAACAGACTAAAGCTTACAGAAATGCACAAAAACTTTAAGAATGTTAAAAGGTATTTTAATAATTATTAAAGGGCAGTAATAAATACATATTTAAGTTCTTGCTGGCCAGTGACGTATCCTTGCTAAAAAATTTAATCTACGTGACGACGTGCACTGGGAGTTCACCGCTTAGGAAGTCGTGAAACTAAGAAACATGGGTGGAGCGATGTCTCAGAGAAAGTCTGGAGGAGGTTTTGAAGAAGAGAATCTGAACTAATGAAACCGAATTCTGCTCTTCATTTTCACATCCAACACTGCTCCAAACAAGGGAGCTGGCTTCCGTTTTAGACATAACGGCTGTTTGCGGTGAAGGAGAAACGGAGCGGAGACGTTTGTTTTATTATAATTCCATTATTTTAGAATCTAAATTACAGATATGTTTATTTATTCCTCTACAGCTGAGATTATCTTTAATTAAGGATAAGTACAGTTACTTAATACGCCTGCCGATAAACGAGAGATGTTTATTTCGGCGCGAGTAATATAATAAACGGTTTCAGGTCTACCGTTCTTCTCTTCATCTAAAAATAATTTAAATATGGACAAATTTGGTTTTATTTAGCAGTTCATTATTTATGAGAGATGAAAGACGAAGGGTCCTCCTACTGAAGAAGCTGTTAGAAGTAAATTTAAAAAGACTATAAGCTATAAGCGCTAATGTTTAGCATTAATACGCGCTGCTGCCCGACGCTGTATCCTGTAATTAAATCAGGCTCCAGTTCAGATCGATCATCATAAGCCCCGCCTCTTTTAGTTCAGAAATATGTTCCTGTGACTCTGCTGACTTTCTAAATGAGGAGGATCAGATCTGAACCGTATGCAGATTGATTTACTGATTACTAGATAATGTACATGGAGAAAAAAAAACACGAATGAGTAGTCGAATCGTCGACCAGGACGAGCGAATCCGATTCGACTGACAAAATTCGAGTCGGGTACAGCTCTTGTGACAACCACTGACTGTTGAGCAGCTAGTCTAGTGTCCAGCAATACTGGACGACAATTCCAATTGCAGACCTGCAGCAATGAGTATCCTCAGTGTATACTCAGTTCCCAAACTATTAAACAACGTTTAATAAAAAGGAAATCTGAAGTAACGCAGGGGTAAAATGCCTTTGTCCCAGCGTTTTTGGCTCTTTTATTTTTTGAATGTGTTTCATCAAATTATACATTTGTTCATAAATACAGAATGTGATAAAACAATTTCATTAAGATTTTAAAACCAATATCTTTGTACTTGGTCAGAATGAACAAATTACCGATTTTTAATTTGATTGTCTTTTACAAAAAGTCCAGATTGCCCCAGGAAAAAGATTAGCTGCATGTCATGTGGTGTCAAAAACAACACAAACACATCTGACAGAGATTATTTGGTCCCATTAGCCTTGTAGCTCCCGGTAAAAGCTGGGAAATAAAATGAGCTGTTTGCCAAACTGTTCCCTGCATGACCATGTAAGCTGTGAACTGAAGTGTCTTCTGTAAAATTTGTCATTAATCAGCTTTTTTTTCCCCTCCTTGATCTCTTGTTCCCCCCAGGCGCGCAATGTCAACACGGGAGAGCTGGCCGCCATCAAAGTCATTAAACTGGAACCAGGTAAACATCTTCATCTGTATGTCCATCCATCTGTCCGTGCATAGTTTTGCCTAATCATCCGTCCATCCCTTCATCCATCAATGTTTTGGCACTGATTGCAAAGCCTTTCTATTTTAGACACAGCATAGCCAACCAGGCAAGCGCACACTCTCCCTCTGAGGTGCAATATTTAACCAGAGTGCATGTGGCATCAGTAAGAGGGGAATGGACACAGGCAGTTAAATATTGTTGAACAGGTGCGGGTGCGTGCTTCTTTCGTGCACAGAGGGGCCGCTGGTCACCTAATGCTGACTGAAGTGTGTTATCTTGCCCAATCACCACCTCTGTGTTCTTTCCACCAGGCTTCACTCACTTTCCATAGTGGTGTGCGTACGTGCTTGTGCGCAATAGTGTCGTGATTACCTTGCAACCATATACTATACTGCAACACATAATATGGTTGAGATGTGTATGTGTGTGTGTGTGTGTGTGTGTGTGTGTGTGTGTGTGTGTGTGTGTGTGTGTATATGTATATATATATAATGTATATGTGTGTGTGTGTGTATGAATGTATGTGTCAATATATAAATTGATGTTTTGAGCCGATATCATGAAATAAACTGAATTTTCCTCATTTATTTTTCTTTGACGAAGTGTATATAAACCAAAGATGGACTACAGATCAATGTTCTTGGTCACCTTACAATACTGATCACCTTTAAGGATGTTCGGCTGATACAGGTCGTGGGTCAGACTGGATGTTGTGTTCACATGCTTGCATTGTAATTTCCGCGGCTCACAGTGGTACGAAGCCGCTCAGATGTTGGTGGTTCGGTGACAGTGGTGAAAATGGTTGATGATTAGAGGACAGCTTTACTGGTGTAGATCAGCTTTTTTAAGGTGGAGAAATGCAGAAGGAGTTCTTTAATCATGCACACTGATATGACTCCTGTGTCTAGAGCTTAATTTGGCTGTCCAGTGGTATAAGGCATAGGTAAATCAGTAATATAGCAAAGATCAGCCTGAATTATTTTGGCTCTATTTTAGCATTATTTTGTGTGAATGATCTAGAACCCAGGCTGGAACTGTGATTGGTTAGGATGTTCACAGCATATTCTTGTTAAGTGATTGTACAGGGGTTGGACAATGAAACTGAAACACCTGTCATGTTAGTGTGGGAGGTCTCATGGCTAAATTGGACCAGCCTGGTGGGCAATCTTCATTAATTGCACATTGCACCAGTAAGAGCAGAGTGTGAAGGTTCAGTTAGCAGGTAAGAGCACAGTTCTGCTCAAAATACTGCAATGCACACAGCATTATGGGTGACATACCAGAGTTCAAAAGAGGACAAACTGTTGGTGCACGTCTTGCTGGCGCATCTGTGACCAAGACAGCAAGTCTTTGTGATGTATCAAGAGCCACGGTATCCAGGGTAATGTCAGCATACCACCAAGAAGGACGAACCTCCACCAGCTTCACGTAGTGACCTGGCCACTATCCTGCAAGAAGAATGGCTTGAAATCCCTCTGACCACTGTGCAGGACGCAGTATATGTCATTCCCAAGACGAACTGACGCTGTATTGGTCGCAAAAGGAGGCCCTACACCATACTAATAAATGATTGTGGTCTAAACCCAGGTGTTTCAGTTTCATTGTCCCACCCCTGTATGTGTTGTGTACATTTACAAATAGGGCAGCAGTCATTTTTTATCGAAACTGCCTGTTCCATTTTAATGACTATTTATTGACCGATTGTTTTGCAGGTGAAGACTTTGCGGTGGTGCAGCAAGAGATTATTATGATGAAAGATTGTAAACACTCCAACATCGTTGCTTACTTTGGCAGCTATCTCAGGTAAGGCCTGGACACGACTGCTGCTCATGTGAAAATATCAGGAGGTTGTATAACTGTAGTCTAAAGCCAAAAAAAAGCCAAAACAAAAAATAGGGAGATTGATACTATTAAATTCCCTGCAATAAACTGGCGGCCTATCCAGAGTTTTCCCTTCCTTCTACCCAGTGACCGCTAGAATGGGCTCCAGCAATGCTGCGACCCAGAAGTATAAGCAGCTTAGAAGGCATGCATGAATGAATTCTTTAATTCTTTTTTTTTTCCCATTTGTTTTCATTTATTCATTTGTTTATATTGCAAAAGTTTATACTGTAATTCTCAGCTGTGTTGTAATGAGCTGGTGTGTGCTTAGGAAATGTCCTGATTAGCTGGGGGGTTTTTTTGTGTTTCAGGAGGGATAAGTTATGGATCAGTATGGAATACTGCGGAGGAGGCTCACTGCAGGATATTTATCATGGTAGGCGTCACTGTGACAAGCGAACTTCTGGCGTTTCGTTTACACCCATTTCCTATACGTTATCATGCCTTTCTTTTGCTCTGTCTTTTGTTCCAACAGTGACTGGGCCTCTGTTGGAATCCCAGATTGCATATGTATCACGGGAGACGCTGCAGGTATACACACGCTCTCACTTACTCCTCTGAATCAAGCTGCCTGTATGCAAACCGGTAACCTCCTCCTGTTTGTGTGCTTCAGGGTTTGTACTACCTCCATAACAAGAGCAAGATGCACAGAGATATTAAGGTAGGATTCCACATATTTCATGTAATCCTTTACTGTAGGGGCTTTTAAAGGTGGATGTCTGGTGCTGATCACCACCACTGTGAACAGTTGAGAATCTTCTCTGGAACAGAGCATGCACCAAAACACTCGGAAAGACATTTGTTTACATCTCCGTCAGAAGTCAATGGAGTTCCCCGTTAAAGCTAGACTGAACTTAAGCAACACCACGTTCAGTAAAACAGTCAGGCGACCCAGGCACTCATGTGGCTAGATATCCTGGCTCTGCTAATGGTGTAAGACAAGCGTTAGGATGGTCATCTCTCTACGAAACCCAGAATTGTGCATCACTATGTAGGGCGTTTGCAACCTTGTGCATGCTGTTGAAAAACTTGTGTTAAATCAAAACCCACCTTTTTGAATATTAAATATTCCTCTGAACTTAACTGGCTTAAAAGGTACTAAAAGAATGTCTATGTATTAATCGCCCCTAGTTCCGAACCCAGGCCTGAATAGCTTTTTACTTCTTATTGCAGGGAGCCAATATCCTGCTAACAGACAACGGCTATGTGAAGCTGGGTAAGGCACTGCACAGCAAAGCACAGACCCAGAGAAAAGCCTGTCCTGCTGTGGCTGTTGTCCATTAATCTCTGTATTCCTATTTGTTTTCCCTTTCTCTCTTTAGCGGATTTCGGTGTGTCTGCTCAGATCTCCGCTACTCTGGCTAAGAGGAAGTCATTCATTGGAACACCATATTGGTAAAAACTCCTGCTGTTCTGTGGAGAGTTGAATCCAATGACACGGATGACAAAAGTCTAATCTAAATGGTTCCAGCATTTAATCAATAAAGGTTTATCATTTGTCATTAACCAGCAGGCCTCAGGTCAACAATGCAGCCCATCAGCATCTCAATTAAAGAATGAATATGGCTGGTTCTGAAGTCTGATTGGCTGAACCACAGCTATAGCCATTGTAAAATACTTGATAGGCTTGATTCTTTACCGCGCCGCGTTCTCTTCACCCGACTCCCTGGAGTGATTGTGCACGTCACAACTGCGTCTACCGTCACTTACTACAGAAAATAGAATAAGATCCGTTGTGTTGTTGTGCTGGACCAATGTGAATCCATGGTGAGATATTAAAGTGGAACTGAGGCTGTGTGGACATTACAAGCCTCTTTGCCCAATTTCTATTGTTTGCTCAGGTCTGATCTTACTAACATGATCTTACTAACACATTCACGTAGGAAAGTGACTCAGATCTGTTTTTAATGTGAATAATCCAGCGTCCTGAAACGACCCGCATGTGCACGTTCAGATCAGTAATGTGAACCATCAGTAATGTGACCTCAGCCTGTTACCGCAATCGTAGCCTTAGTACTAGTAGATGGAAACGGGCCATATATGCATATAACATGTTATTATATAAACATTCCTTTAATAATAACCAGGTTTAGGTGTTTGTGATCATATGACCAGAAGAAAAGATAAGAAAACAAATGTTCTCTCTCTCTGTCTCTCTCTCTCTCTCTCTCTCTCTCTCTCTCTGTCTGTCTGTCTGTCTGTCTCTCTGTCTGTCTGTCTCTCTGTCTGTCTGTCTCTCTGTCTGTCTCTCTGTCTGTCTGTCTGTCTGTCTCTCTGTCTGTCTGTCTCTCTGTCTGTCTGTCTGTCTGTCTCTCTCTGTCTGTCTGTCTCTCTCTGTCTCTGTCTCTCTCTCTGTCTCTGTCTCTCTCTCTGTCTCTGTCTCTCTCTCTGTCTGTGTCTCTCTCTCTGTCTGTGTCTCTCTGTCTGTCTGTCTCTCTCTCTGTCTGTCTCTCTCTGTCTGTCTGTCTGTCTGTCTGTCTGTCTCTCTTTGTCTGTCTCTCTCTCTCTGTCTGTCTCTCTCTCTCTGTCTGTCTCTCTCTCTCTGTCTGTCTCTCTCTGTCTGTCTCTCCCTCCCCTTCTCTCTTTCTCTCTCTGTCTCTCTCTGTCTCTGTCTCTGTCTCTCTCCCTCTCTCTCCCCCCTTCCCCCAGGATGGCTCCAGAGGTAGCGGCTGTAGAAAGAAAGGGAGGTTATAATCAGCTCTGTGATATCTGGGCTGTTGGCATCACTGCTATAGAACTGGCCGAGCTACAGCCACCCATGTTTGACCTGCACCCGATGAGGTGTGTATGAATGTCTGGTTTTATGTCAGCACTAATGTCTTACAAAGTTTGCCCATAAGGACGTTTAATGTTAATAAGAGAACTGACATTTTTACTTCTGCTGCATGTGACACTTAATTTATTATTAATTTCCTAAATTTGTAGGTGGTTTATTAATGAATAAAATTCGGTTTTATAATGTCAATTCTTCTTTCCTTCCCTTAGGGCCCTTTTCCTTATGACCAAGAGCAGTTTCCAGCCTCCTAAACTGAAGGATAAGGGTAATTGGTAGGTGTGCTCAGTCTTGTTTATGTGTGAGCATGAGACTTTTGAATGTACGGAAATATGCTGAATTAGTAATCACAACTAATGCTCTTTTAGAAGGCTTTGAGGTATTGCACATATTTTTAGAAGCCTTTAAAAGTATTAAATGGTTTGGAAAGGTTGTAAGAAGTCGTTGCCTCCTTTTCTTTATTAAAGGACGAGTAACTTCCATCACTTTGTGAAGTTGGCGCTGACCAAGAACCCTAAGAAGAGACCGACGGCGGATAAGCTACTCCAGGTAAGGATGGCCATGCCCTTCTCCAGGGACTGACAATTTTTTTCTGTGTAGACTTCAAGCCACATGTGATCTATTGTGGCTTTCTGTGGTCTCAATATGACCTTACGTTCTTATTGCATTGAGTTTAATGGCACCTTTCTCGGTTTCTGTCAGCACCCATTCGTGTCACAACCCTTGAGTCGGACGCTCGCTATTGAGCTGCTAGACAAGGCCAGCAACCCTGACAACGGCCACTACAGTGACATCGATGATGAGGAACAGGACCCTGACCCTGAGGTAAGTGCCTTGGACCCTCAAAGAATCAAGGAATATGAGGAGAGTTCAGATATAGAATATTTGAAAACTTATAGATTTGTTTCTTTAGCAGTGACCTCAGTGAAGGTGAGCCATTTGCTCTGGTAGTGGCCCGTCAGGTACCCGTGTGGCTCAAGAGTCATAACTCTGGATGTTTGTGTGTGCATGCTAGGGAAGGGCTTTTAACCATTTTTGGAAATTGAATGTTTGTATTCCTAAATTAATGTTATATTCAATATCCCAATGAACAGAAAATATTATGGGATGCTCTCAATTTTTGTTTATGTGTGGTCACTTGGTAAACCTGGTAATTTAGCTTTGCATTTTAACCATTTGTTGTTAGACATGCTACCAATAAAGCAGCAGATCTGTACAAATTTATGTTTAAAGTATGTTTAAAGTTGCCTTATGTCGGCCATAATAGCAAGCCCCTCACCATGTGGTTAAAAAAACTACCCTGAATCCCCTCACCATCCTGTTATAATTCCCAATTTTGTCCCTTCATAGACTTCAGTTACTTGGTTTTGGTTTAGGTGCCCCCCTGATGTCTCTGTAGCTTGTGTAGCTATGACCAGCATTACCATCCGCAAGAGTGGAAAACAAAGAGGAGAGAGTGAGACAAGGGACGATGCTGGAGAACGTGTTGTGTAGCTCTGTTGTCATGGGCAACGGGATCTTCAGAGAGAGGCTGTGGGGCCTAAGACTACACCCCGCCCCCCCAACCCCCCCCCCCTTATTTTTAACCGTATTAATAAGTACATAAACTATGATTTAGATTTGTTTTTACTTCTCTAGACTAACAACCTCTAAAAAGTATTTGAGCCTATAACTATTTCCAAGGTCGTCATCGGGATGAACAATGAAATTTTTTTTTAAATACCACCTTCAAAAATTAGCATTCGCTTGTCGAAAAATATTGTGAAGAGCCAAGATATGACGTGTGAACATCTCATGTAAATACTTTCTAATTGCACAAAATTTCCATAGGATTATAATATGTAGTAGAAAACCACCTTCTGATGATGTTTTGAGAAAAACTGCCAGTGGCTGTGCTGCAATGCCTTGGGCCAATGCTGAAAGAATGCAAATAGCTAATGGTGCGGGTTGAATGCCAAATATCATATTGCAGCTGCATACCTGCATTCAGGTCAACATTGCAATGGCAGTAATGGATCACTCAAAAGAAAGTAATGACTCGCAGGATGGACAAGCCTAAAGTTTAAGTTAGTTACTTTGGGATACCCTGCTGCAGTTTGGGTTTGTATGGTTGGCTGTAAAGGTAAAAAAATAGCCTCTTGTGAGTAATCAATAAACGATAAATTAAACGATATATACTGAATCGCTGAATTCTTTATGGCTTTGTTTGAGAGCTGAAATGCGAGCTATGTAAATGTTAGTTGGGTTGTATTTATTAGGCTATTGGCATATATGGTTTCTGTTGATAAGATATGTACATATCTTTACATCATGGCCATGCAGAACTGCCTTGTGTAAAGGCAACCGCATGCTGACTGTGCCACAAGGCTCAGCATTCAAACATGGGAAACCATTAAGCCTGAAACCACATCGCTGCTCAAACAGTTTAATTTCTGAGCACGTCACTGTGTGTCAGTCAGCATTTTACCATTACTGCATTACATTAAAGCCATAATGAGACCACAGAAAGACACAGTAGGTCACATGTGGCTTGAGGTTCACGCTGGAAAGAGAGTCCGTCTTTTAGATAAGCATATAGTGGCTATTAGTAAAATTAATGACAGCTGTAATTCAGAGTTGTCGTCTATTCGCTGCGCGGTTTAAACTGAGAGTACTCGCATGACTCACATCAGATGTCCAAATGTCTGTCATAGGGCTAACAAATGCCACAATATCAGCAGTGAGCTTGTGAATATGTTTCGCTACTCAACATATATTGTGCAGCTTTGGTAGGGCTATGTTGGAAAATGAGTTTGGGTGTGAAGAGGAGTTTGAACGTTTGCATATATAAATAACCCTACTGCATGCCTGCTGTGACTTGCAGTGCTACTGGGAAATGTTTGATGGTAATTATATTGACTCAGAGTGTAATTGAGATGTACCATATATTGATAAAAGACTTTGTCTTCCCATGAAAATGCTAAATGCTGCGTATGTGTGTGTGTTTGCAGTCACCTGTGTCTGTTCCTCATCGGATTCGCTCAACAAGTAGAAGCTCACGGGACGGAAAGACTCTGTCTGAGATCAACTGTGAGTGTCTCTGTGTCTCCCTCTCTCTCTGTGTGTGCGCGCGCCTGTGGTCTGGTCAGTCTCATCTTGGTGTTTGCATTAGTTGATGAGGTATGTTCATGTGAGCGTGACCTGGAGGCCTGCCTCACAAAGTATGTTCAAGCTGGACCGCAATCGCCAGTGACTCCCTATATAGTGTGCTCCAAAGGTCCTGAAACTATCAACTCAGCACCAGAGTATCGAAGTGCTCTGCATTTTAGAGTTTCAGCTTATGGCTTGTGACTGATATAATAACAATATTAAGATGCATAACAGTGTATATATGGGTGCAGAAGTCGTTATTTAATGACTGGGAGACCAACACAAACCTTGCCATTGCGGAGATGCACCCACCTTGTCATCTGGCTATTGTGATTGTTGGTTGGAAATTCAGGTTGAAACTAATTATTTGATGATCAGTGTATATTTGAAAGCAGTTTGAATTAGAAAATTTTGGTTGAGAATTTTTTGCATATTGATAACTCATAAAAAAAAAAACATAGATAATGTCCAGTATAAAGCAACCAAGTGAAACTAATTCACAAACACAACTAACAAGGAATGAATAGGCCTTAATAGCAGCTAACAAGTGATGCTCACTTCATTCATTGAAACAGCAACAGCACTAACTGATAAATAAACAGTACGTTTTCCAGAACATGCTGCTGTATATTGGTGCATTTTATTTAAATAACAATAAATAAAGATCAAAATAATTATCGGAGTGCAGGTTTATGTGCTGGATGTCGCTGGACCTGCTGTCCTGAGGTGGTATTGGCTTTAGATTAAACATAGAGATCCAGTCATAGCCGTTTAGGTGAGGATCTCTTGTTCAGTGGTTGGTGAATGGAGTGCAGGGCTGTTTGTGTCACCTGTGTGTTTGCACAGTGGGCTAATGAAATGAAGATTAAATGTAAACATCAAACAGGTTTTTTTTTATTTATTTTTTTAAATGTACCGGCTCCCTGTCATTTGGTGGACCCCTAGGGTTCTGTAGCATAGTTTGGGAACCACTAGTCTAATGTATGCTGAGCTTCACACACCGGCTGTAAAGTGTTGTCTGTAAATAGGTGCGATGTATTGGCTCATTTGTGTGTATGTCAGCTTTTAGTGAAGTTTTTTTTTTCTCTTATGCTTCAGTTGATCAGGTGAAGTTTGATCCTCCGCTGAGGAAAGAGACGGAACTGCATCATGAGCCAGTAAGTAACTTCTTTGTGTATATACTGTGTTTATAATTTGGTGGCGGTTCTGTGCATTTATTAATTTGTTTGTTTGTTTGTTTGCTTTGTAGGACCTTCAGTTGGAGCCACACAGTATATTAGGAGACAACAAGTGAGTGTTATTAGTTGTGTGTGCATGTGCGTGCGTCTGTGCACTTCTGTTTGTATATCTGTTTGTGTGTTTATAAGGTCTTTCTGTCGACCTTGCACTATTTCAAAATTTCATTCTCTGTCTCTGTCTCTTTCCATCTTTTCTCTGTCTGTTTCTCTCACTCCTTCTGCCTCTTTTTCTATTCCTGCTGTCTTTGTCTCTCTGCCTTTCTTTCTTTCTGTTTAGGAGTCTTTTAAAATCAGTAGCAGAGGAGCTTAATCAGAGGTGAGTGTAGCCCCTCCCCTTCCTGTTTTAGATGGCTCAGCACTGGTTTACTCCGCCCACTCATCATCCAAGCAGCTGTTTACCTGGCTAACTGACCTCCCTCCGACTTCAGCCCCTGCTCAGTACTGCTTAGCTGCCCTCACTGCTGAGTGGGTGTGTGGGTGTGTGTCTGTATGTCAGCGTATGTGTGTAGGTGTGTGTACAGGCGTGTAGGTGTGCGTCTGTTCTTTTCTCTTGGCTCTGGATGCCATGCCCTCTCAGTGTCCGCCCCTTTCTTCGTTTCTCTCAGGGGTCATGTGACACATTTAGAGGATGGTGAGGAGGAGGAGGAGGATGGTGGTGGTGGTGGTGATGATGAAGCTGTACAGTAAGTGTCTTAAGAGTAAGAGACGTGTTTATTTGCAAACACACTCGCTCTCTGTGCCCCTCTCGTGTCGCATGGTCGTCATCATCACCACCTTAACAAGTTGCTGTCCCTGTCTCCTGTTCTCTGGACCACTCTATGCTCAGATTGCACGAGTTCTGCACCGCTGTCTTCTGTACTGTGTCTGTGCACCACGATGTGGGTGATTGAGCTTGAGCTCTAGCATGCAGCAGGGCCTGACCGATATAATATACGAATCCTGCGAATAAACTATAACTATAAATAGCTGTTTGATCAGTGAGATTTCGTCCTTTCATTTCAAATATGACACATTCCTGGTATTCATTTTGCTGTATATGCAATATTTAAGCTAGTTCTTGATACTATACCTCTAAAACAGATAATTGACAAACATATCAATCATAAACCAGCTTCTGAATAGTTGACCTCATACAGTGCAGTTTAAATGTTTTTGCCATCTGAAGAAACTGTACAATAAGAACTACTTGCTTAGACAGTGTTTATTTGCTCAGGGTCAGGGAGATAGTAGTAGAATGAAAAGGCGTGGCATTAATAATAGTCATTTGTTTACTGTATGTATGCTGTATAATAATGTCAATTTATTTGAATGATGTTGTGTTTTTACTGGCAAACACACTTCTAACCTAGATAAATGGTTTTAAGCATCGTCTTTCACATCATAGTTTATTTTAATTTAGACCTCTTTAAAAAGTGTCACTGAACTTTCATATCAGTCGGCCCCTAAAATGCATGTGTGATGTCTTAGTTTGTGTGTGCTCCTGTGTGTGTGCTCCTGTGTGTGTGTGTGCTCCTGTGTGTGTGCTCCTGTGTGTGTGTGCTCCTGTGTGTGTGTGTGTGTGCTCCTGTGTGTGTGTGTGTGTGTGCTCCTGTGTGTGTGTGTGTGTGTGCTCCTGTGTGTGTGTGTGTGTGTGCTCCTGCGTGTGTGTGTGCTCCTGCGTGTGTGTGTGCTCCTGTGTGTGTGTGTGTGTGTGTGTGTGCTCCTGTGTGTGTGTGTGTGTGTGTGCGCTCCTGTGTGTGCGCTCCTGTGTGTGCGCTCCTGTGTGTGCGCTCCTGTGTGTGCGCTCCTGTGTGTGTGTGTGTGTGTGTGTGTGCGCTCCTGTGTGTGTGTGTGCGCTCCTGTGTGTGTGTGTGTGTGTGTGCTTCTGTGTGTGTGTGTGTGTGTGCTTCTGTGTGTGTGTGCTCCTGTGTGTGTGTGTGTGTGCTCCTGTGTGTGTGTGTGTGCTCCTGTGTGTGTGTGTGTGTGCTCCTGTGTGCGTTTGTGTGTGCTCCTGTGTGTGTGTGTGTGTGTGCTCCTGTGTGTGTGCTCCTGTGTGTGTGTGTGCTCCTGTGTGTGTGTGTGTGCTCCTGTGTGTGTGTGTGTGTGCTCCTGTGTGTGTGTGTGCTCCTGTGTGTGTGTGTGCTCCTGTGTGTGCGTGTGTGCGTGCGTGTGTGCGTGTGTGTGTGTGTGTGTGCTCCTGTGTGTGTGTGTGCTCCTGTGTGTGTGTGTGTGTGTGTGTGTGTGCGCGCTCCTGTGTGTGTGTGTGTGTGTGTGTGTGTGTGTGTGTGTGTGTGCGCTCGTGTGTGTGATCCTGTGTGTGTGTGTGTGTGTGTGTGTGCGCTCGTGTGTGTGCTCCTGTGTGTGTGTGTGTGTGTGTGCTCCTGTGTGTGTGTGTGCTCCTGTGTGTGTGTGCTCCTGTGTGTGTGTGTGTGTGTGTACACAGTATAGATACATTATGGGTGCTTTAGACTTCAGGAGATTTGTGTTGTTGTTGTTGTTGTTGTTGTTTAATGTGTATTCATGTACCTCTGTAAGTGTCTGTGGTGTTGGGCATGTTCTTCATTCCCCTTTTCAATAGAGTGAGAGAAAGTGTGTGTGTGTGTGTGTGTTGAAGCATGTCCTTGCTTGCAGGCCTTAACTTCTCTTCATACATCATAGTTGTGGTGTTATGAGGGCTTATTGCGCTTCTGTCGCTGTAGGATCACAGAGAATGGATCTAGCTGCGGTGCTCTGGCGCTTTGCCCAGCATTCTCGAACGTTGTACACCAGCTTGGAGTTGGCTGTGCTGCTATGCTGCTAGCTCTGCTCTGTGCTGTTGCATGACTAATGACCCAATAATGATGGGGGTCTGATTATTCCTCGTTTCACTGGTAAACTAAAGTAGCCGCCTTCAGTCTTTTGCTTGCTCTTCTGGTTGTTTTCCTGTGCATGAGCAGTGTGTTTTCCTGTGTGCTGTGTGTTTCTGCTTTGTTGCCTCATGCAGCCACACATGCTATTTATTTATTTAATTATTTTTTTGTTATGGTTAAATCATCATGACTGGCTTATTATGATAATGTGGGCTGATATACAGTGCCCAGTTGATGGTTCTTCAAGGGTTTTTTTTTTTTTTTTTTACAAAGAAAATGATTCTGTGAACCTTGAACAGTTTAAGAAAGCTCAAAAGGCTTGCGATGGAGTCGTAAAGAATTCAGGTTGAGGAAGAGAATGACATGATCGTGTTAAAGTGCTTGATTTTTTGATCGTTGATCGACACATCACATCACAGCACTACTAACTCTGACTCATCTGATTGGTCCCTGAATGTGTCTTTTGCCTCAGCCCCTGTGTTCGCTCATGATTGTTTACAGGTCAGATTTTGAAGAGCTGTTCTGTTTTTTTGTGTAAGTGTGCACCGTCTAATAACCTGTACGTTTCATTTCCAGTTCAAACCCCAGTTCCACAATGAGGCCCAAAGTACCTCCCCCACTGCCCCCCAAGGTAAGACCCAGGTCACTGATCTATACACTAAATAAACTGCAGGAAGTGATGCAGCAATCAGAAAACGATGATTCCACTGCACTGACTTTGCTGTGCTAGAATTCATAATCAAATGACTCTCTCCCCTAACTCTCTCAATCTCTCTCTCTGTCTCTCTCTCTGTCTCTCTTCCCTCTCCCTCTTATGCTTTGCTTCCCCCTCTCTCCTCATTTCTCTTTTTCGTCCTTCTCATTTCCTCTCTCCCCCTCCGCCTTTTTCATGTGTTCACTTTTCCACTCTCTGCATCCATCTATCTCTCAATCTCTCCCTTTCCCTCTTGCTCTCATATGGGCTCTCTCAATCTTTATTTCTTGCTCTCCCCTTTGCCTCCATGCTCTCACTTGGGCTCTCTCTTTTATTCTCTTTCTCTCCCTCTCCTTCTCTCTGGGTCTCCCTTGGCCTCTCTGTCCCTCTCTCTCCATCTCTCTCCCTCTCTCTCTAGCCCAAGGCTCTAAGTCCTTCACAGAATGGTCCCTCTGGAGATGACGGTGGTGGACAGGGAACAATCAAGCGCTGCCCCACTTCTCCAAACCCCACCCCTCCTCCTCCTCGCCCTGCCTCCTGTGTGCCTCCCAGACCGCCGCCCCCTCGCCTGCCCCCTCACAGACGCAGCAGCTTAGGTAAAGAGCCCATTGAGCACACTCGAACAGAGCCAGGAGGGGATGATGGGAATTTTAGGTTCTGGGAATGGCTTCATGCTGAAGAACAGAAAGAGCAGGAAGAGCAAGAGGAAGACAGTAAGCCTGGCTTCGGCCAAGTGGCCAAACGCTCCTCTGTGATTGGTAGATAGCCCTGCCAGTCCGCCTTACCTGTAGCCTAATAGGAGTAGAGCTGCGGTGTAGTTTAAGTGGCAGTCAGTGTCTCCTGTATTCAGCTTTAGCTTCACACGACCTAATGCCGAAAGCAGCTGCTTGTTTTCCCACTGGCGTATATGTAGTTGAGCAGCCACTGTAGCTTTGAGGCTAATGCAGCTAACACTTAGCTCTGTGCTGACTGCATGTCTGAGTTGCTCATTTATCTCAGGTAGATGTTATTATGGGACATTACAATCTGTTTTTGTTACTGTTTCTTTAAGAGTGATATATGTGAAGTAGTCCATGCTGAAGCTGTCCTTACAGACTCAGTCTGTATCCTGACATCGAGTCTCGATCTGATATTTGTCTGATATCAATCCGTGCCCAGTCCAGTGAGCCTGACAACCAAATAGCTTTGCAGTGCATTTAAAAAAAATGGCTGGTTCTGTTGACCCACATTTAAAATCAAATTAGGTTTTCGTTAGGGAGGCACCGAATGTTGGGCAACCAAAATGTTTCTGATGAAAATGGCGAATAAGTGAAAGGACAAAATAATTCTGACCAAACAATGACGTTTTAATGACGCTGTTAGCTTTTTCTAGTTCCCGGATGTAGATAGCAACCAGACTGCTCTAGGCTAGTATCCTCTTTAATGCATTGCCTTTCCACAGCGAGTCACACAGTAGAGCATGCTGAAGTATCCCAGCTTTTATACAGTTTCAAACACTCAAGCCAATCGGAGTTCCAGCTGCTACAGCGAGGCAGACAGACAGCAGCTCCTCATGCTTTCTCTCCCTCTGTGCACGTGCCAGCATCCTCTGTAAAGAAACACGAATCTCAATTTTACAACACGATAAAAACAAGAGCAGCTTGAAGGGAGGTTCTCTCGGTGAATGCAGCCGTGTTCAGTGTTGAATACATAATGCATTATTGAAAAGATTGGCAAGTTTAATGAAACACCCTGAAAAGACGTGTTTGGTATTCGACGTTTGGACAAATCTTTCATTTTGTGCAGTTTCTACCAAATATTTTCGTTGCACCCCTAATTTTTGCCTTTTTGGAGATTGTCTTTGGACAGCGGTGATATGTAGAACATTTGACCTTTCACAAACAAGGCATTTTTGCATCTTGACTTACTTCCTGGATGATTTAGAGATGTGGTTGGCTTGTGCTCTTTAGTGCCTTAAGCTTATGTTACCTCTCAGTTTTTGTATGTGTGTGTGTTTTGTGTGTGTGTTTTGTGTGTGTGTGTGTGTGTGTGTGTGTGTGTGTGTGTGTGTGTGTGTGTGTGTGTGTGTGAGCAATGTCACTGATGAAATCTATATGTATTCAGGTAATGGGGTTAGCCCAGCTCAGCAGAACGGCGAGAGAGAAAGGCAATCGACCCTTCCCACAATCCCCAGCCGCAGGAGCAAGGACATTCCGGTGAGTCTGACCGCTTGCTTTAACCGCAGCCACTTCAGGTTTGTTTTCTTTTGTTTATTTAAAGTGTCTCTCCCTCAACCGTTGCAGAAACCCATCAGTAACGGATTGCCTCCAACTCCTAAAGTGCATGTGAGTAAACCGGAATGTGCTATCTGACTCCACTGCACACACTCAGTAAAAATAAAGGGGAAAAAAAGATAGTGATTCATTGAAATGAAAATTCAGGCACACTCGACTACAAACAGGGAAAAAAACCTAATGTTAATTAAAAACTCTTTGTCTGTTGACCTAAACATGCTCACTGAAATGAGCTACATAATCCAGCACCGCAAACAACAGTGAACATTGGATCACCAGGGAAATATTTCATTACGCCCAAGTTACACTTGGACTGTTAATCAGATTATAATGTTAATAATCAGATCATGTTGTTGTTTGGTTAATCGATTTTATTTACATTGTTTATGTAGCAAATTCAGATGAATCAAATGATTTTGTGCAGCTTAATTAAATTAATCACATTATTTTGTGTTCTTTGTTAAGATTAATCAAGTTATGTAGTAGTTATATCAGAAGAATAAAGTTATTTTGTAGTTAGAATTAAATGAGTCACGTTTTTTTGATAATTGTTATTTTATGTTGGTAAAATATCACAAAAGTTTTGTGATTCTTTCAGAATTATGAAGTTATTTTGTGTAGTTAAGTCAAGACATATGTGTATATGTATGTGGGTGTATGCTGATGTATGTGTGGTTTGTTATCTGTAGATGGGAGCGTGTTTCTCTAAGGTGTTCAATGGCTGCCCGCTGAAGGTCCACTGCGCTACGTCCTGGGTTAACCCAGACACTAGAGGTAGGATACACAAGTCTGAAATAATAATCTAACAGGCTGCATCACTATAACTCGTTCGGTTGAACCAGCTGCATACTGTTTATGGTTTGTGGTTTTAGGATTTGAATAACAGTCCAAATTACTATTTAAATGTTTGGTGCCTCAATCCAAATAATAAAAGGTTCAAATGATATGCATAGCGAGCTCATACAGGCCTTAGGAGTGCAGTTATTAATGACATTTTGCTGTACATTTGATCTGCATTATAAAGTTGTTATAAAATTATATAATGACAATCAATTTACATTCAGTGTTCATTCTGTAACTTTGAATCTGGTGGGTGTTTTTGTGTTATGCCAATAAACTACCAATATTGTATAGAAAGCATGGAATCCAATGAATCCAATGTTTTGACAGAATTAATGTAAATATTGAGCAACAATGTAAAATCACATCTTGCTTCTTAATCAGCCAAAATGTGTTTTAAGAGTATTAATGTTATAACTTGAAATAATACAATAATAGTTCTCAGTGGTTCATGCAAAAAGTTTTGATTTTGTTTATAATTCAGATCAGTATTTGCTTTTTGGAGCTGAAGAAGGCATCTACACCCTCAATCTGAACGAGCTCCACGAGACCAGCATGGAGCAGGTGAGAAGCTACATGCAGTGGCATTCAGTTTGTTGACAGTTTTGCTCTTACAACAAAGAGTGCCACAAATCATTCTTTGAGCGATAGCATAACAGAAAGACTGAATACTGTGAAAAGGCGGTAGCCTTTACTACACATCCCAGGAACCGTTAAAGGTTCTTCAGGGACACTTACATGGCATTGGTAGATTTCTGTACAGGGCACCGTCTAATGCAGTGCTCCCCTCCCCGCCCCCAAGATTTTGATTCTTATAACCGCACTCTCTCTCTCTCTCTCTCTATATATATATATATAAAACATATTCAAACACAAATCCTGCTTACCAAAATAAACCAGCAAACAAAAAAATACGTATTATATTCACCTATGGACTTAATTTGAGAAAACTGTAGTGGGTGGACAATATGGCAACAGTATGACCATATTTAATAAGATTTCTACAATACTAAGCATGAACAATAATATTGTTTGAGATGTTCCATGTATATATGTTCTGATGTTACACATGCTGAGGTTCACAAAGTACAATTAACCAGGCCTAATGGTGCTCTTGTTGTAATAAAACACCCAGGTAATCAGTTTTTAAAGCACTGATGTTCTCTAATATACAAAACATGTTGTTTATTGCACATATAACAATGAGTACATATATATTTCACACCTTTAGAAACAGATTTTTATTTCTTCCTCACTAAACTAACTAGATTCTGTTCTGTTTTCTCAGATATTTCCACGGAGATGCACGTGGCTATATGTGATGAACAACTGGCTTCTCTCCATATCTGGTAATATTCACTCATTATTAAATCATCAGCTACAGACATAAAGGCAAATTTACTGAAGCTTCAAAGCGTACTCTTCACTCCTTGGTCGACACAGTCCATATATGGATAGCTAATTTGGCCGTTTTGAATTTGTTCTGACAAGCTAATTTAAATAATTGGATTCAGCCTACAGCAGTTAAGGCCTGGCCTTTAACCATAAAAGGACTTTTAACTGTGAGAGCTTTTTGCATGGTGCACAATACAGAGCAGCCAAGCAGAAAAGATCCAATGTATTGTATATTAGGCTTAAACAGATAAAGAGTAGTTGGAATATAGTCAATATATGTTTAATAGAGTGTTGATAGAGGGTTAATAGTGTTCCAATGATGTAACATTCCTGCCGGGAATCTATCCCTCAGAGCGGTAAAACATTCTGCAACAAGGCGGCAGTAGTTAGTGAATAATAGCGAAACCGGGACTGAAAGCAGCGATTATCTGTAAGTTAGTAGCATCTGGATTTAAGAGTGGAGTATACATTCATGTGGTCAGTGTTGTGAATGTTCCCCTGTTGGAAGTAGAACTTCCAAATGTAAGCTAATTGTCTTGCTGTGGCTTTGAAAAATGGCTTTATGGAGCTCCACCTATTGTGACCTGATATGCACACCCTCTATTATAGGGGTTATATCAGTCAACTCAAAATAACAACAGAATAATATGTTTATAATGTTTAATGTGAGAGGAAAAAAAAAACCTAGCCACTCCAAATCAAAGTTGATCTGGAATGGACAGTGTTAGTGGTCCAGCTGTGTTAAGTGAAGGATTGTGTTTGTGTTTTGCAGGTAAAGCCTCCCAGCTGTATTCCCACAACCTGTCTGGCCTCTTCGAGCACGCTCGGCAGATGCAGAAATTACCGGTTGCCATACCAACCTATAAACTGCCTGATAAAATCATCCCCCGGTATGTCCAGAGCATTCGTCCACGTGTTTGTAAAATTGAAAAGGTCATATGAAGTGCTGCAGAGGTATTAACCTCTAGCCGGGGTTGTATGTAAACCCAGCAGTGGTTTTCCATTTATAATAATGGTTTCCCTTCTGCTGTGCCTGCAGCCTTTCCTGTTTCTGCCTATGTCTGAGACTGTTTAAATAAAAATAGTCACATGTAAAATTAGATCAAGTTTTACCATTAGGGGTAATAAGCAATTTTAGTTCCCAAACCATTCCTGCATTTTTGAGCTTGTAGTTTCTTTTCTTGCTTGCACAGAAGGATTGAGTCAGGAGACTGAAGGCTGGAGATGTTGGAGTAGTTTATTTCATGGCGACTGCAGTTCACTCACATCTCTCGTCCTAAGCCAGGCTAGTCCAGTACAATCTGAACTCAGCCCAACTCAGTCGGACCTCAGTCCTGCGGTCCTACGCAGGCCTACTCAGTCTTACTCAGTCCAACTCAGTCTAAAGAGAGACCCTTGTCACACAGGTTTTAGACACTGTTTAACCACCCCCTAAAGATAACAAAAAGAGGGTGTCATCTTATCTAGTACCAACAAATGGTCAACTGTCTCCAAGTGGTGTTTGACCTATGACCTATAGAACCCTGAGGGCAACATTTTCCCAGGGACTCCGTCCTGTCGTAAATGCATAAAGTTCTGGTTCTGGTGTTCTGGTGATGAAGTTGTTCCCCACGTGGTAAATGTATAGACACTTGAATACATAAAAACTTATACAAAAACCACTGATTATCCAACAAGCTCCTGCTGGTGTGGGTTTCCTCTCTTTCAATGATGTGCAGACACGCTAGTTGAGTGCAGATAGCTCTCCCCTGTAAGAAAATTTCCCTCCAGTTAGAATGACAGATTTATTTGTTACACAAAACAAAGAGGTTTGCTATTCTGCTCTCATTCTGTTCACATGTTAGTCATTTTAGGGGTTGTGAGCCTGTTATAATACCTCATAAGAAAATAGCTCTTTTTTATAGCTCTGTTTATGTTGTGTAATTATGGAATTTAAATAAATTATTCAAGCATTTGTGGTGTTTTGCTCTCCTATAGGAAGTTCACAGTGTCCAATAAGATTCCAGACACAAAGGGATGCCAGAAGTGTTGTGTGGGTGAGTGGCACACAGATTTAGAAACATTAGCACCTGGATTTTACTTTGAAATGATTGATGGAGAAGCATGTGTGATGGTTGTTGCTTGAATTCTAGGAGTAATTAAGGAGAAAGGCGCACACAGTAGGGCTGCAGCAAACGACTATTTTGATAGCTGTATAATTTAATTATGAATTTCTCAGTTATCAGGGAGCTCTTATGTAGCTTTTAACTTAACTAAGGTTAGTTCTGTAGGTTGTTTAATGCATTTGCTAACTAACAGTGAAGATAGTGAACATATACCTCATTCAAATCACCTGTACTGCTCTGGATCTGTTCTCGTGCCAGCTTTCAGATCAGCTTTACAGACTGTGCAGCTGATGATCTTTTTATTCAGAGTTAAGATTGTGTACTCGAGGCTGCTGTTGAGCTTTTGTTGTGGGCTGGATGTTAGGGGACCAGCCTTGTAACCAGAGGGTCGCTGGTTCAATTCCCTGAACCAACAGTAACGACTGAAGTGCCTGTGACCAATGCACCTAACCCCCAAATGCTCCCCGGGCGCCTTGGGTAGGGTTGGCTAATACTCCGGGCGAGTGTGTACTCAGGGAATGATTGGCCTCACCTAATTTGTTAGTTCTCCAGTAAACAGTATAAGCTAGCACGAGAAACAGCCCTGATGACCTCACCAAATAATCAACTATCAAATTAGTTGCCAACTAATTTGGTCACCGATTTTAGTCTGCTAGGTCGATTAATCGTTGCACCCTAGTATACAGAGAAAAATGCAGCTTGTGTTAATATGTTAAATGCAAGATGCTTTTAACTGTAATTGTCTTGTGTGTGTGTGTGTGTGTGTGTGTGTGTGTGTGTGTGTGTGTGTTGGGGGCGGGTGCAGTTCGTAATCCCTACACAGGACACAAGTATTTGTGTGGTGCGTTCCAGTCCAGTGTAGTACTGTTCGAATGGGTGGAGGCCATGCAGCGGTTTATGCTGATCAAGGTGGGTACCTTGTATGTGTATGTGTGATTACGGCACAGTTTGTCTTTTCTTCATTTTGATTATGCGGACGTAGTTTAAATGGTGTATTTTATTTACTCCATTTAAAAACCTCAGCTGCCCTTTTTATTTATTGTGTGAACGTTGTGGTCTGAAATTGCTTAGAAACAAATCTTTTAGCAAACCTTGTGTGTAAAATGCTGATACAAAGCAGAGATATGAAGCAGTGATTGCAAAATTAATACTTCTAAATTTATTATCACATTGTTTGATGGTTTACCTCATGAACTTTGTTTACTATGACTGCAAATTCCAAATTGAATGACTAGAACACATACCGAAGACGGTAAGACAGGAGCATATTTACCGCTGTGTTACAGCATCCGTACTTAATTGTTTAGGAAATGCAGACACCAGTTGAACCAGTTTCAAACATTCCTTTCAGTCCATTTTTCTTGTATACACTGAGAAACAGCCCTGGACAGTCGCTCCCTGCACAGCCATGCAGTTGTAACAAAGGCAGAATGCTCTCAGTGTTGCATGTTAAGGTCCCAGTGGACATCCCTGAAAAAGACATTTTCTTGTTCTCCTCCAAAATTGGTGCAAATCTTCTAGCATTAATAAGGCCTTCATCAATGTGCAATTAAATCCAGCCCCTATTCCATGACAGACATTGACATGCTTGTCATCCATACACGATTTCCACTATGCATCAGTTTTTTTCCGTTACGTTATTAACCTATTGCTTCCACTTTGCATAGTACAGTCCTCGCTCCTGTGAGATTTCTACATAATCAAGATTCTTTCCAGATGTCTCTTATTTTTGTATTATACGCAGTAGAGGGTGAAATGCCTAAAATTCTGAGTTGCTTGCTGATGCGGCCTTAAAAACTAAAGACCTCCTACAGTTCACATCTCAAGATTTAGTATGACCGCAGTTATAAATGTGTGATAGAGACCGGTTGTGTATTTGTGTTTGCAGAGTATAGACTTCACGCTGCCTTGTCCGCTGGAGGTGTTTGAGATGCTGGTGGTCCCGGAGCATCAGTACCCTCTGATCTGTGTGGCTGTCAGTAAGGGCAGCCAGCCCGACCAGGTGGTGACCTTTGGCACGGTGGACCCAAATTCTCCTGTACCCACATTCACTGAGCCTGGTACGAACCTACTGTATATATCACAGCGACTCAGTTGTGATTCTTTATCGTGATTCAGTTTGATTATTGTCAAAAACACACATATATGGACTCTATTTTTGGAATATAGACGACCACATGCTGAAAACATTATCTACAGAGGTTGGACAATGAAACTGAAACACCTGTCATTTTAGTGTGGGAGGTCTCATGGCTAAATTGGACCAGCCTGGTGGCCAATCTTCATTAATTGCACATTGCACCAGTAAGAGCAGAGTGTGAAGGTTCAGTTAGCAGGTAAGAGCACAGTTCTGCTCAAAATATTGCAATGCACACAGCATTATGGGTGACATACCAGAGTTCAAAAGAGGACAGATTGTTGGTGCACGTCTTGCTGGCGCATCTGTGACCAAGACAGCAAGTCTTTGTGATGTATCAAGAGCCACGGTATCCAGGGTAATGTCAGCATACCACCAAGAAGGACGAACCTCCACCAGCATCACGTAGTGACCTGGCCACTATCCTGCAAGAAGAATGGCTTAAACTCCCTCTGACCACTGTGCAGGACGCAGTATATGTCATTCCCAAGACCAACTGACGCTGTATTGGCCGCAAAAGGAGGCCCTACACCATACTAATAAATGATTGTGGTCTAAACCCAGGTGTTTCAGTTTCATTGTCCAACCCCTGTACATAGCTCACTAATAAACCAGCCTCTAGAAATTAGACTTTTCTTAAGCCGAGATCTCAATGAATGCATTTACTGCTGTCTGTTTTATAATTAGGGTTTATTTACTTATTTTATATTTATATATTTTTTATTGGTTTTATTGGCTTTAATTGTTTCTCTAGTGTCTGTGGTTAAATGATGATGGTGGCCATGAGAGTACTGTCATTTGCTGTATGATGTTTATTGGTGTTCAAGGTTTTTTTTTTTTTTTTTTTTGCTGTCTGTGTTTAGACACACCGCAGACTTGTGTAATTCACGTTACTCAGCTGGAGAGAGACACCATACTGGTCTGTTTGGACCGTAAGTATGAATTACTGTCTTGTTTGCTTTAGAGGTAGGTTTAAGCTTATACCATTTCACTGCACAGTGTGCAAATGTGTTTTGCTTGGGTTTCACTGTGAGCGTGTGTACTTGCAGGATGTATAAAGATGGTGAATTTACAAGGCAGGTTAAAATCCAACAAGAAGCTTTCTGCTGAACTCACCTTCAACTTCCAGATTGAAGCAATAGGTGAGTGAAATTGTGCCTTTATTTATTCACATGGTTGTGTCTTAGATTCCCCGCTCCAATACTATACTATAGAGTAGCGCATATGTGCATGACTGCATTTTTATTTTTCAGTATTTCTTAGAATGTAGGTTTAATGTAAATATAATATATATTTTTTTGGTTTATTTTAGTTTGTTTGCAAGACAGCGTGCTGGCCTTCTGGAGACATGGGATGCAAGGGCGCAGCTTTAAAACCAACGAGGTGGGTCTGAGGTTTTGTACCGGGTTGCTGCGCCTCCTTGTATGGGGTAGGAGTGGAAGGAAATATTGAGAATATTGTGCATCACAATATTATCTTTTGTGATTCTGTGTCGATTCTCAGAAACATAGTAGCGACTTTATATCAGAAGCTTACAACCAAAGCTTTGTAACCGTGGTTCGTTTAGGGTTGCGTTTTAACCCCACTGCACATGTAACCTGTTTTCATGATTAGACTCTTCCGCTTCAACGTAAACAAGTAGCGTGAGCACAAACTGCTGACATTAGCATTATGTAATCTTATCTGTGCATATTATGGGGTTTATTTTTGTACTATGCCAAACAAAACCCACCTCCTACATCACCTCCTTACATTAATGAGTATGTCTAATCATAACCCCTGTATCATGACACATCATGTTCTTGACCCTAACCTAACCCTAGATGCGCAGCTCTAGTATAAGCATAGTAAGTGAAAGGGAATTTCGTTAATAAAATAAAAAAATCAGCTGAATTCAGTGGCTGAGATGAACTGTGATGTACAGTGATTTGGTGTGAAATGGCTTGTTGCTGTGGCAGGTTTACAGTGGTGGTGTTAGGAACTAGGGGTTGTTATGCCATGGCACAAATATAGCCAGCCTCTCCATCATAAAGGGTTTTAAAAAATAGGTTTAAAGCCAAAATCATATCTCAAAAAAAATGTTTTTAACAACATTTATATCCATTTCATGTGAGGAAGCTTTTAGAAACATGAAACTCCTCTGAGTTCACCACCACAGTGAACAAGACTGATTGTAAGACTGCAGAGTTGTCCTCTACTCTCTTATCCCATACATAATGATTTTGATCGAATCAACAGAAACATGGCTAAATTATTTTTAATATACATAATTTATTTATTTATTTATTTTTTTCATTTTTCAAGACGGTAAACTCAACATTTTATCAAATATAGACAATTTGTGGAGTGAACCGAAAGTATCTGCACTTCACATACTTTCTCTGCCTGATATAATATATCAGTAAATTGGGAAAAAAATTAAATTACTGTTGGCCTTTGCTATTAGTGACGGTAACTGAGTTTGAAACCTCTGCTTAGACGTGGCAACAGGGTGGTGGTCGCAGTTTGAGATTGTGTCTAACCAAGTTTCTAACAAATGCTATTGTTTTCTTGCTGCACCAGATCACGCAGGAGATCTCTGATAACTCGCGCATCTTCAGACTGCTGGGATCTGACAGGTGAGGAATGAACACTACCAACAGGTCCTTCAACAAATACATTCTTAGAATCGGTTCATGATGTATTTAACTAAACCAGCTAGAATTAATAGTTTATTTTTAAAAGAAAACCATCTACTAACAGTAACCAGTAATCTGGAGGTCTTTGCTTATTAGGATCATGTAGTATTCTGATTATCCAACTCAGCCATATATATATATATATATATATATAATATATATATATATATATATATATATATAAAATAAAAAAGTACAATCAATAGTTATGTGATGAATGTCGACTAAGCACTAATGGGGTCATTAATAAAACCAGAGAAGCCAATGCTTTGCAACAAGCAGCTTTTAATTCTTCATTGAAGCCAAACTCTGCAGGTCAGTAGAGCGCACCATTGTGCAATATTAATCTGTAATATCTGAATGACATTGTGGCCTTATTATCTGCTGAAGATGTGCTTTCATGAGTACAGCCTTTTAAACCTTACATGTGTGTTTGTGCGTTACAGGACGGTGGTGTTGGAAAGTCGACCGACAGACAACCCCACAGCCCAGAGTAATCTGTACATACTCGCAGGCCATGAGAACAGCTACTGATCACGTACACGCTCACTCACACACTCCGCGGCATTCCCCAGCCAGTCAGCATCACAAACGACATCCCCAGCCACGTGTATAAGCTATGTGTGTGTGTGTGCACGTAGACATTCCTATACTACACATCCCTCCATGCGCAACCAGCCCTACTACTAAACTGCTGTACACTACAACTCACCCATAGGTAAACACTACCAGAACCAAATCGGCGCCAGGAGAAAGAGGAAATGGTAAAA
Source organism: Prochilodus magdalenae (assembly GCA_024036415.1). NCBI lineage: Eukaryota > Metazoa > Chordata > Actinopteri > Characiformes > Prochilodontidae > Prochilodus > Prochilodus magdalenae. The sequence continues at coordinate 314,752 of JAMWET010004383.1, forward strand.
CGAACTCACCCGCTGCTCAGCTCAACAAGCACTACAACGCGACTGTACTGTACGCGACAGCCACGCAACAGCTGTTGTGTTCACAAAGAAACTAGTAGATTGCCTACTCATTTATTTATTGTGGCATGCTACGGAGATGCAGACCGGCATCCTCTTTTTAGTTTTTAGATTTTTTCCAAACGTGTCACCATTCCTGCTTGCAGCCTTCCCTTCGTACTTTAGAGCCAGAGGAGCCAGTGGTCCAACTTTAACGTCAGGGGTCCATGAACGGCTCTGTATCTGCTTTCCCGACTGAGCGTAACTTCTGTGGAGGTATTTGTTATTGCGTTGTAACGGTATAATATTTTGCTTGTGAATTTAAAGAAATTATGCATTTTACAATATAAGAACATGTACTTGCATAGAAGTTACAGTATGCTAACATGCTTATGTACATACCTTGGTTTATCGGACACCTGGTAAAAAGCAGGACCACGTGTTCAGTCCTCGGACGTGCCCTTCTACACTTAAAGGAAAACTTCATCCAGAGTTGTTCACGTTGCTAATAATCAGTGAAAGTCAATTGGGGGCTAGTGAGATCACTGCTAATTGAATCGTAACGTTCCTTTAAATATAATTTATTTCTATTTAACGATCTAGCGTTCCTTATTTATGATTTATTTAATGGCGTCGAAATGAGAAATTCCATCTGAGAGGTTCCTTTTTCTCAAATCTTATTAACGTAACTACAACTGTTGCTACTTAACTGAGACACTACACTTAATATGCCGTTAACGGTTGTAACACAGTTCACTACACGGGTGCCAAAATAGTTATCCACTGTTAGCCACGTCGCCTATTTTGGATGAATGATTCCTTTATGGCTGTGTGTATTATGTATTTTTATTTAAGCTAGATATTCCTCAAACACTGTTACCCTATAAGTGTATATATAGATCGTTGCCAAATGGAACCTGGGATGATGATGATACTAGATCTATTAGTACAAATGAAATCAGAGTCCCGACACATTCATACAGTTACATGAAACGTTTTTCCACTGCAAACAGAAAAAAAATAATAACGCGAAAGGGAACCAGCAGTTATGGTTGTACTTCAGTTTCCCTGTACTTGGGAGAGAACTGTAAGCATCATCATAACCACATTTAATTGTTATTGCTCATTTCACACCATTTAGTTAATTTGCTGCCTGCCTGCTGAACAAAATAATCCATACTGGTCTGTGTGCTGGTCTATTGTGCTGGCCTGATGCTACAATGCTACATGTTCATGCTGGCTGATCAGCATATCAGCGTCCAAAAGTGGTCTAAGCTGGTTTAGCAGACTTGATTACCTGTTTTACTTCCATCTCGGACATTACCAGCTCACTGATGTATTCAACAATACCTGAGCAGCCAACTGACAATATTTTGTTATCAGGTCAAATATGATAGCATAATATTATTAGCATTTTATTATTATTAGCATCAAGGTTGTGCTTGATTAATATGTAAGTATATATATTGTTTTAATGCTGTTTTTCTGGCTGTCTGTATAGGCAGACGTTGTGCCCTCTGGTGTGATATTAATCTAGAATATCTACATGACATTATGTTATGCAAAATAATGTAATAGCACAATGTTAGTGTCTTTCGGGGCTTATGGTTAGCTAAAAGTGGCTGTTTGGGGTTTGTGGTTAGCTAATAGGTGGCTGTTTGGGGCTTGTGGTTAGCTAATAGGTGCTCCAGTCTGGTACTGTCTGCACAGACCAGCTAAGCCGGTCACCAGCAAAACCAGTCTTTGATGTGTCTTGGATGCTGGTATGCTTGTCAGCAGCAATGGAAGCTGTGTTTTCATAGACATTGACCAGTAGGTGTTTTTGATGCTGGTCTGTTGAACCGGCTACTTAACCAGTTCATACTGTGTTCCATTTAGCCTGGCAGTTGGATGTCGAAGGTGGGAATGACGTCCCGCCCAAGTTAATCATGTTTCAGTAATACATTCAGGAAACCAAAATGGACTCCTCTAGGAAAACCTTTGTTGTGCTGTGTTTTTCAGAACTCGTTATCAGTTTGCTCACTAGCCAGTTTAGCCGTTAGCCATCAGCCAATGTCTGGTTGATCGGACTACACATTGCATAGTAGCACCCAGCACTGTAGCAACGTGTCCAGAGAAAGAAAAGCTGGACAGGACTGTGTGTAACAGGACTTAATGAACACTAGCAGACAAAAGCACTTACAAACAATATACTACTACAGCTTTGGTGTAGCCGTCTTCATTTTTGAGGTCTGGGTTGCTGAGGCATTCCCGAGATTCGGACATTCCCGCTCATTTTAAAGGGAGCGCACTTGCAGTCCAGCATGTAGTTAATGCTGGTTTAAGCTGTTTTTAGCGGGGCTTGCTTTCTAATTGTATGTAATGTATGCGCCAAATCATATACGACACTTTTCACCCCTTATACACTCGTGCAGACGTCTAGAGTTACACAGAATCATGTGTAAAATTAAACAGCTGATATTTTTCTCCATCATGTTTGAAAATATGCTAGTTTAGTATTAGCTTCCTCACTAACTTATCATGGTAAATTCAGGAATAGTGATCGACAAATCAGCATACCATCCAAGTTTGCATTCTGGTGCACTAATTTGTCGATGGTGCTTGATAACTTCTTCCTGACCTGGAAAAGTAATGACAAGATTACTGAATTTTCATTTTTCAGCTGCAAATTTTAGGAGGTGAGTAGAAAGTCATTAGGTTGGTACCAGTCTTGGTCAGAAAGAACATTTCAAACATTTGGTTGCTGAATTGATGACTTAATGAAGAAAGCCCATGTTTTCATTGCAGTGGAAAAACGTTACATGTTCCGTGTTCAGTTACATATAGTTGAAGAAGGTCAGATATACTCGACATGAACACTAAAATCTATATAAAATAAAATCAGTTTGAACAAAAAATATCTTTTTTGGCCTGTATAGCCAAAAAAGATATAAGCCCTATAACACCATGTGTATGATCACATGTGAAACTGGCTCTGATGCGATTTTAACAGATCAGATTTGTGCGTCCACACAGGTCAGATCTGGGTCAGATCTTACTCGTGCCACTTTTAATTAGGTTATGTGAAAATGCTCTGTAATGCGATTAACAGTGTTGGACCACATTTTAAAATAGCTTTGATCTGTTTTGAACAGATCGATGATGTGCGTTCACATAGCTCTGAAAAAAATGAGGTCTGGGTCGTGGTAAGGCAAATAAATTGCATCCAGGCCGCTTTGGCCAACTTGACCAACTGCAGTCGTTCCGTGAACCAAACTGATTGTAGCCAGATGGTGTTACTTTGTATGAATGCTGTCATAGAGTATTTAATCCAAACGTCAAGGTAGCTGCCATAACCCCCAGCTTGAAATGCTAAACCGTTGCCATTTGCCGTCATGTAGTTTAAACACTCATGGGCCAGTTCCCTCGATTAAGCCTTACTCCTAACTAAAAAGGGACTCAAGGGAGAATTACTTTTCATGCTGTCTTGTAGCTGGAGGCTAAAGCTGTCTCGATATATCTCTGTCCGTTCGGGCTGCGCTATTCAAGTGATGTACTTGCCTTTAAACGAAAGAACAGAAATCAAATGTCACTTAATTCCACGTAGAGTTTTATTTATGGGAAGATGGATTCCAGACTTTGAAGTCGGAGGGTTGTTTTGTATGTTGTTGCTTTTAACTGAAAGCCATGCCTCACGTTTGGATCCTTTTCGTAACATTACTAATCACTGTATGGGAAATTTGCACAGTTTTCTACGGACTATAATGTGACATTTCGCTGTTTGCGGGTGCATAGGTGTTTCAAGGTGTACATAAAATGCAGTAACACACGCGCGCACGTCGCTTTACACTACGGACATGTGCATTCGCACTCTCAAGCTGTGATGTCATTAAGAGATAGACCTAGTAGACGAATAGAAATGGCTGAGAAATAGTAGGTGTGAAGAACATGATGGGATACAGTACGAGTCAAAAGATGGACACATACCTCTGAGGGCTTTTCCTCAGTTCTGATACTTGTATTTGAAAATACTTTACTGTTAATAATAATAGTAGACATCAAAAGTGTAATACCACACATGGAATTACTACAGTGGCTGTTTGAATAAGCCTTTGCAGACCCCGCCTACCAACTATTGATTGATTGGCTGCACCTGATCGGCTCAATACATTAATAAGGACAAACATTCCTGTTACTGTCTCAGTTCAGATGGACTTGAGGGTTCATATAGGTGTGGGTAATGGATGCTCATCCAAGTCAGTGAACCAGATGCATCTTCATCATTTACCCACACTGACTTCAGTGTAGGAGCAAAAAATCTGACTTTCTAGCCGTTCTCGTTTTGGTCACAAAGCCAGATATGTGTTAGGCCTTATTCGTGCCACTTTAACTAGGTAATGTGAGCGTGCCCTGTAACACTGTTTACACTGTAGGGCTGCATTTGAAAGTGTCATATATATATATATGCAATTTGGTTAGCTTAATTTTGAGTGTTTACAGGCAAATACAACCATGTTTGTGCCGCGTCAACAAGCCCTGTAACACCATGTGTATGATCACGTGTGAAAGTGGCTCCGATGCGATTTTAACAGATCAGATTGGGTCAGATCTTACTTGTGCCCCTTTTAATTAGGTTATCTGAACATGCTCTGTAATGCGATAAACAGTGTTGGACCACATTTTAAAATGGCTTTGATCTCTTTTGAACAGATCGATGATGTGCGTTCACACGCTCTGAAAAAAATGAGGTCTGGGTCACGGTAAGGCCAATAAATTGCATTAATGCCACTTTAACTAGGTGATGTAAACTTTATGCCCTATAACGCTGTTCACATTAAAAATGTGACACCTAAGAAAGTGACCCAGATGTGATTTGGTTGAATCCATTGTGTATGGTCACGTAGCTCTGAAAAGCTCGGAAAATCAGATCTGGCTCATATAATGCAAAATAAATAAAAAAATAAAACATTGTGCCACATCAGCTGTAAGTAATACAGTAACTTTCCCTGTAACACTATTTACTGTGTAGAATCACATGTGCAAGTGGCTTAGATGTGATTGGACTGGATTCACACATGGCTTGGGCCAACCTTAATTTGTAGCCCAGTTAACCTTGAATTGGGCAGATTTTGTCATTGGGCTAATTTATCGATGATGTGGTTCAGCTTTAAATTTAGTGAGGTAAAGCTTTTAGATCAAACTGTCTTTGGTTATGAGTAACAAACATTCCGCTAGGTATGTCCAGACTTTTGGCCTGTACTGTGCTTGTGGATCTTTTGCCACTTCTGTAAGAAGAAACAATGCAATGTCTTGCTGATGCAGTATGTGTAAATATGAGAGAACTCGGAGAACTCTTTCCAGTGTGTTATCACTTCCTTCAAAAAAAAAATCTTGATGCATTCCCCTTAACCCAGAGCGTTTATTGTTGTGATTACTGAATGTTCACTTTTTCAGGAATGACAAAATAATGTCTTGTTGAAGGGCCAAATTTGGTGATTGAATTTGGGCTACTTCGTCAGGTTCGGTGTTTAACCCAGGGCTAAAATATTTTAATGCAGTTAACGTTCCTTTCAGACGGTGTAAGTCAGCAGAAGGCGATGACTCGAAGCTGCATTCTGTAAGATTTCTTAATCTTGCTCTGTTGCACACTCATAGGGACAGATTAGGACTCGCCGTGCATTTGCCCTTAAGACATTCTACATTTCCAGTCGAAACATGCAGGGTGAAGTGTTCGGCACACATGGTAGGAGTGAGGTTTGAACACAGTTCAGTCCAGGTATTTTAGTTTTGCTCCAGTTTTTTGTTAAATAACTGTTAGTGATTTGGATTGTTAGTTACAGAATGAATTTACATTGACATTCAGTTATTCAAACGTTGGATTAGTAATGCTTTATAATAACACGTCCTGATAAACATCAGCTTAAACATTCTCTGATTTTGTTAATACGTAAAGTATAAGCACATATGCAGTAAGAAAGGCCACCATTTGCATTATTAAGCATTTCTGTGTAGTAACAGGTATATAGTTTTAAATATATAAATAAACATAAACTATAGGCTGTTTAATAAAAAGTTTTTTTCCCAACAAACTTTTTTTTAAATATAAATATGTGTAACTATAATTGCCAGGAAAAATGTGAACTGCGCACTGTATGTTTAAAGTATCTTTAATGTTCAAGCTATTAAATAATAATTATTAAGTATAACACTGATTGATGGGTTTAAAATAGTGTGGTTGGTTTTTGTTTGCTAAGCAAAAAAAGATCCAGTTCTTCCGTTTGTTATAGTTCATTGAAATTCAGCTGTGAAAGTCGGGAATTTCACCTTTAACTTAGAGTGGGAACCCTGTGAATACACAGCTCTGGAAATGAATAAGGGAGCACTCCAGTTTCTTCCTAAATCAGCATCTCCACATGTACAGCAGGTTCTTAGTGAGGAACAGAAGGTTGGGTTCTAGCTTTACTGGCAGATACAGTGAGCGTCTGGTTCATAAGAACAAGGTCAAGCAGCAAACACACAGGACAACACAGCTACAGACTGGCAGAGGGCCAAACCCACTCTCTACTGACCGTGATGAGCGCCACCTCATTCCAATGTCCCTTAACCACCGTGACCTACAGAGAGACTGGTGAGCGGTGGCTGGGGTGAAATGCACAGCGAGCATGGTTCTAAAAACAGGCTTCTGGAGGTCATTAGTGATTTTCTAAATAAACAGATCTAATACAATATCTGATCTGGAATCTGGGAGACATGTTTCCAGTAGTGTAGATAATAAAACAGAACTGAGGAATTTTGGTCAAACACAAACCCAGAAACTGTACAGCTAGAGACACTGATCAGTTTGAGGTGCTCTCTTCAATTTTTTCCAGAGCTGTGTACTGTATTACTTACCACTTTCAAGAGCATATACAGTGTTTTAATTCAATGTAACTAAGTAAACGGCCAAATATTCAAATGCAGCAGTATGCAAAACTCCAGCCAAATAAGAAAAAAAAAAAAATATATATATATATATATATATATATATAAAATGTGTATATGTGGGGGCGGGAAAGCAAAACATTAAAATATCATCATGTCATAACGTTTAGAACTTTATTTTTTCCAACTTAAACAGCCAATAAACAGTAATTTTGCTGGAACATGGAATTTAACAACAAATCTTTGCACATAACTATGTTAAAAGATATTAATGCATAAATACAAAGTTATAAACCATAATTAACAAACATTTAGATCATTCTTAAATTGTGTATCATAGTGGGCTGTTTTTATAAAGTGTTACTGATTGATTATTCTGATAAAACTATAACATTTACATTAAAAAAACAATCATCTCTTCTGCTTGGATCAAAATTTTCAAAACTCTACTTTCCAGTTTCTCGGCTTCTTTCCATGAGCTATGAATATTACATTAATAATTAATGTAACCCTAAAAAGCCTCCTTTCAGAATGCAGCTTTCGTCTCGCAACTACGTTTCATCCGACAGAGTTGTAGCATTGGATTCACACATGCTTCCAGCATGTGTTAACGATGAACCAAGTAAACTTTTTTTTTTTTGTTTTGTCGGCTGCATTAACATATTGGATTCACACTGCAATGCACATGACCTGTAAATAGTGTAAAATAATATTTGGTTTTACAGACTGTATAATCGTCTATATTTTGTTTCAAATGTGAAACTGATCTATGAGACTGAGGTAACACATTAAAAGAAAAGACAAACGAAGTGCTCGCTTTCCATCTCTCTGTCTTTTTCACCATATACATACACGAACACACATGTACACTTGGGCTTTTATTGACAGTATCAGAGTATTACATTTTTGACTTAACGAAATACTGTCTACATATTGCCTTGTTTATGTATCGGATAGAGCTGAACATTATTTACTACCATAGTGACATGCTGGCCTGTGGAAAACAGAGACAGTTCCAGAATATTCATTTCTATATGAAGGTATGTACAGCATACCGAGAGTACTGTGTAATAGTAGTCTATTAGAATATAGCCACGGCTGTGGCAGAGTGATAGATGTAAGATATGCACACTGATCGGCCTCTACAGTAACACCAACTCCTCGTATCTACACTCTCTGTCCATTTTATCAGCTCCCCTGACCATATAGGAGCACTCTAGTTCTACAGTTACAGACTGTAGTCCATCTGTTTCTCTGTATACTGTATTACCCTGTTCTTCAATGGTCAGGACCCCACAGGACCACCACAGAGCAGGTATTATGTGATTGGTGGGTCACTCCCAGCACTGCAGTGACACTGATGAACATTGAAGAACAGGTTAACGGAGTGTACAGAGAAACAGATGGACTACACAGGCGCTCCTGTATGGTCAGTGGAGCTGATGGTGAGTGTAGGTACAAGGAGGTGTTTTTAATGTTATGGCTGGTTGGTATATTTGTATATACATGGTTATTGTTGGGTGTGACTGAACTGGGTGTGAGGGGGGGATATATTGACTTTTGGAAAACTGATACATGGAGCATCATGTTATCAATTCTAATAGGATTCAATAAACTACAGTACTGTGCTAAGGTGTACTGTGCCGAGACCACCCTTCATGATATTTAGTTTCTAGTCAAATCTCCCATTAAGCACAAAAATTGTGGTACAGCTAAATATACCAACTAGCCTACACTGCCTGACCAGAAAGTTGGTCCGCCTTTAGCTGTGGTTGTGGTGCACATTCCCTCCGTTATCGTCTCAACAACCTTTTGCCGCATTATTTCCCATCCAGATTTGGATTCATTTGTGGCTGAGATCTCGTACTGACAACGAACCACTCAGTGAAGTCGTCTCCAGCACAGCCCAAAGACTTTCAATGGGGTTAAGGTCAGGACAGTCTAAGCACAGTGGTCCTCAACACCGTCATCCTGGAATACGGCTGTGCCAGCAAGGAAGAAAAAAATCCATTGAGGTGGGATAAACCTGGTTATTAAGGTGGTCAGCTGACTTCACATTATAAGCACAGAAGGTTGATGAGCCTCAACCTAACCAACTGAAACCCTCCTAGATCATAAGCCTGTTACAGTGGGTACTATGTGTGATGGTGGGCATTGCTTCATGTGCATCAATTCTGACCCTGATGCTCCGGAATAGGGTCAGTCAGAAATCATCAGACCACATGACCCATTTCTATTCATTTCATAATCCCAATCAGAAATTAAATTTAATTAAATCTTGGATTTTGCAGTTGAAATCCACCTTCTGTTGTCAGTGAAGAGTTTTTTGAACAGCTACCCATTCTTCAGACCCATATCGTTGAGCTGTCGTCTCGCAGTGGAAGGATGGACAGAAACACCTGTGGATGTTCTCAGATCTGAATGTGGAGTGGAGCTTGAAGCTTTAGGTTCTGAATGGAGGACAGTTTTGGTGGTCTGCCAGGTCTTCCAGGTGGTTGCCAGGAGTCCTGAATCCTTTAATCACTCTTTTTGAACTTTTAGAAAACTCGTATGTGGATTATCTCACATCTAATCCTCAGAAACATCTACTGAAAAGTGAGTACCTTGTACCTGATGGGTGTTGACAGGAGGTTAAAGGAATAAAGGGTGGTCTCTTAAGTTCAAGAGTCTATAAAAAGGAGGTAACCCAGTCATCCTGTACAGGGCAAAAAGCTTTTCAGTGAATGTTGTCAGACAGCAGTGCCTCGGTCGATGTCTCCAGGGTGGGCTAATCTGTTTGACCGGCTGGGCTCCAGTTCATTGCTGCTTTGACCTTCAGCCTTCTCCACAGTCTTTTCTTTACTGTCCCCACTGGACCTGACACACGTATAACAAGGTATATTAGTGGTGGAGGTATTTATAGTATTGAGTGTATGAGATAGTAAACTGTATATACACTCATCATTAAAACAATAGCCGCACCCAGAAGGAGGTGTGGGACTGCAGTGCTGTTGGGAAGGAAGATAAAGGTTACCAGGAACAATAAATGATCAGTTTAGACTGATATGATCAATATTTATTGAGCTACACATACAGAAGTAGTGTCTCTCAGTATGGCGTTGGGCCGCCGGGTTTACTAACCTAACATACCAGACATCTCTGCATGGAGGTGTAGAGGCTCCTAATGGTGTCCTGTGATAATCCATCCCCTCTCCAACTCTTCCAACTGCTCTAACTGCTTTTGACTCTGAGGCATACTGTGTTTGCAAAGGATGCTACCACCACAACAGCACGAGTCAGTACCCGCAATAGGACGACAGCTGTCAAAGCTGCACATCAAGTTTCATTCCTGTCAGCTGATTCCCTCTGGGTGCAACTTTTTTTTCGGTGTCGAGTGTATAAATACTATCAATTCAGTGCTAATTTGTCACATTGAGATGTTTCAGATCATAAAGAAACCCACCTGACCACTAACTGCAGCTTTTAACTGACCATTGCATTTATTGAAGATAAAAGTAATTGCCCCCCTTAGCCACTTTTAGCAGCGACACCTGCAAACAAACGTTTACAGTAACTTGTGATGCGTCTTTTGTATAAATATGAAGGAATATTGGTGACTCTTCTTTACTGAATCCAGCTGCATTGGAGGGCTTTCGAGCACAATCAGCCCATTTAAATTCTTACAAGGAATCTCAAAGGGAAAACGCTTGTGTGCTACAGATCGCAGGTCTAGCAGAAATCATGACTGAGTGTGATGGTGAAGTAAAACTCAGCAGTCAATTGAGTTTGGTCAGCTAGTTGATTTAGTAGCTAATGGGGCAATTACTTTTTTACACAGCACTGTGTGTATTTGTGTGTGTGTATACACACACACACATAAGCATGCAAAGCTGAGACACTTGATCTATTTATTTGTATCATTATTTAGGAGACCTCTAATATGAATCAAGTTTCTTAAAATCATAAAAAAGATGCTTTAGTAAATTAATAACAGCAATTATACAGTGGGGAAAAAAAGTATTTCAACACCCTGTGATTTTGCAGGGTGAAGTTCTTCCACTTAGAAATCATAAAGGGGTCTGAAATTTTCATCTTAGGTGCATGTCCACTGTGAGAGACATCATCTAAAAAATCCGGAAATCACGATGTATGATTTTTTAATAATTTATTTGTGTGTTACTGCTGCAAATACGTATTTGAACATCTGCCAATCAGCAAAAATTCTGGCCCTCAAAGACCTGTTAGTCCGCCTCTAAAAACTCCACCTCCACTCCACTCATTATTCTAAATTAGAAGCACCTGTTTGAGGTCGTTAGCTGCATAAAGACACCTGTTCACCCCTCACAATCAGTAAGACTCCAACCACTAACATGGCCAAGACCAAAGAGCTGTCCAAAGACACCAGAGACAAAACTGTTGACCTCCACAAGGCTGGAAAGGGCTACGGGGCAATTGCCAAGCAGCTTGGTGAAAACAGATCAACTGTTGGAGCAATTATTAGAAAATGGAAGAAGCTAAACATGACTGTCCATCTCCCTCGGACTGGGGCTCCACGCAAGATCTCACCTTGTGGCGTATCAGTGATCCTAAGAAAGGTGAGGAATCAGCCCAGAGCTACACGGGAGGAGCTGGTTAATGACCTGAAGAGAGCTGGCACCACTGTTTCCAAGGTTACTGTGGGTAATACACTAAGACGTCATAGTTTAAAGTCATGCATGGCACGGAAGGTTCCCCTGCTTAAATCAGCACACGTCCAGGCCCATCTTAAGTTTGCCCATTGCCCATTTGGATGATCCAGAGGAGTCATGGGAGAAAGTTCTGTGGTCAGATGGTCTTAATTCCACTCGCCGTGTTTGGAGGACAAAGAATGATGAGTACCATCCCAAAAACACCATCCCTACTGTGAAGCATGGGGGTGGAAGCATCATGCTCTGGGGGTGTTTTTCTGCATATGGGACAGGACGACTGCACTGTATTAGGGAGAGGATGACCGCGGCCATGTATTGCGAGATTTTGGGAACAACCTCCTTCCCTCAGTTAGAGCATTGAAGATGGGTCGTGGCTGGTTCTTCCAACATGACAATGACCCAAAGCACACAGCCAGGATAACCAAGGAGTGGCTCCGTAAGAAGCATATCAAGGTTCTGGAGTGGCCTAGCCAGTCTCCAGACCTAAACCCTATAGAAAATCTTTGGAGGGAGCTCAAACTCCGTGTTTCTCAGCGACAGCCCAGACACCTGGCTGATCTGGAGAAGATCTGTGTGGAGGAATGGGCCACATTCCCTGCTGCAGTGTGTGCAGACCTCGTGAAAAACTACGGGAAACGTTTGACCTCTGTAATTGCAAACAAAGGCTACTGTACCAAATATTAATATTGATTTTCACAGGTGTTCAAATACTTATTTGCAGCAGTAACACACAAATACATTATTAAAAAATCATACATAGTGATTTCCAGATTTTTTTCACAGTGGACATGCACCTAAGATGAAAATCTGATGAAAAGATGAAAAGACCCCTCCATGATTTCTAAGTGGGAGAACTTGCAAAGTCGCAGGGTGTTCAAATACTTATTTTCCTCACTGTAATAATGTTTTGGCATTCTGCTGTTTCTTAGAACAATTTAGCAGTGCTTTATATTATATTTAATAAAAAAGAAACATTGTATACAATATTCATATTAAATGCATATATTATTCATATTTAACGTTATATTATAATAACTTGCTGAATGCTGGTTGGTGCTCCCACAATATTTGGAATGAATGAAAGCACCTATAGAGAAAAGTGTGTGTGTGTGTGTGTGTGTGCATGTGTGTGTGTGTAAGACAGATACGTTTTGTTCCTCTCACTTCTTCTTGAAGAGTTTTTTGAAGGAGCTCCTGAAGCCTTTGCCCTCCTTCCTGCTGCGTTCACTCAGAGGGGTGTGTTCTCCTTCTTCAGACACGCCCCTCCACTTTATATCCTCCCATATTGGGGTTCCAGATTCCTACCACAGGTAAAGAAATTTGTAAAATTAAAAATGCACTCTTAAACATACAGAAGCAAAGAAGTCATGGCCTTCGCTATTTGTAGTTATACACAGTGTATAACCACAAGTAGTGAATTATAACGCTCATGTGACAGATAGAAAGGTATGTAGACAGAGAAGCAGACTTTAATATGTAGACATTCATCTGTTAAAATCAGTTTAATAGCAATATCCAGCTGTTAATACAATGCTGTTTAATAGTCATATCCAGCTGTTAATACAATGCTGTTTAATAGTCATATCCAGCTGTTAATACAATGCTGTTTAATAGTCATATCCAGCTGTTAATACAATGCTGTTTAATAGCAATGTCCAGCTGTTAATACAATGCTGTTTAATAGCAATGTCCAGCTGTTAATACAATGCTGTTTAATTGTCATATCTAGCTGTTAATACAATGCTGTTTAATAGCAATGTCCAGCTGTTAATACAATGCTGTTTAATAGCAATGTCCAGCTGTTAATACAATGCTGTTTAATAGCAATGTCCAGCTGTTAATACAATGCTGTTTAATAGCAATGTCCAGCTGTTAATACAATGCTGTTTAATAGCAATGTCCAGCTGTTAATACAGTGCTGTTTAATAGCAATATCCAGCTGTTAATACAATGCTGTTTAATAGCAATGTCCAGATGTTAATACAATGCTGTTTAATAGCAATATCCAGCTGTTAATACAGTGCTGTTTAATAGCAATATCCAGCTGTTAATACAATGCTGTTTAATAGCAATGTCCAGCTGTTAATACAATGATGTTTAATAGCAATGTCCAGATGTTAATACAATGCTGTTTAATAGCAATATCCAGCTGTTAATACAATGCTGTTTAATAGCAATGTCCAGCTGTTAATACAATGCTGTTTAATAGCAATGTCCAGCTGTTAATACAATGCTGTTTAATAGCAATGTCCAGCTGTTAATACAATGCTGTTTAATAGCAATGTCCAGCTGTTAATACAATGCTGTTTAATAGCAATGTCCAGCTGTTAATACAATGCTGTTTAATAGCAATGTCCAGCTGTTAATACAATGCTGTTTAATAGCAATGTCCAGCTGTTAATACAATGCTGTTTCTAAGCTGTATTTGTCAAAGAGGCTGTAGAGAGTCCTACCCTGCGTGTGCACAGTGTGATTAGCAGAGCTGCTCAGTACCTGGAGGGCAGCAGGTTCATTTCATGGACCATAGGTCGAGTGTTTTTGTACAGTGCGAGTCACCAAAGAACAATAATTGCATATTACGTTTTTTCTACGGTGGCTGTGAAGTGCAAAACATACTAATATTTCAGAAAACAAACTTACAAAGATAAAAACAAATTTACAAGATGTGAAACACTTTAACCAGGAACAAGAATTCTGACGGGAAGCAGAGGGTCTGACACACAGGGAGTGCTTGTCGTGGACCCTTGTTGACCGAACTGTTTGGCGGTGGTAGAGTGAGTGTAGTGTGGGATGGTGGCACCGCTGAAGCATAATTTGTCCATTTTGTGGCACGTGTTTTAACCAGCTGGCACGCTAACGTTTTTCTATGTCTGTTCTTTTAAATCTCCTCCACAGGAAAAAGCTGCCAGTTCCTGTGTGTTAGACCTACCCTATCCGCCAGAATTCGCAGTTTGTAAGTGTTTCGGTCCTGGTTACATTGTTTTTATTTTGTTTTCTGAAATATTAATCCATTGTGCACTTCTCTGCCACCGTATTTTCCACTTCTCTAAAATACCACTGCCAGTTTGATTGTGGAATATCTAGGAGGGAAGAACTGAATGAACTGACTTGTTGCAGCAGTCACATCCTGTTACAGTAACATGCTGAAATTCCATGAGCAGCTTAGAACCATCCGTTCTTTTAGGCATGTTTGTAAAGGCAGAGCACATGACATACTGAACAGGTGCTTGATTTTATGAATGAAATACCTGAATTCAGTGAGTAAGAAGTGTCCCGATACTTTTGTCCATATAATGTATTGAAAACAGTAATTCTGAGAACAAGTACTCTTTTGAAAGCAGAGTATTCAGCACCTGTGAAATGCTGTAGGAGTCAGTTTTAATATGACCTTTATTATTTATTATTTATTTATGACCTTTATATATTTATTACTGTCCTTATTGGTCACGTGACAATTTTCAGACCATGCAAATGGACAAGGAGTGTCCACCAAACACCATAAGACAAGACATCAGCTTCTGATTCACAGTAATCTCTGCACATACCTTGTTGTGTATTTGTTGTGTTAGCTCTTCGGCGCCGGTGTGCGTATGTGCCTCGTGGCGGCGCTGCGGGCTGCTGTGCCTCAGCCTCGATTTTGCACTAGACTGGCGCTCCAGTCTTGGGTGGACAGGGGTCCTGGCCTGGTGTGCATGACTGTCGATGCTGTCCAGCTGTAGGCCGTTCAGCGATTTGCTTTTCCGTTGCACAGCCTGCAGGGGGCGTGGTCTCATCATGCCAACTGAGTCGGGTGACACGCAGCCACGGCTGGACCTGTAAGCCCCGCCACCAGAACCACGCCCACCACCATGTGATTGGTGCCCAGGACCAGGGGAAGGGCTGCAGCGCACAAAAGCAATATCTATGCTGGAGTCTGAGGAGTGGGAGGGGCTTGAGCAGCGAGAGTCTCCGCCTCCATAAGGAAGGAACGCCCCCATGGCGTCAGCCAAAGCAGACGGTCCCGTACCCTCCGACTCTGGGATGCTGTGTAGCGGAGGGGGTGGAGATTTGTGGTGGGAGTCCGAGTCAGACACGAATGAAACTGGGGACGGGACGTCGCTATGATAACGATGAGGGTCCACCTCCCAGTCTGGGTAACGGCGTACCGCCGCCTGCTTAGAGCGCCTCAGACCGTGAACCGGATCACTGGGAGAAAGAAGGAGGGGGACGGATGAGTGTATGACCACAAATGGTGAACTAAAGCGCACATGCAAAAGTTTTTTTTTTTTGTTTTATTAAAAAGTTGACTTTTGATAGATAGATAGATCGATGACTTTTAGGCAGGGATAAGTGGGAGGGAAAAATGGGAGGGTTAAGAGGGAGGGATAAGTGGGAGGGAATAGTGGGAGGGAATAGTGGGAGGGAAAAGTGGGAGGGATAGGTGGGAGGATTAAGTGGGAGGGATAGGTGGGAGGGTTTAGTGGGAGGGAAAAATGGAAGGGAATAGTGGGAGGGATAAGTGGGAGGGTTTAGTGGGAGGGTTTAGTGGGAGGGGAAAGGGGGAGGGAATAGTTGGGAGGGATAAGTGGGAGGGATAGGTGGGAGGGTTTAGTGGGAGGGTTTAGTGGGAGGGTTAAGTGGGAGGGTTTAGTGGGAGGGTTAAGTGGGAGGGTTAAGTGGTAGGGTTTAGTGGGAGGGTTTAGTGGGAGGGTTAAGTGGGAGGGTTAAGTGGGAGGGTTTAGAGGGAGGGTTAAGTGGTTAAATTATTGTGTTGTAAAGCTCTGTATTGTTAGCTGTTAACTCACATCAGTGCGCTGGAGGTGCTGTAATTTGAGGAGCTTTCATAGTCCACTTTGTAAAGCTGCTTTACCGACGATCTGAAACACAACAGGCCAATTATACACTTGAAAAACACTCAAAGGCCTGTAAGCCTGAAAGTCAAACTTCTCCAGTATTAAAAGACGTATATATATATATATATATACACACACACACCATGTATGAACCACACACGTTACAATACCTGCTGAGCTCTTTGCGTGTGTGTGTGGCCCGCTCCTGTTGGTGTGTGTACAGGTTGTTGTGCGTGCGCTCTCTCACACCATGTGTGTGTGAGTGTGTGAGGAGTTCCTGATTGTGCTGGAGGAGGGGGTTGTACTGAGTGGTGAAGGAGCGAAGATGCTGCACACAAACCAGCAGCAGGTAATAGTCAGGATGCTCTGATTCCGTCTGCCGCAGCAGACTCTGAAATACACGCAGACAGTAAATCGTTAGTGAACGCTGCTTTGTTATGTGATTGATACGCATTAACCATAAGCACAAACACTCTCACATTAAATAACAACGAGCAATCCTACTGACACAGCGTTTCCTGAAATCAGATTAGGAGAACTGTGTCTGAAGGTAGCATCTGTAGGTTTACACAAGAGCTTCAAAGCTTCCAAGTAATAATAATAATATTAATTATAATAATAATATAGTAATAGTAGTAACCAGAAAAGTGCATATCCTGAAGAAGAAGAGTGATCGCGCAGCCTAAATTCGTTGCAAGCCGATTGCGAAAATGATGCTGAAAATGAATGGGAATCTATGGGAGGAACAAGTAACTCCATATTGGGGATGACTGTGGATTGGAGTTTGGGGATTTGCCCTGAGTGAGTATTTGCAGTTTGGTGACTGTAGGCTAAAGGAATCAATAGGGTTTGAATGGGGGGTGAAAATGAATGGGACTCTAGGGGAAGGAATGAGTGATGGTAAAAAAAAGAAACAGACGAGTGCGGGTCAGACCAACATTGAATTAAGGGGTCTGCTCTGAGTGTATGCAAAATGGGGTCTGTCAGTGTAACAGAAGTACAGTAGATGGGTGTATACTTTTCCACCCCATTCGTTCCGAATTGGGAAAGGAATTCTGACTTTAACCATTAAAAAAAGTGTACACAGGCACACCATTCCTGATCAGACCACACATTCTGGAGTTGGAATAATTTTGATACTTTAAAAATCATCTGTCTTCTGCGTCAGTCAGTAATAGCAGTATGAATAATAGACTGGCCTAAGCGTCTTCTGACTCGTCCTATTCAAAACTGAATTAAATGTATACTGAACAAACCCTGCTGCACCCACCTGCAGGAGCCCAAGGTACTCTGGGATGCGCTGGACCGGCTGGAGCAGGAGGGTGTGCAGGGGTGGGCGTGTTTCATCTCCTGTGATGTCCCCCTACATTAAACAAGCACATGAGTATAAATGGCCCTTTTCATGCATTTTAGTGCACATTCATTTGTTCAGTTTACCACACACTGGAGAAATGAACTACATTATAGGATGCGCTGTTAGTGTTGAATAGGATGCAGTTTATTATTTGTGGATGTGTCAGAGGAGGGAACTCATACTTTTGCATATGATTATAAATGCAACCATTTGGAATGCTATAGGTTTTATAGGAAATGTATGATATGGTATTTTGCAACAGGATGCAAAACTGCATTTGCACATTTTTCAAAATTGATGACTGATGATTTTATTGAGATATTTATCATAAAATCAATTTATTTATTTATTTATTTGGTTATATTTTCTGAAACATTCTAGAAATTGCCATAAATTGCATTTAACAAAAAAAAATCACCAATTCTGTCATTTTTAATAAGAAAAAACAGTCATAATTAGTTTATATATATTTAATATTTTGTGCAGTATATGGATAATATATGGATTAATATGGTAAATTATTAGAAAATTATAATTTTTTTTTTAGATTTGTATTCAAAACATTTTGAAAGAGCATGTGTCCCTAAACCTTTGATGGGCAGTGTGTGTGTCTGTGTGTGTGTGTGTGTGTGTGTGTGTGTCTGTGTTTGTGTGCGTGTGTGTGTGTGAGTTTGTGTGTGTGTGTGTGTGTGTGTCTGTGTGTCTGTGTGTGTGTGTGTGTCTGTGTGTGTGTGTGTGTGTGTGTGTGTGTGTGTCTGTGTATGTGTGTGCGTATGTATATGTGTGTGTGTGTGTGTCTGTGTATATGTGTGTGTGTGTGTGTGTGTGTGTATGCGGTGTGTGTGTGTGTGTGTCTGTGTGTGTGTGTGCGTATGTATATGTGTGTGTGTGTCTGTGTATGTGTATGTATGTGTGTGTGTGCGTATGTGTGTGTGTGTGTTTGTGTGTGTGTGTGTGTAGCAGTCAAAGTTAGGCTGTGCCTTTAAGACTTCGCCATTGCAGCTGTGCTGCTGTAGAAGTCAAGAGGCAGTTCTCAAAGCGGGCTGCCAGTGTGCAGCTACCAGTCCTGTTTTCTAACTTAAGCATAAATTGACTGTTTTAGCCAAAAGTCTTGGTTCAGTCTGAGTAGTAAATTAAACTGGCCTTCTTAAGTACCCACACCAGTGTCTGTCATGGCTACCTCAAAGCTCTCTCTCTCTCTCTCTGTCTTTTTCTCTCTCTCTCTCTCTCTCTCTCTCTCTCTCTCTCTCTCTCTCTCTCTCTCTCTCTCTCTCTCTTCTTGGTTTTAACTCCCACTCAATAACGGGCTATTAATGAGCTGAATAGTTGGACCAGTTGATCTGGGACCAGCTAAAGGGTGCATTATGCTAGGCCGCCAGCAACTGTTTCATAGTATATACCTCTAGTAGGCCGCCTGACTTTGAAGAGTTTGAGGAGAACAAGCTGACGACCGAGAGACACTCTGGAAGCTCCTTCAGATAGGACACATAGTGGTCCAGGAAATCACTCTGTAAACACACAAACACATTCATTTCACCCTGCAGAGCTCTGCTAGGCCAAAGCTGGGCAGAAGCACAGCCATCCAAATACGGATGCTGTAACTGTGACCTGAAGCTCTTCTGCGGCTGTACAAGTGCTTATTGGGATAAAGAACTATAGGAAAAAGTGACCTCTTTACTGGTGAGCCTCAGAAACACATCTCCCATGATGCCTTGCCAGTGGCTCTTCAGCACGCGCTCCTGAAGGAGGTGCAGCAGCTCCAAGTGCTGCTGGATCAGAAAGCGCAAAGACGAGGGGAACGGCCTGAGAGAGAGAGAGAGGGGTTAAGGTGATGCCCTATACTTACAGTTTGATCCACAGATCAACTACTCAATGAGTTATAGTTATAGTTATAGGGGACTGTTATAGGGTGATAAGTCCTTAAAGGAATAATCAAAAATTACTCAGGGTCAAGGTTAGTCGCTTCCTGTACCTGACTGACCCAACAGCTTCCTGTACCTGACTGACCCAACAGCTCTCTGTACCTGACTGACCCAACAGCTCCCTCTACGTGACTGACCCAACAGCTCCCTCTACCTGACTGACCCGACGGCTCCCTGTACCTGATTGACCCAACGGCTCCCTGTACCTGACTGACCCAACAGCTTCCTGTACCTGACTGACCCAACAGCTCCCTGTACCTGACTGACCCAACAGCTCCCTGTACCTGACTGACCCAACAGCTCCCTGTACCTGACTGACCCAACAGCTCCCTCTACCTGACTGACCCAACAGCTCCCTGTACCTGACTGACCCAACAGCTCCCTGCACATGACTGACCCAACAGCTTCCAGGGTTTTTCGCTGGTAGACCTGTATGACTGTACGCTTCCATACACCTGCAGATTCAGCTAATTAGTTTACATTATGGTCTTTGGCCACGCCCAAATGCTCAATCACTCCTTTTAGCCTGTCATGCTTCCGGGTTCTCCTCCTGAACTCCACTACCCATGGTACACCAGCCAGTGACGTTGCCATCACATGTCCGCCAACGACCAATCACGCAAAACTTCGCTGTTCATCATCACCCGAGTTTTAACTGGTTTCACTTTGTGTTGTGTTTGCTTGGTTGGCTCCCCTTTGCACTCTGTTTATGGGTTTTGGCCTTTGGTTTTTGCCCTGGTCTAGCCCCTTTCAGACTCGTTTGCCTTTTTTTCTGGACTGCCTTTTTAGTTAATGTCTATTTGCCCGCTTCCTGTTTTTTGCCTCTACCTGCTCTCTTTGTCTTGTTTGCTCTGTTTCTGTTGTTTGAGTGCTGTGTTGAAACCATGCATGTGCATGTATGTAGATGTGAGTGTGTTACCGTTTGTCTTTAAGGTTGTTGTTTTCACAGCCGTTGAAGCTGATGTTGGCCTTCAGCAGCAGAGACAGATACGACACATAGACTCTCTCAGACTCCAGCAGCTCTAAAGCAGCCATCTGCCTTCGACCTGCACAAACACTGAGATTAATAACCGATCATCACACTGATTTATCAGTCTACTCAGACTTTAGCAGAGCTCAGTAACACTGAGATTAATAACTGATCATCACACTGATTTATCAGTCTACTCAGGCTTTAGCAGAGCTCAGTAACACTGAGATTAATAACCGACCATCACACTGATTTATCAGTCTACTCAGGCTTTAGCAGAGCTCAGTAACACCGAGATTAATAACTGATCATCACACTGATTTATCAGTCTACTCAGACTTTAGCAGAGCTCAGTAACACTGAGATTAATAACTGATCACCACACTGATTTATCAGTCTACTCAGACTTTAGCAGAGCTCAGTAACACTGAGATTAATAACCGATCATCACACTGATTTATCAGTCTACTCAGGCTTTAGCAGAGCTCAGTAACACTGAGATTAGTAACTGACCATCACACTGATTTATCAGTCTACTCAGACTTTAGCAGAGCTCAGTAACACTGAGATTAGTAACTGACCATAACACTGATTTATCAGTCTACTCAGGCTTTAGCAGAGCTCAGTAACACCGAGATTAATAACTAACCATCACACTGATTTATCAGTCTACTCAGACTTTAGCAGAGCTCAGTAACACTGAGATTAGTAACTGACCATCACACTGATTTATCGGTCTACTCAGACTTTAGCAGAGCTCAGTAACACTGAGATTAGTAACTGACCATAACACTGATTTATCAGTCTACTCAGGCTTCAGCAGAGCTCAGTAACACTGAGATTAATAACTGACCATCACACTGATTTATCGGTCTACTCAGGCTTTAGCAGAGCTCAGTAACACTGAGATTAATAACTGACCATCACACTGATTTATCAGTCTACTCAGACTTTAGCAGAGCTCAGTAACACTGAGATTAGTAACTGACCATAACACTGATTTATCAGTCTACTCAGACTTTAGCAGAGCTCAGTAACACTGAGATTAGTAACTGACCATAACACTGATTTATCAGTCTACTCAGACTTTAGCAGAGCTCAGTAACACTGAGATTAGTAACTGACCATAACACTGATTTATCAGTCTACTCAGACTTTAGCAGAGCTCAGTAACACTGAGATTAATAACTGACCATCACACTGATTTATCAGTCTACTCAGACTTCAGCAGAGCTCAGTAACGCTGAGATTAATAACTGACCATCACACTGATTTATCAGTCTACTCAGACTTTGTTAGAGCTGAGCAGATGCTGACCTGTCTTTCACCTACTAGTTAGGAAGCACTGTGTGGTCGGCTGAGACCCAACTAGCAAGTAAACTGTGGGTGGGGGTGTTTGGGGGGGGGGGGTTGTTTCACTTACTCATCTCCTGGTTGTTCTGTTCAGTCAGGTCTCTGCTGTCTTTCCTTTCTCTCCACACAGGAGATCTGGAGCGATTCCTCGAAACGTCCTGCTCCGAGTTAGAGTCTAAAATACACAAGTAAAAACTCCCTGTATATGGGGTGCTCCATGTGCCCCATGTGCCCCCTGTATATGGGGTGCCCCATGTTAGCTAGCCAGTCCTGCGTTGGCTGGCTGTTAAACCACTCACCATAGAGGTGCTGGTGTTAGATTCAGTGGTAATAATGTCCCAGAGGTGTTCTAATGGATTTAGGTCAGGCGAGCCGGTGGGCCAGTCAATGGTATCAATTCCTCCATTCTCCAAGAACTGCCTGCATACTCTCGCCACATGAGGCCGGGCATTGTTGTGCACCAGGAGGAACCCAGGACCCACTGCACCAGCGTAGGGTCTGACAACGGGTCCAAGGACTTTATCCTGATACCTAATAGCAGTCAGGGTGCCGTTGTCTAGCCTGTAGAGGTCTGTGCCTCCTTCCAGGGATATGCCTCCCCAGACCATCACTGACCCACTACCAAACCAGTCATGCTGAATAATGTTGCAGACGGCATAACATTCTCCACGGCATCTCCACAGCCTGTCATGTCTGTCACGTGTGCTCTCATCTGTGAAAAGCACAAGGCACCTGTGGCGGATCTGCCAATTCTGGTGTTCTGTGGCAAATGCCAATCGAGCTCTACGGTGCTGGCCAGTGATCATACCTACATTACATGCACTCGCCCCCAGCTAGGTCAGCCTCAGTGAGCTAATCAGCTGATGGGAAAAAATTGTAAGGTAACATTTTTTAAGCAGCTTTGAATGAAATCAAATAAATAAGAAGCTTAAACACATAGAAATGAATTAACGTTTTTCTCCAGCTATAAGCTTAAGCCTTTTTATTGTTGTTGCTAGTTGTGTAGCCTTTGGTTTGCTAACTAGCATGCTAGCAGAAAAGTTGTATTAGCTGTCATGATGCAGTGGTTTGCTGTACAGTCTGAACAAATAATATGTTTTTTTTTTTTAAGGAATTTTAGAGCTTTAAACAGCTTTCTATGACATTACTGGGCAAGTGCTGGGGCCAAACACAGCTGGCCCATCCTTGGACCACCCTGAATAGTCTCCTGCATACAAGGTCTAGCTAGTCTAATCTGCTCAAATTGTTTTTTTCAGTCTTCATTTTGGATGAGACGGTATTTGTTTTGTTGCAGATGTTGTTGCTGACAGATGTTGTTGATATCCAACATGATTCCCCTGCTGAGGATAGTGAAGCACTGTAGGCCCACTTTGCCTGTTAGCTGGTCAACAATGGCTGCCATTCCAGTTCCTATATAGGGAGCTCATCTAGTTCCCTTCACTTATTGGGCTGATATAGCAATGGAACAGCCCTTAAGATGAGGATTCACTGAAACAGATGGGCAAAAGTGTAAGTGACTAAGGATTATGTACTCACTCTGATTGGCTGGCAGGCTGCTGATGTAATGCTGAATAAGGCTCAGTTCTGTTTGGCTGCAAAGAGGGGTGTGGCCTTCAGTTAACTCCTCCCCCCTGGAGAATTTTCTACCAACCATACAGATCAGATAATTCAGGCAGAGCTGAGGAAGTGTGTATGTGTGTGTGTGGGTGTGTCTGCGTATGTGTGCTACCTGTGTTGTGTGTTCTGCAGTAATTCCATTTCTTTCTGGAGCTCTTTGCATGTGCAGCTCAGTTCAGAGATCTGAGTCAAAGCACTGCCTACATCCTCCTGCAAATACATACGCATGCCATCAAATAATACCATCGAAGGTACACAATTTTCAGTATGTTGTAAAAGTGATTAGACAGGAGATTCCTCCATAATAGCCAGTGTTGGTAATGTGTTAGTGTACTGTAAGTAGTGTGTTGGTGTACAGTAACTCAGTAAGTGTAATGTGTTAGTGTACTGTAAGTAGTGTGTTGGTGTACAGTAACTCAGTAAGTGTAATGTGTTAGTGTGCTGTAAGTAGTGTGTTGGTGTACAGTAACTCAGTAAGTGTAATGCGTTAGTGTACTGTAAGTAGTGTGTTGGTGTACGGTAACTCAGTAAGTGTAATGTGTTAGTGTGCTGTAGGCAGTGTGTTGGTGTACAGTAACTCAGTAAGTGTAATGCGTTAGTGTACTGTAAGTAGCGTGTTGGTGTACAGTAGCTCAGTAAGTGTAATGCGTTAGTGTGCTGTAAGTAGCGTGTTGGTGTACAGTAGCTCAGTAAGTGTAATGCGTTAGTGTGCTGTAAGTAGCGTGTTGGTGTACAGTAGCTCAGTAAGTGTAATGCGTTAGTGTGCTGTAAGTAGCGTGTTGGTGTACAGTAACTCAGTAAGTGTAATGCGTTAGTGTGCTGTAAGTAGCGTGTTGGTGTACAGTAACTCAGTAAGTGTAATGCGTTAGTGTACTGTAAGTAGCGTGTTGGTGTACAGTAACTCAGTAAGTGTAATGCGTTAGTGTGCTGTAAGTAGTGTGTTGGTGTACAGTAACTCAGTAAGTGTAATGCGTTAGTGTGCTGTAAGTAGTGTGTTGGTGTACAGTAACTCAGTAAGTGTAATGCGTTAGTGTGCTGTAAGTAGTGTGTTGGTGTACAGTAACTCAGTAAGTGTAATGTGTTAGTGTGCTGTAAGTAGTGTGTTGGCGTACAGTAACTCAGTAAGTGTAATGTGTTAGTGTACTGTAAGTAGTGTGTTGGTGTACAGTAACTCAGTAAGTGTAATGCGTTAGTGTACTGTAATTAGTGTGTTGGCGTACAGTAACTCAGTAAGTGTAATGTGTTAGTGTGCTGTAAGTAGTGTGTTGGTGTACAGTAACTCAGTAAGTGTAATGTGTTAGTGTACTGTAAGTAGTGTGTTGGTGTACAGTAACTCAGTAAGTGTAATGCGTCGGTGTACTGTAAGTAGTGTGTTGGTGTACAGTAACTCAGTAAGTGTAATGCGTCGGTGTACTGTAGCGTGTTGGTGATGATAATAGGACATTAGAGCCATAATAAATCATGCTTTTGTTACTCGCCATACTTAAGCACATTTGAAGGTAAATACTTTAGTACTTTAGTACAGCACAATCATGCAGAGTAATCATGCAGAGTTGGGCATTTCAGAATTAAGAAACTAGAAAACTTCCATAATATTATGATAATTTCCATAAGAATATGCAGTAGTGCATTTGCACGATGAATGATAACTAAATGGAATAAAGGCACTGTTTACTTTCATATGTGTGAATGTGTGTATCTGTGTGTGTGTGTATCTGTGTGTGTATCTGTGTGTGTGTGTGTGTGTGTGTGTGTGTGTGTGTGTGTGTGTGTGTTTGTATCTGTGTGTGTGTGTATCTGTGTGTGTGTATGTGTATCTGTGTGTGTGTGTGTGTGTGTGTGTGTGTGTGTGTGTGTGTGTGTGTGTGTGTGGGGGAGTTGTTTCCATGTGTGTACCTGTAATGTATTGAGAGTATTTCTCAGCGACAGGATCTTCTCGCCTGTCTCTCTCTGGCAGGCAGAGACTTTCTCCTCCAGTCGGCTGTTGCTCTGCTGCAATGCTGTGACTTCCTGGACCACACACCCGAGTCCTGCCTTTAGCTCCGCCCACAGGGCCTGCAACTTCAAAAGGGGGAATCACAGTCAACAGAAAGCAAGCATATGAGTCAAGTAATGCAGAAAAGTGTAAATATGAGAATGTGCAGTGAGAACTGGAGTTTAGGAATGTCTTCCATGTTTGTCAAACACCAGAGGGCGCTCCTGAATGAGACCAAAATAAATGGGCTCCTATTCTCAGTATTTGTTCATTTGACATTTGAATTTTAAGATGCGTTGGTGAATGGAACATATGTTAAGCATGCGTATGGTGAAGCCAGTGTAGCGATGCTGTTTTGTTGAGTGGTTACTGTATTTTAGGCTAAATGTCTTTAAGAAGTTCTGGTACTACATGTTTGGTTTGAGAACAGCCCAGCAAAGCTAAATTAGCAGCTTGTTTTTGTTTGTTTGTTTTGATGGTTTTGAGCCCAAACCACTCTAAAAAGTGCAGTACATCCTAACCTAGCCCTGAGTAGAAGCAATGCCAAAAACTCAGCACTCAGGAGCAATAATACTGACCAGTCAGCACTCAGTAGCAGCAATGCCAACCAATAAGCACTCAGTAACAGTGATACCAGCAAATCAGCACTCAGTAACAGTAATACCAACCAATCAGCACTCAGTAGCAGTAATACCAGCAAATCAGCACTCAGTAACAGTACTGCCAACCAATCAGCACTCAGTAGCAGCAATGCCAGCCAATCAGCACCCAGTAGCAGTAATCCCAACCAATCAGCACTCAGTACCAGTAATACTAACCAATCAGCACTCAGTACTAGTAATACCAACCAATCAGCATTCAGTAACAGTAACGCCAACCAATCAGCACTCAGTATCAGTAATGCCAACCAATCAGCACTCAGTAACATTAATGCCAACCAATCAGCACTCAGTACCAGTAATACTAACCAATCAGCACTCAGTAACAGTAATGCCAACCAATCAGCACTAAGTAACAGTAATGCCAACCAATCAGCACTCAGTACCAGTAATACCAACCAATCAGCATTCAGTAGCAGCAATGCCAGCCAATCAGCACTCAGTAGCAGTAATGCCAACCAATCAGCACCCAGTAGCAGTAATCCCAACCAATCAGCACTCAGTAACAGTAATACCAACCAATCAGCACTCAGTACTAGTAATACCAACCAATCAGCACTCAGTAACATTAATGCCAACCAATCAGCACTCAGTACTAGTAATACCAACCAATCAGCATTCAGTAACAGTAACGCCAACCAATGAGGACTCACTAACAGTAATGCCAACCAATCAGCACTCAGTATCAGTAATGCCAACCAATCAGCACTCAGTAACATTAATGCCAACCAATCAGCACTCAGTACCAGTAATACTAACCAATCAGCACTCAGTAACAGTAATGCCAACCAATCAGCACTCAGTAACAGTAATGCCAACCAATCAGCACTCAGTAACAGTAATACCAACCAATCAGCACTCAGTAACAGTAATACCAACCAATCAGCACTCAGTAACAGTAATACCAACCAATCAGCACTCAGTAACAGTAATACCATGTGCCATTTGTATTAACAGTAATGCTTTTAATTTAATTCACTCCTATTAGTCTGGGGACTCAAAGCAGGAAGTGACAAGGCTTGCCTAAACTGACTCTGGCTGAATCTTTAATTCCTCCCTGCATGTGCACTATGAGCTAAAGTGGAAAACTAAGAGAACAAGGAGGTGAGCAAGACAGAGAGAAGCGAAATGACTGGCTGAAAGAGGGAACAAGCGGAAGACGATGCGAAGAGAGATATACTTGTGAAGGTTTCACCTCAGACAGCGTGCAGATGGTTAAGACCCAAACCGTGTGTATGCGACATGTACTTTAATGTGATTACAGCAGCGGAGGGTCCAGCTAAATCCGGCCACAATTCAGTCACACTCTCTCCATTAAGACTTATTGTCTCTGTGATTTTAACAGCATTGATTTGTGTGTGTGTGTGTGTGTGTGTGTGTGTGTGTGTCCTCAGTGACCTTACATTTGAAGAGATAAGTGAATCAATTTGGTTGAATGGTGGCCTACATGACCGGCTCCTTCATAGCGACTCACACAGATCAAGCTCATGATCATGTGAAAGCCATCAGAGAGAGAGAGAGAGCAAAAGAGCGAGAGAAAGGTTAGAGGGAGATATAGAAAACTCTCTGCACGAAGCTGTGAGTTCCTCTACCTGGACCATGTGCAGGTCCGTATCATCCATGTGTCCATCTGCATCTGAGAGATGGAACAGCAACACAGAAGAGAGATGTTTAGGAGTCTGTACAGCCGGTGAAGCCCAGTGGAAATGTTCTGAATGGTAGTTGAAATTAAGGTGAAATAAAGCTGATCCGTGTAAGCAGATGAACTCTGGAGGCCTGCTATTACATTAACATCCATATCGTTACATTAACCGCAATCAAAATATCCAAATCCAAAGCATTAACAGAGATTAGAAAAGGTAAATATATACAAGATCAGAACTTTTAGTCAGAAGGTGTTGGTCCCAAACCTTGACCCATTAGTTTACACTTGAGGAAGAGTATTTTTGGTATTGACATTTTTTCAGTATTCTTTCTTAAAAAGACATTTCTTTTACAGTGATGCTGAAAGATTTCAGAGATTTAAATATTTAATTTTTATTTTAGAAAAAAAAATGGTATTCAAAAATGCTTTATCCCTTCCTAATCTCACTACCTAATCTAACCACCTAATCTTACTACCTAATCTCACCACCTAATCTCACTTCCTAATCTCACTACCTAATCTAGCCACCTAATCTCACTGCCTAATCTTACTACCTAATCCTACATCCTGCTCTCACTTCCTAATCTCACTACCTAATCTTACTTCCTAATCTAGCCACCTAATCTCACTTCCTAATCTCACTACCTAATCTCACTTCCTAATCTCACTACCTAATCTCACCACCTAATCCTACTTCCTAATCTTACATCCTGCTCTCACTTCCTAATCTCACTACCTAATCTTACTTCCTAATCTAGCCACCTAATCTCACTTCCTAATCTCACTACCTAATCTCACCACTTAATCCTACTTCCTAATCTCACTTCCTAATCTCAGTACCTAATCTCACTTCCTAATCTCACTACCTAATCTCAGTACCTAATCCTACTTCCTAATCTTACATCCTGCTCTCACTTCCTAATCTCACTACCTAATCTTACTTCCTAATCTAACCACCTAATCTCACTTCCTAATCTCACTACCTAATCTCACTGCCTAATCTCACTTCCTAATCTCACTACCTAATCTCACCACCTAATCCTACTTCCTAATCTTACATCCTGCTCTCACTTCCTAATCTCACTACCTAATCTTACTTCCTAATCTAACCACCTAATCTCACTTCCTAATCTCACTACCTAATCTCACTACCTAAACTCAACAATTTAGTCAGTAGGCAGAATCTCATTTTAGCCATGCCTCTGAGCAGGAAGTAGGACTGTCCCTCGTGGCCACACGATAAGCAGTTTAATCCCGTTGTTCAGAAAAAAATGTGACCCAAAGTCTGAAAATGATTGTGGAACTGACTGGCGTTCTATTCAAAAGGAGCTAAATGGTCACCACTGAACTACATATTATAATAATATGTAGTAATTTGTGTTTTAATGAGAAACATTCAGATTTTATGTTTAGCTGTTGAAAGCTGTGTTTGCTGGTCATGTACTGGCTAGTGTTTGAGTTCTGCTGAAAATGACCAAATATTGTTACCAAAAAACAGATTTTTTTAGCAAATGAGTATTGTACTTTTTGTTAAATTGAAATGTATACTGATTGTATGTGTTCAGCTGTTCAAAGCTGGACCTTCTAGTCATGTACTGGCTAGCGTTTTTGAGCTCTGCTAAAAGTGTGCTGAAATAGTCACGACCGAAATATAATGTTCTGCAATAAAGTAAACTTTGATTTGTTGATTTCAATGAGAAAAATGCTGACTGTATACGTGTTCAGCAGTTTGCTTGTCATGTATTGACTAATTTTCATGAGTTTCTAAAATTGTCACTACCAATATATATATATATATATATATATATATATATATATATATATATATATATGTGTGTGTGTGTGTGTGTGTGTGTATATATATATATATATATATAGTGATAATTTTAGAAACTCGTGAATATATATGTACATTGTTTTGTGTTTTAATTTTTAAAAAATCTGATTGTGTGTTCAGCTGTTCAAAGCTGCTCTGTTTGCTAGTCATGT
Organism: Prochilodus magdalenae; assembly: GCA_024036415.1. Classification (NCBI taxonomy): domain Eukaryota; kingdom Metazoa; phylum Chordata; class Actinopteri; order Characiformes; family Prochilodontidae; genus Prochilodus; species Prochilodus magdalenae. The sequence continues at coordinate 344,671 of JAMWET010004383.1, forward strand.
TTTTGAGTTCCTCTAAACAGGACCTAGAAATATCACTATTGAAATATATATTTTCTGCCAATAACTAAACTATAAAACATAATAATATAAATATGTTGATTGATGTGTGTTCAGCTGTTCAAGTCTGTGTTTGCTAGTCATGTTTTTGAGTTCTGTTCAAACTGAGCTAAAATTGTCCCTACTGAAATGCATATTTCCTTCAGTTATTTTTTGTGTTTAAATGAATGTAACGAATGACATTCTGAATTTATGTGCGTTCATTCAAAAGCTTTCAAATCTGAGTTTGCTAGTCACGTACTGGCTAGCGTTGAGTTCTGCTGAAAATGGCCAAATATTGTCCTTATCAAAATGTTTTCCTTCATGTCTCTACGGAAACATACGGTAAAGTTTCAGACCAGTAGATTGAATATTTCTATAAGACACATGAAGCTAGATTTAGACTGTTCCTATTGGTCTAATCATTGTGATATGTTCACACAGTGTAAAGTCAGCTGGTGTTGTAGGGTCAGAACACACAGACCAACCAACCAAACACAACCTTTCTTTTTTTTTTGCGTTTGCAATTGGCCATGAAATCTCTTGAAAAGGACTGATAGGCCAAAAGAACCAAAACCAAGAAAATGTTCTAGTCTGTAGACAATCAAACCCAGGTAAATAAACACGACATAGCAACAAGCTAATCCTCAATATGGTCAATTCTGAGGCTGAATATAAATGAATAAATATCTTAATCGCTTTAACGTCACCTTCCACTTTGCCGTTCTCCATGATCCACTGGAATTCTAGATCCCAGCTTTGAATTCCAGAGTCCTTAACTACAGATCTACAGTCCTCTCCAGCTTCTTGTCCTTCTTCCTGACCACTTCTAGAATCCTCGGAGCTTTCTCCAGACTTCAGACCTGATGTGGACGAAATGTGGCCTCCAGTAGGCTCTGACCAGCGTAGAAGCTGTCATGGGCCACTTTAGTCTCTCTCTCACTCTCTCCTCTGTTCCACCTATCTCTTCCCTCTCTTCTGAGACATGTGAGTCTGATGAGGCATCGGACAAAAAGAGGCCTTGTTTTACAGTAAGTGGAGAAATGAAGGGATGAGGGAGGGGGACGAGAGAGAGAGAGAGAGAGAGAGAGAGAGAGAGATGCACTCCTCCTTTATAATAAACAGACGATTGAATTTCCTCTTCAACCTTTAAGACAAATTGACCATGAACACACAGAACTTCACACACGCAGTTACAAAATCCCTCACAGGGATCTGAAGTCATTCGGTATTTTACTGAAGTGACTCATAAACGAGTGAAGCATGCACACCCAGAGGTGAAACACCCTTAAGACCAAGACTGGAATACACACCCTTTCAAGAATCACCCTCACAAGAACCAACAAAGACAAGAAACATGGTTTCCAAAAACAGGATGTCTACGCTCACTGGCCACTTTATTAGAAACCCTGATCTTGTTTACCTGTTAGAGACTGTAGCTCATCTGCTGATGCCCATGTGTCAGTCGTACTCTAGGCCTTCATGAGTGGTCAGTTTCTGACCCCAGAGCCACCCTTGATTAAATAATGTCTGCTCAACATGTTACACATCCACCACCTTCATTCTCACTTTCTTTACCCCCATACTCAACTTCTAAACCACAAGCTGGAGCCTATCCCAGCATTCAATGGGCAGAGGGCAGGAAACACCCTGGACAAGCTGCCAAATCACAGTGTAGATGGACAGATAAACAGACATACTGTACATACACAATTGCTTACACACTCACACCCAGGTGGCAATTTAGCATCTCCAGTTCACCTGACTGCATGTCTTTGGATCATGGGGGGGAAACCAGAGCTCCCGTAGGGAAACCCACACAGGGGAAGGTACTCCACACAGGGGGTCCCCGGATGCTCCAGCCAGGCATCAAACCAGGGCCATTCTTGCTATGAGGCAACAGTGCTACCCACCACCACCTTTAAGCATTTGCTGCTTGCTCACTATAGTCACTATATCTTAATGAGAAAGGTGTTAAGCTTGGCTCAACCTGACTGTGCCATCTCTACCAATCGGTACGTTATGCTAAAAACATCTGTGGTCACTAAGTCAAACTTCAAGGTAAGCTTGTTTCAGATAAACGTGATGAAAAGAATTATGTACCCTACCAAACGGTAGAATTACGTTTATGCAAAATGTGTCTACGCTTAGATAATGTCATTAAAATGTACTGTGCGTTATTATTACTATAAAAATAGGACTTTATTCTAGGTATTAATTGTTTTATAAAACTTTTATTATAAATAAAAATAACAAAACAACTCATTTTAGACTTTTAGATATTTATTTCAGTATTAAACTCTATTATTATTTGTGTATAAGATTTTAAATGTGAAATTATTTTAAAGTATATCTAGATATTATTTTAGACACAGCGTCAATAATATCAGATAAAAAATGTTTTCTTTGGATATTACAAATAAAGAATTTGATTCTGTATGTTAATTTTATTAACTTTCGGAGTAATATTTATCTTTCGGAGTACTATTTATCTTTCGGAGTAATTTCTATCAAATATGTGTAGGGCCCTTCATAACTGTGGAAATGGCATTGTATGGCTGCTTGGAGTACAAACATCATATCAGAATTATGTTATACATTTTTTAGCAACTATTTATTAAAACCATTAATTCCAGCTTTCCCACTCTCTCTCTCTCTTTTATCTCTGTCTCTCCCTCTCTATTTCTCCCTGTCCCTTATTTTTACCTTTTTCCTCTCTCTTTCTCTTTTATCTCTCCCAGTCTTTTTGTTTCTTTCTCCCTGTGGCCAGGAAGTGCTCCTCTCAGGTCTTATACAACTCCTGACTTTTTACCGCAGTCATGAGCTCAGCTGCGTGTGTGTGTGTGTGTGTGTGTGTGTGTGTGTGTGTGTGTTTGGAGGATGCTCAGATGCTGAACAGAAGGCGTGTTTTTCTCAGAAGGTCACAGTCTTCTCACAAATCAGAGCTTCTCTCCACAAAACAAAGTTCTGATTCTTACTGGAGCACGTGTGTGTGTACATGCACATGTGCCTATACATGTGTGTGTGGGATTGGGTGGGTGCTCTTTTTTAAAATCATGATGTAGAGTACGTAATCGTCACTATCTAAGATCTGAACGTTCTGCAGGGTCACATGGTAGATGGCTGTGAGTGTATTGCTGAGTGTGACCTGGAGTCCACTGGCTTGAAAGATGATGCTGACCATTATATAGATGACCAACCAGCGCAATTATGGTGGCTCCAGGGTGGTATGTAAGTCCACTGGTGGTTAAAGCCTGAATAGGCAGTCATATTTTATATGGATATGCGCATGGCTGTGACATCACTACCATGATGTGGGGCAGAATCAAGTGGTGCTTTAATCAAGCTCCCTGGACAACAAATGAGTCACGCTGTGTGTTTAAGGTGGTAGTAACCTCAGGCTCCTGCAGATGGCGCTGCATGAGGATGATGGGGCTATAAATACCTGCAGGGTGTGAGTGATGGGATCCATAGAATGAAAAGAGGTGCTACAGGGCAGCGAATGTCTCGGTCCATGTGTGGAAAATGGCTCCAGAGCAGATGTTAATGATTGGCTAAAAGGAGTGACTGCATGTGGGCGTGGCCAAAGACCATAGTGTGAGGAAGTAGCTGAATCTGCAGGTGTATGGAAGTGTATGGTCATACGGGTCTACCAGCAGTGGATAAAATCCCAGTCTACAGGGAATTCTCCTCGGGATTGTTCAGGGAAGGCATCCACCAAATCTGGTCCAACTGTGCAATTCTTTGATGTAAGAACCAATAAGAGTCCTTGGGCAGGACTCCTAACTCCACATTGGCTTACCTGTAATATGATTAACCTTGTAAGGTGCTCTGGATAAGAGCGTCAGGTAAATGTTTCCATAACCAGTTTTTGTGTGAACTCAAGAATTAATGATGCAGTCCAAAAATATGACCGAAATTTATTTAGAAATTCAAACTTTTATTTATTATTATTATTATTATTATTAATAATAATCAGCTTTTCATGACATCCAACAGGAACTACAAACAGAATGCTAACTGCTTGCTAATGCTGTTAGCCATTCTAATAATAATGACTTTATGTTGTAGAGCTGGACAGAATCTCCACTCCCAGTATTTACTGGTGATAATATATATTTATTATCACGTCTCGTTGCTTTTTTAGTGCTAGGCCCGCACATTAATAAAAACTCTTACAGAAGGGGAAAATCCAGCAGTTAAAAAAGGGGGGCTACAAAAACAGCCTTTTTCTTCGGAGATGAACAATGAGCGTTCTGTTATGAGAGGAACACTTACTTACTTGTGATCAAAGAATGCACAGTGACGGGGAAACAAAAACAGACTGCGTTAAGGCTTCACTTCTACAGGGCACACTCAGTGTTCCCACTACATGTTGAGCTTGAGTTTGAGTCCTGGTGCTGCTTTTCCATGAAAGCTTCCCATCCAGACACGTCCCTCTGAGTCAGTGAACTCGCCCTCACCTTCAAATCTGAAAAAGACACAAATGTAAATGTGAGCACAAAAACATCCCGCACACAGTGCCAGGACGGGTGACTGGGGGGGTCAGGACAATTCAGTCGTCTGGTAACACTTCACTGCTACTGAGTGCTGATAGATTAGCATCACTGCTACTGAGTGCTGATAGATTAGCATCACTGCTACTGAGTGCTGATAGATTAGCATCACTGCTACTGAGTGTAGATTAGTGAGTGCTGATAGATTAGCATTACAGCTACTGAATGCTGATAGATTAGCATCACTGCTACTGAGTGCTGATAGATTTGCATCACTGCTACTGAGTGATGATAGATTAGCATTACTGCTACTGAATGCTGATAGATTAGCATCACTGCTACTGAGTGCTGATAGATTAGCATCACTGCTACTGAGTGCTGATAGATTAGCATCACTGCTACTGAGTGTAGATTAGTGAGTGCTGATAGATTAGCATTACAGCTACTGAATGCTAAAAGATTAGCATCACTGCTACTGAGTGCTGATAGATTTGCATCACTGCTACTGAGTGATGATAGATTAGCATCACTGCTACTGAATGCTGATAGATTAGCATCACTGCTACTGAGTGCTGATAGATTAGCATCACTGCTACTGAGTGCTGATAGATTAGCATCACTGCTACTGAGTGTAGATTAGTGAGTGCTGATAGATTAGCATTACAGCTACTGAATGCTGATAGATTAGCATCACTGCTAATTAGTGCTGATAGATTGGCATCACTTCTACTGAGTGCTGATAGATTAGCATCACTGCTACTGAGTGCTGATAGATTAGCTTCACTGCTACTGAGTGCTGATAGATTAGCATCACTGCTACTGAGTGCTGATAGATTAACATCACTGCTACTGAGTGCTGATAGATTAGCATCACTGCTAATGAGTGCTGATAGATTAGTATCACTGCTACTGAGTGCTGATAGATTAGCATCACTGCTAATGAGTGCTGATAGATTGGCATCACTTCTACTGAGTGCTGATAGATTAGCATCACTGCTACTGAGTGCTGATAGATTAGCATCACTGCTACTGAGTGCTGATAGATTAGTATCACTGCTACTGAGTGCTGATAGACTGGCATTACTGCTACTGAGTGCTGATAGATTAGCATCACTGCTACTGAGTGCTGATAGATTAGCATCACTGCTACTGAGTGCTGATAGATTAGTATCACTGCTACTGAGTGGAATGATATTTGGATAAGGCTTATTGCATGCTTACAGCATACTGATGATGCTAAAAGTAAATTATTATTATTATTATTTACGATCCAGTTCACAAGCTGAGCACATTGATAGCGTGTGACCTGTTGTTGTTGAAAGTTCCGGAGTATTTGGTCCCATCAGGAAAGATGTACGTTCCCCTGCCGTGATACATGCTCTCTCTGAAATCCCCTTCATACACAGCACCTGAGGGGTGCGACAGAGTCCCACTGCCATTCATCTGTAACAGACATAGATGAGACTACATTACCCATAATGCACTCTCTATCAACACAGAACATGCTTTAAAAGCCTATAATTATTTTGGAACCGGAATGTTATGTAAACAACACGTGTATCTACACTTATTGATTTATTCAGCTCTCCTGATCATATAGGAGCAGTTTGTAGTTCTATAGGCACAGACTGTAGTCCATCTGTTTCTCTGTATACTTTATTATACTGTTCTTCAATGGACCCCCAGGACCCCCACAGAGCTGGAGTGACACTGACGTGGTAGTGGTGTGTGTTGAGCTGGTGTGAGTGGATACACAGGAGACCTGTGTGTAAACACTGTGTCCACTCACTGTCCACTCTATTAGACACTCCTACCTTGCTGCTCCACCTTGTAGATGTACAGTCAGAGACGATAGCTCATCTGCTGCTGCACAGTGCAGTGTTGGTCATTCTTTAGTCCTTCATTAGTGACCACAGGACACTGTTGGCTGGATAGTTTTGCTTGGTGGACGATTCTCTGTCCAGCAGTGACACTGAGGTGTCCAGCAGCACTGCTGTGCCTGACCACTCGCACCAGCGCAACACACACTAACACACCACCACCACATCAGTGTCACTGTAGTGCAGAGAATGATCCACCACCCACATAATACCTGCACTGTGGTGGTCCTGTGGCGGTCATGACCTTTAAAGAACAGGGTAATACAGTATACAGAGAAACAGATGGACTGCAGTCTGGAACTGCTCCTATATGGTACGTAGATATGAGGGGATGGTTTTAATGTTAAGGTCGTGTGTGTATATATCAGTGTGTATATATTCACATACCTTATCATTGCTCCACTCTCCAGTGTAGGTTGTACCAGAGGAAGAGATCTGTGTGCCAAAGCCTTGCCTAATCACCACACCATCAGGAGTCTGACTGAAGTCCCCTTCTACCACACACACATGCATGCACACACACCGTTTAGACAGTTGGGTTACAGAAATGGGAATGCTTCAGTCTGGGAAAAGGTGGCATGGTGGTGTTATGGGGGGCACTGATGCCTCACAGCAAGAAGTGCCTGGGTTTGATTCCCGGCTGGATAAATAAGTGTTAAGTTTAAATGTTCTCCCTGTGTCCATGTGGGTTTCCTACCACAGCCCAAAGACATGCAGTCAGGTGAACTGGAGATGCTTAAAGGCCCCCGAGGTGTGAGTGTTTGTGTCTGCCATGTGATGGACGTGTGGCCTGTCCAGGGTGCTTCCTGTCTTCTGCCCTATGAGAGCTCGGATAGGCTCCAGCACCCCCTGTGACCCAGGAGGATTAAACAGACTAGAAGGTGAGTGAGTGAGTGAGTGAGTGAGTAAGTGAGAAAACAGGACTCCTAACAACCACCTGGAATACCCGGTAGATCTACCAACATTGCTTCCATCAGATAAACAACACTAAGAGAGAGGAGAACACCAAGCTCCACTCTCACTTCAGATCCGAGAACATCCACAGGTGTTTCTGTCCATCCTTCTACTGTGAGAAGACACCTCAACGCTGTGAAGGTCTGAAAGGATGTTTAGCTGTTCAAGAAGCTCCTTACAGAGAAAAGAAGAGTCCAGACACACCAAAGAAGCCGCTGGTATTCTCAGAACAATGGACTGTCCACCCCAGAGTCCAGAAGCTCAACATGAGAAGAAGCAGAAAACCAGCTAAACCAGCTTCTAAGACTGAACTTTGAAGTTGTTTCCCTCAGAGAGACTGAAAACGAGTCTCCTGAAAAGTGGAAGCTGTAGTAAAAGGTAGAGTGGACAACTTTCAGATGAGCCATAAAGTCTTTAGGAGCAATACCAGATTTTTGCCTCACAACATCAAAATGTTCATGTTTACGATCGAGCTGGGGCTTGTGGAGATAAACACATGGTCATACACACACAATTCAAACAGTAACTACTAATTATGTCAACAGTATTAATAGACACTCACCATACTTATCTCCATTCTGGAAAATGTATGATGATTTCGACGTCCCAGACTCTGAGAAACACAAATCCCCTCCAAATCAGGGATGTTTGTATACATCAGTAGACAGCGCTGCAGAGACTGTCCTTAATCTATCCTAATTATGACTTAGCATCTCAGGATTTCAACTTAATATCTCAAATAATGACATACTGCCTCATAATTATCACATAACGTCTTATAATTATAACTTAGCATCTCATAATATGATGTACTTGCTTGTAATCATGGCTTAGCACCATATAATTATGACGTTGTATCTCATAATTTGATCTCATAGTGATGGTGTACTTTCATAATGACTTTCTAACTCATAATAAAGAGATCCTATCTCATAACTTTGTATTTCCTAATATCATATAATCGTTATGAGAAAGATTTTTTTTCTTGAGATAATAACTATTATGAGATATTCACTCATAATTATGAAAAACTTTCTCAGTACTATGATTTGCTACTGGGCTAGCATATATATATTCTCGAGTGGCGGAAATGCACCTCCATCCCACAGTACAACCCAATAAAGAGGATCACCAAGTCCTGACAGTAATCAGAGGCTACTCACCAGACATACTAATACACTGGAGACAGTACACGACCCCCTAATAAGTCTTAACACTATTACAGACTGGCCATTGCCGACTGACTCTGACTATTGATGAGCAGAACAGACACTCCGCCATGAGGTCACCCCGCATCACCATGGCTACCGATCAACAACACTCCAAGGCTGAGTCTGAATCTGACGTAGCTCCCTATTCCCTACATAGTGTACGTCTACACTCATATACATATACACCCATACAGTGTAATAAATCCTAGTTAGGAAGCCGTGCAGCTCATGGGTGACTAGAAACGGCTTTATATTACGCATACAATGCACAGCGAGGGTGTAGGAGCTGTAATTTAATGGCCTACATAGTGCACTACATAGGGAGCAAGGAGCCATTTAAGACTTAGCCCATGAATTATTACTGCCCTCTAGTGGCGAAGTAACCGCACTGTACATTCGCCACATAGTGGGCGCGCATTTCCCGCTAGCTTTTTAAATGTGAATTTATTTGACGTTGGTTGCTTTAATTTGGCTTTATAGATCAACTTTTGCTGCGTGTAACGGTACGTCTACTTATATTTTAGCGGATATTCAACGTTTAAACTGTTCTTTTAAAGTTTGTTTCAAAAATAATATAATAAACACAGAACACGCGTCTTTACTGGCAGCACTACACCACAAAAACCTTAAAAGCTTTATATTATTGTGTTTCATAAAAGTAATAGTGCGTTATACTTCTATGCATATATTTTATATTTTTTAAAATCAATCATTGTAGTCCAGTAATTAATAATAAACCCAATTGCTTTAAACGTTTTAAACGAGTAACATTAGGTCCACAAATAATGGGCGTGTCTTTACTGCCGCCTAGTGGTTCATAGAAAACACTACATATCAGGAAAATCACCTTAATAAACGTTCGTTACAATTTACGTTGCTTAAAGATGTCTGTATGCGTTTCCTATTTGTTTAATTAATTAATGTATTTAATTAGCAAAATAATTACCGCTATTTAGCCTCAATAGGCTAAATAAAATGTATCGTACGCCATTTTAAACATGATTAATAAAAAAAAATTCTGCCCCCTAGTGGTCGAAGAAAAACACTACCGCCACCTTCTACCCGGAAGTGACCCTTCACCCTGCAGGAGTACACACGTGTATGAGGGGGTACGCTGTGGGAAAACAGCAGCGGTTGTAGAAGTGAGTAATAAAGTGTTTTATTCTTATTCTATTCGTGTTTATAATGTTTTTCACTGTTGCTATATATCATACGTGTTCCTTTAATTAGTGACGTTTCGGCAGACTCATTCTGGACCAACTCTCTGGTGGTTAGCTTAGCTTAGCAGCTGTTACAGCCAGTTTAAACCATACGGACCATAATTTGAAGACCTTACACGAAGGTTTGGGTAATGGCCACTAATTAAAATGAGAACTGAAGGGCTTTTCACAAGACGTTGAAGTCATTTTAAATGCTGTACAACCTTAAAAGGTGTAGCAGGAATATTCTTCCTGAGGCCATTTAAGGTACTGGTAAATTCGAATATAAAGGAATCCAAGACTAGTTTAAGTTAGACAGAGCTTTCATACTCCTCTGTGCACTGGTAACTCAGGAATGCATGCTGCAAAAGTATGGGGACGCCCCTCCTAGTCACTGAGTTCAGGTGTTTCAGCCACGCCCATCGCATCACAGGTGTATACAAACAAGCACATCCCCATCATGTGCAATGCCAAGCTTCAGCTGAAGTGATCTAAGGTAGCTCGCCCACTGGACTCTGGAGCAGTGGGAACGCGTTCTCTGGAGTGATGTATCTCGCTTCAGTATCTTTGAGTCTGATAGTGAAATCTGGATTTGGCTGATTTCAGGAGAATGCTATCTGTCAGGATGTAGTGTCTACAGTACAGTTTGATAGTGCGGGAGATAATAGTCTGGGGCTGTTCATCAGTGTTTGGGTCCCAGGCTATGTTCAGGCTGTCGGTCTGCTCGGTGAAGAGATGTTCCAGCATGATTTTGCACCTGGAGACCAAGTCAGCTTCATAAAGACATGTCATTTGGTAGACACCTTTGAGAAGCAGAGGTTATAATAGCTGTAGGGGGAGGACCAACTCCAAAGTTTTAGGATGGGATGTCAAACAAGCTCTTACAGTTGTGATAGTCAGTTGTCCGCATACTTATGGCCATATAGTGTATGTAACATTCTGGCCTGCTTTTAGCTGCTCTGTGTTGGGTGCCATTTGGACTGAAACGCTCCTTATACACTTATAAACTCCTCCTTGGGGCAGTTGTGGAACCAGCCTCCCGGTGGGGGTTCAGTAGTACGTGTGTGTATGTGGGTGTTTTTACGTCACAGTTAAATGCAAAAACAAATGAATCTGTGTGCAAACAAAAATGGTGATATGGTTCTAAATTTCAGCCTCAAAGTTTAGATATTGTGCAACAGCTATTCAGGCAGTAAAACTCATTTAGCACAATGTCTCAGCACCATTGAATACCTGAACATGTGATAAAAGAAGATCTGTTTATTTGATTGCGGTTTGGCCACTACATCAACAGGTTTGTTTGATGATCTGAATTAAAGGCTTCCTTCACAGCCATTTCACGCTACATGTGTGTGACCGCTCTCTGTATGTTGTCAGGTCATGGGTAAGTCCAAGCAAGTGGGAAACCACAAAAGCGATAAAAAGAAGAACATCGGAAAGACATGGAAGACGAAGCGAAGGACAAAGGACCTGGACCAGATCCATGTGGACATGATCCCCGCAAACACCGTCAAGCTGCTGAAGCAGGACGTGGACCATGACGTCACAGGCTGCGCCCAGCACTACTGTCTACACTGCGCGTGAGTGCAGGCTTCTAATAATGATTTTGGTCATTTCTAATAATGGTGTGGATTTCCCTAAATAATCTGAATGTAAATGTAGCAATATTTCCTTTTTCTTAAGACACAGAAATTGTAGCCTCAGGTAGTTTGTACAGCTGGTGTCAGTTCATATGCCTCTTCATTTATTACCAGTAGGGATGGTGAGATTCACAGATTCACAGTACAGCAGGTTCTGAGTGAGGAACCGAAGGTTGGGTTCTAGCTTTACTGGCAGATACAGTGAGCGTCTGGTTCATAAGAACAAGGTCAAGCAGCAAACACACAGGACAACACAGCTACAAACTGGCAGAGGGCCACTCTCTACTGACCATGATGAGCACCACCTCATTCCAATGTCCTTCAACACCCGTAAGATGACCTCAGGTGACCTACAGAGAGACTGGGGAGCGGTGGCTGGGGTGAAATGCACAGCGAGCATGGTTCTGGAGGCGTCATTAGTGAAATAGATCTTAAATACAATATCTGATCTGGAATTTGGGAGACATGTTTCCAGTAGTGTAGAGAATAAAACTGAACTGCGAAATTTTGGTTAAACACAACCCCAGAACCTGAGAGACTAGAGACACTGATCATTTAGAGGTGCTCTCCTACATTTTTCCAGAGCTATATTTTGATTGGCTGGCCTGTAAACGGGCTGTTTTTCCATAAATGGGCTATAAGGATCTGCATGTTTAAGAAGTTTGTGTTAACATACCACACCAAACTCGTGTTTTACATCCTAGAGGAAAAGTTGTCCCTGTTCTGTGATTTTGAGTTTTGTGCTGCTTTTTTTAGCTTTTTTTTTTGTTTTGTTTTTGTTTCGATTTTAATTTATTTTGTCACCATGTGCCAGTTTCCTAAATGGGTTTTAAGCCAAGGCTTGGCTGCACAGCTTTGTAAATAGAAATTCTTTATTAAAAACGAATTGTAATGTGTCTGTCAATGTCTAGGAAACTGACCCTAAAACCTAAATCCAAGGCTTTGGCTACATACATGTACAGATGAGTAATTGAGTTGTATGTTGATTACAGGAGATACTTTGTTGACCTGAAAACCCTAAAGGAGCATTTCAAGACCAAAGTCCATAAAAAACGGTGAGCCTTGACTTTCTCACTTTTCTCATTCCAATGCACACACATGTTTTAATCCACTGTAAGTCATGGTTGCAGTATTAGTTTGCTCATATTTTACTTGTTACATGTTTAACTTAGCTTCTTGGTCCAAGATTCCTTCAGCCTTGCTAACCTAATGGATTTAAATAGATAATATATTTATAAAGAATAAAATCTTGACACAAATCAGACAAGTCAAAGGGGTTTAAATGAGAGTCTCAAGTGAACAATGAACAGCTACAGCACAGAAACAAGTATCTCCAAAAAAACAAACCAAAAAAAGTCAGCCTTTATTTTGAATTGAACTTTGTACTTTGTTTATAGAAATTTTGGGAAAATTGGTGGTATTACCCTTTCAAGACCGTGTTACATAGTAAAGAATCAAAGTATGTGTTTACTAAATATACACTTTTGCATATGTGCCAAGTATTGTAAAATAGTTTGTTAAAAATCGAATAATAAACGACTAAAAAGCGACGACACTGGCCCTTTAAAACGGTACTCTTTTTCAACCTGCTTATTTTACCCACCTGTTTTCAAAAAACCAAAAACAAAAACAGTCAGCCTTTATTTTGAATTGAAGGATACATGGAGGGTGACCCTCATTTTTACTGAGCTGAGCTTTTGCAATGAGCAGGGATTGATAAACGAGATTAAGATTTAATTAATAAGAGTTCAAATAAGATTAAGAAGATAAAAATAAACACTTTTAAGAGACCCTTTTTTAAAAGAGAATAACAATGTGGGAGAGAAAAGATATTTAAAACACAGAAGTAAAATAATCAGAATAGAATAATAAAGATCAAAGGGTAAAGGAAAGTACAATGAAGGGGTGAGATTAATGCAAAATAAAAACAGGATTAATCAAGATAAATAATAAAACAGCTAAAACTAACTGTTATTAAACCATAAAAAAATATGAAAGCAAATTCATTTACATTTATGGCATTTAGCTGACGCTCTTATCCAGAGCAACTTACAAGGTTAATCATTTTACCGGTAGGCCAGTGTAGTGTTAGGAGTTCCTTCCAGGGACTCCTACTGGTGTAGCTCAGGATAGTCACCCAGACCAGGATTCAAACCCCAGTCTCCCACATGGTGTGGTGTCTCCGTGGCAGGTAGTGGTGTTATCTGCTGAGCTACACCAACCACAAAAGCAAGAACTACATTTAAATAACTGAGATTAGGTAAAACAGGTACAGGCTGAGTGAAGCTGGTTAGAAACTAAAATGATTAAGTGACACCAGTGAGCTGAACTTTAGAGATCCCTGTAGTGAATTCCGGCTCACTGCTGCACTGTAGCTTAAAGCAGATTTACACAGGTGAGTAAAAACTCTCGGGACCTGGCGAAAGCAAATTTACAGGAGAGGGCAAAGATCTCTTTTAATTTCAATGCAAGTCAGTGGAAGCAAAAAGTAATTTTGGGTCATTTCTGTTGGTCCATTCATCATGAAGTCAAGAGGCTATTTATTGTCATTCCATCCATCCTCGAGTACACAGTGGAGTGAAATAACAGTCCTCCAGGAACAAGGTGAAACATGGAACAACAAACAAAGTGCAAACGTGCAGACACAAGTGTGTAAACAACAATTAAATCTAGTAACAATACAATAAATGTGATAAATTAAACGGACATTAGACACAGTGCAAACAGCAGCTCATGTGATCCAGTGATGCGTAAAAATAAAAATAGTCCGAAATGTAGACGCGTGTTTTATTCTTTTGGACTGTGACAATCTGATGTTGATTTTTGTTCCACTTGTTTCAGCCATTGATTTCAGGACCTTCATAAGGTTAATCAGGTATAAGTCTCAAGATTAAACTGCTCTAGAATATTTGCAGGACAGGAAGTGATGAATACTCCAGCCTAGACCCAACAGCCACCTAATTAAGACCACCTCCTTGTATTTGCCCCTACTGTCCATTTTATCAGCTCCTCTAACTGTATAGGACACTCTGTAGTTCTACAGTTCCAGACTGTAGTCCATCTGTTTCTCTGTATACTCTATTACCCTGTTCTTCAAAGGTCAGGACCCCCACAGGACCACCACAGAGCAGGTATTATGAGGGTGGTGGATTATTCTCAGCACTGCAGTGACACTGATGTGGTGATGGCGTTGTTAGTGTGTGCTGTAATGGTGTGAGTGGATATTGATGCTTTAGCTGTTTTCCACAGTCAGTAACCGGTTGGCTTACTGAACTAATCATTGCAGCCATACTCTGTTGTTGATTATGTATGCTAACCGCCTCGTGTTCCTTCAGGCTGAAGCAGCTGAGAGAGGAGCCGTACACCCAGGCAGAGGCTGAGAGAGCGGCAGGGATGGGCTCCTATATCCCACCGAAAACTGTGGAGGTGCACACGCAGCAAGTGGAGGAAGACATGGACTGAATGACCTGGGTTGTCCTACAGCGCTGAAGCATGGAGATCGCTGTTGAGACAGTGAAGCAGTGGGGAAGCTCAGAATGATATTAAAGTGATCTTACTGCTGTCATGCATTGTTGGAAACCTGCTATGTTCTATGGGCTTGCCTGTTTATGCACCTGCTCAGGGTAAGCAGTAATCACTCAGTTTGAGGCTGAGGTTTAAATAATGTAGTAGCACAGCAATCCAGCGTGTACACTTATGGTTATTCTGTAATTAATTTAAGGCAAGCATAAAGTGAGCAGATGTTGGTGTAGAGTTACACCCTGGCACATTTTCAGAGAGGCACAGCACTGCCCTGTGTAATATTTCCTTGCTACAAACTATTTATTGAGCCCTTTGTGGGTTAAATCAGTGTGGTAGGGGGAGGACACTGGGCAGGTTGATATTCAGCCAGCCTGCTGTAGTGTAGCCTCCAGCCTATTCCTTTGTGAGAAGCTGACATTACTGTTGGTTTATTCCCTAATCTGGATTTGCTTATTGTTGGAACTGTGTGAATGGCAAGTGTCTACATATGTACATTCATGTGTAAATACAAATAAAGAATTGAGACATTACAGTTTGTTTAAAAAAGATTTTGGCATGACTGTCTTTTTTTCTGTCGGAACCAAAGGACATTTTCCATGTTTTGTATTTTTCATATTTACAGGTTACTGACCAGTACATCATTAACTGATGTAGAAAAACATAATGACCCAGATTTCTTTATAGTGGTGGTGATGGGAGCCAGGGGTCACCATGCTCTAAAACACAGTTATGCTCATTTGTGGTACTATCCGAAACCCAACAGTGAACCTACATGTGTCTTCTGAGTTTTATATGTAATATTTATGATGGTAAAGTGGTAAGTCTTAGGCCAAAACTGGATTCCAGTATTGCCATAAAACAGTGCCTTGGGCATCAGACAAAGTAACTTTCCATGTGGGAGTTTTTAGGGGTAGGCGTCTGGCTCCACTTTGCAGTGGTGGTGCACTGTGGTCTGAATCTGAAAGTTTCTCCAGCCCTTTATATGGCATTTCAGATCAGACCACTCTGGATTACAGTACTTTGTTTATAGAAATTTTGGGAAAATTGGTGGTATTACCCTTTCAAGAACGTGTTACATAGTAAAGAATCAAAGTATGTGTTTACTAAATATACACTTTTGCATATGTGCCAAGTATTGTAAATTAATTTGTTGTTAATAATCGAATCGAATAATAAACGACTAAAAAGCGACGACACTGGCCCTTTAAAACGGTACTCTTTTTCAACCTGCTTATTTTACCCACCTGTTTTCCGTCAAGCCCCGCCTTCTGCTGTTCTGGGATTGGCTACTTCTTCAAACTCACGTCGGCCCAAACGCGTCGCCAGCTAATCCTGGAGCAGTAAAGGGGCGGGATTGAGCCAGAATAGCGGTGTGGAAAAAAAAATAACGGCGAATTTAACGTCTGTCTGATTCAAGTTGGAAGCCGAGAAGAAAATGTGAGGAATTAGAGGGAAGACTGGAAGAAGGCTGGTCCTCACAAGATTCCCGCCGCCAGGAGAAACGTTATCGCGGACGTTTTCGGCTCGAAAGCTATGAGAAAACCCAAGGTTAATGAGAGTATCTGTTAGCGTCTAGCTTAGCCCGAATATGACGGCGGTGGGGGCTGAAGTAGCGCCGCGGACGGAGAGCCCGTCGTGTCCGGGAAAGGAGCACCAGACCCCGGCTTCGGGGAAAGAGGGAGCCGGTCGTTCCCGAAGGAGTTGGGCGCTTTCTACGCTGCTTATCATCGTCGCTGTTCCCGTTGTCGGTGTGGGGATCAGATACTACCAAGACACTTGGATTTGGAAGCGGCACGTAAGTTTATGAAGCTTGTTATTCGTCAGCTTCTTGTTCGAATGATCCTGTTCCACCTTAAATGGTGCAGCAGTTCCATTCTGGCGCCTGCACCATTTAAGGTGGAACGGTAAAGTTCCAACAAGAAGTTGATTGCGGCGGATTTGAATTGTAATAAGGGGTTGCATTGTGTTTTTAATGCTTTTACTGGCAGAATTAAAGAGGGAAAGGGCTTCCATTTATTTGGCTAGAAACGTGTAAAAGAAAGAAAATCACTGGTCAACTTTTTATTCAGACACTGGGCTTATCTTCCCATCCTATAGACATACAGGAAGAACCTCAGTTCTGACTGTTTGCCACGTATTGTTGTCTGGTACCCCTGTTGTTACAGTACCCTAACTGCCCCCAGCTGTTTGTATCAGGGATGGGGGTGGTCTCCACCCCCCCTCCATTTACTTGAGGCAAATGTTCCAGACTTCAAGCTGCTCCCTCCATTAGACAGTGGTCTGTGTGCACATACTCACAGACAGCACGCCCTCCCAGTCTGACTAACTGGCCAAGACACTGGAGACCCCATTTACTGATCACAGCCCTGATCTATGGTTAAAAGACCATGTTAAAGCATGTGAGGGCAGTAATTGTCCAGTGCTATGTCCTTGACCAGTATAGTGCCTTTGAGCACCGCTGGAAGCACGGCACAGTTCACAGGGTCCTCTCTTCACTCTTTCAGGAAGCCGGACTGAAGACCCTGGGACCAGAGGGACTCTTCCTGTTCTCGTCTCTGGACGTAGACCACGACCTGTACCTCAGCCCTGAGGAGTTCAAACCCATTGCCGAAAAACTCACAGGTTCAGCACATGCAGCTATTCAATCATCATTTATTTAAAAACCCATTATGAGCCCCCTATCGTCCAGACCACTGCTCACTATGAGTTGAAGTGATCACCTAACACCTCACTGACCATCAAAGCCCTTTATCAAATTCATGCTTCATACATTGGTTCCTCTACCTTGAAGGTATTCCCCCTCCTGGTGAATTTGAGGAAGAGTTTCTCCATGACCCGAACGGAGAGACCCTCACCCTCAATGCCGAAATGCAGCCCCTGCTGCTGGAGACCATGACCAAGAGCAAGGATGGCTTCCTAGGGGTAACATTTCACCCTTTGCATTCTGTGTTAATTAACAAGAAGACAAATTGCGTTGTATTTGTGCATGCTTTATTAATTATCGGTTTACATTATGAAACGCATCCAACAGTTCTGTGGTGCCTGCAACACAATTTCTTTTGACCGTTACTCAAATGCAACTGCATGCAGCACATCCAGTTACTTTCGTAGCCAGCCAGATCAGCAGCCTGTATATTTTAAAACCCCAGTTTCGTCTTGCTGTAAGGTTATCCAAAAGGTGCAGATTGCATACATACTGTACATACCGACTTGTCTGTGTACATACTGCGAATATAACTCATCAGATGATCTGATGTAATTGCATTAGTCTTTTTAAAGGAGCAATATGTAAGATGATATCATTAATATGTAAGATTTTCAGTTTATTACTTTGAAAAATGAGCCAGAATTATCAACAGAACATGAAGTAGTAGTAGTTATAACAGTGTGTCAAAGACGTCTATTTTATTGTATAGATGTGAGATGCCCACTGAAGTTAGAGCACTAACTAGCTAGCCCAGCCCATTGTGATAGATGATAGTGAGCAACAGTAGTGTCTATTCTGCCACATGAGCATGATGAAGAAGAAGAAGAAGAAGAACGATCGTTCTTGGCAAGAAAGCGTGTGTGAAAACAAGTGACAAATAATCTAGAGTTAGTGTTAGTGATGTTTTCCACCCTGGAGACGCTCTTGGTAAGCGTTTCTTCTAGACTAGTGAGTGAATGACAGGAGGAATGAAGGAGGCAGGACTGAGTGGAGTATGAATTTGAATGGCATCATCTTGCATATTGCTCCTTTAAAGTATGCTATTTGACATGGTGAAGTAATTTCATCGTTCTGATTGGCTGAGACACAAAACTTGTTACATGAAGTTTAGATGTTTGCAGCTGTTGCAGCTGAGTTTCAAGTGCAGTTTAGCTTTAGGCAGGTCTTGGCTCCTGGCACTATATGTCATGCAACATTCAGGCTACCTCCACAGCCAAAGAAACAATCCATTGGACACTTTAATGAAGAGAGCACTGTGTCAATTTTATCACTGAACTGTCAGGTTAAAATGGAGATCATCAGTAGATGTAGGAAACATGTGTGTTCTGTCTCTCCAGGTATCCCATAGTTCTCTGAGTGGGCTGCGTTCATGGAAGAGCCCTGCTAGTCCATCCTCCACTGTCTCCGCATCTCAGTTCCGGGCCTTTCTGCCTCCGAAGGGTAAGGGTGAGGTGGGGGATACATGGTGGATCATACCCAGCGAACTCAGCATCTTCACCGGGTACCTTCCCAACAACCGCTATCACCCTCCAACCCCCCGCGGCAAAGAGGTGCTGTATGAAAAGAGTAATTTGATGATTTGACTGAGCTCTGTAAGAAAAAATTAAATAGTTTTTATATTATATTATATTATTATTTTTTATTTTAGATATGTTTTATTATTATATACGCAAATAAATCGCTAATTGCTGAAATGCTTTGTTCTAAGTCCAAAAATGTTACAGTGGTGGTGATGGTGGTCATACGTCTGAAGAGTTTATTGGCTGTAAAGAATTCCTCACAGATAGTTATGATGTGATATGGGTATGATATGGCCTGATGCCTGGCACGTTACTTTATGACATTGGCTTTTAAGCCTGTGTTTTGTAGTACCTGTAGAAGTGTGTTGCATAGGAGTTGTAAGAGTTATGCTCCTATTCATAGAACTATCGTGCTGTGATTTAAAAGTTGGAGGGTGTTTTGGTGCTTATGAAAGCCTCGAGATTATTTTCCTAAAGGAAGCCAAGATTCTTCAGTGTTTGCTTCAGATTGCTGTGTACGCTTGACCACAGTGTGGTTGCGGAGTATGCTGACTGTGGGTTTGCTGGATTAGTGGGCAATAGAAATGTGGAGGGTGTCAGGAAAGTAGAGAAACAGTGACGATAGGACTTTCCGTTTGGGGTCTGTGAAGGTGACCGTTTGAGAAGGATCTCTTTAAATCTTTTTACGGTCAGTAGGCTCTGTGCTTTCCAAACTGCTAATGTTTACAACCCAAAGGCATTAGCAGTCCTTTTCATACATTAGAGTAATTAGTTCTGGCGATGGTATGTGTCAGACTGCTGGGTTTAGTGTTCCAAATCACTGGTGGGGACTACATGGGGGGTTGTAATTCATAGTGAATTAAAACGCTGAGTTGTGATATCCAAGTGTGCAGTTTTATCAGGGGGATTTCACTGATATTCCCCCCCCCTCCCAAAAACAAAACCCCATTCTAAACCTGTGCCATTACCTTAGACATAATGCTGCGTATTTGGTGCCATTACATGTGATAACCTGTCTATACTCTGATGTAGCTGTTTAAGGCATAACCAAATTCAGACACCTAGTTCCCATCACCACCTCTGTGAACAGTTCTGGCTCGCTACGTTTCTCTAGAATGTTTTTCCACATTAAACCAATTTGAATTACTGAATTACTGTTTTGCATCGCTTGACTGAATCACGCTGGGCTATACAGAACTTGGACCCGGCATTTAGACGTGCAGTGTTGTGAATTGCACGAATGGTACTATTAGAGAGATAGTTAGCATCTATAACATTGTAACATGTATAATTCTGGATCGGCACCTGAGCTCATCTTCTGGTGTTCCTTCTCTTCTGACCTTTCAGGTTCTGATCCATAACCTACTCAGTATGTTTCATCCTCGGCCGTTTGTCAAATCCCGCTTCGCCCCTCAGGGAGTCGTGGCCTGCATACGAGCTGCCAGCGACTTCTACTATGACATCGTGTTCAGGTATTGATCTTAAAGCTGGTTAATTGTAGAGAAGCTTACCGGAGCAGGTTTCCTCACTGTGGCGGTGATGGGGATCAGGGATTGCCGTGTCTACAACACATTTTATTTATTATCCAAACCCACCAGAGAACCTACACGTGTGTCCGAGTTTTATTATCTAATGTTGTTGATGGTAAAGTGGTGGGAAATCTGAAGATTTAAAAACATTGCCTTACAGCACCCTGTGTGTAACTTTACACCATCAATGAATCTTAAACTGTTTTAGGCCAAAGCTTTTTCAAAACAGCTGTAAAACAATATCTCGGGTAACAGTAAGCATGTTAATAATAATGTGTGTAATAGGGATGCACCGATTCCATATTGGGATCGGATATTGGTTCTGATATTAACAAAATTAGCTGGATCACATAATTAGGCCGATTCATGTGGCTGATCTCCACTTTAATTTGTTTGTGACACATGATATACCGTCAATAGCATGTTTGAAGGATACCTGTAGACTTGACTTATGAACAGGAACAACGATTTGGAGTGAGGCAAAGAGTAAACCTGATCAAGCTTAATCCAACATCATGAAGTAAATGGTATCGGTGCTGGTATCAGAACTGGAAAAGCTGGATCAGTGCTGGATCAGTATGGTATAATTTTTTGGAGGTGGACGTCTGGTTCCTGTCAACACCACTGTGGACAGTTCTGACTTACTGTTCTCACTATGTCTCAAAAATATAGCATTTTACACCAAACCCCTCTGAATTACAGCACCAGTCAGAAGTTTAGACACGGCTACTCATAGAAGGTTCCTCGTATGTTTATCTTGATGCTTTACTGTAGAATAAATTCGAAGACATCAAACTATAAAATAGCACTCATGGAATTATACAGTCCACCTTAAACACCTCCAGAATGGACCTTTACAGGAGGATGGACCAGCTTTCTTAACCTGCAGTGGAGCTGATAGATCAAAGTTTTTTACTAAGCAGGTTTGGAGTAATTCTATTGGTCGGTCCATCATGAATATTCACTAACTGAAAGGAGAACTAGAGCTTTTACACTGTGCAGAAAAAGAGATCAAAGTTTTACACCACTAAATATATATTAGAGGTGGAGATATGGAGGAGTATCATACTGTGGTACATCAGGAGTAGATGTGGTGTATCAGGATATGGACTGGTTCAGACTCTCATCAGTTGGAGCTGTTAAGTGTGAGGCTGTAGAGTCTTTAAGACCACCAACTACATCCATTTCATTGAGAGACTCTCCACTGGTACTGTACATCTAAATTATTCTGACATTTTGAATTATTGGTGGAACGCCCCTTCTAATGAGTCTTGATGCATCCCAGCTTAGTTGTCTGCTCTCTCTTTTTTATGTTGGAGATGAGAGCCAGTTCCTTAGTCATCCTCTGTCCGGAGTTATCAGCTCGATAAATAAATAGCAGTTTATTAATCAGACCTAAAGAATGTCCCGGATTGAAAAGCTGGCATTTTACACCGCCCTGCTTTCAGATAACAACATTTCTCTCACTTTCTGACGTTCTCTTTTCTTCTTAGTGTTTCCAGGGCGATGGTAGCATTTGATTTCGAATTGCGCTTGGGTAAAACCAGTCAGCTATATTTTGGTCAGCTGTTTCAGATGCTTGTCTTGTGTTTCCAACCCCAGGATACATGCTGAGTTCCAGCTGAATGAGGTGCCAAATTTCCCGTTCTGGTTCACCCCTGGCCAGTTCGCTGGCCATGTCGTCCTCTCCAGAGATGCCTCTCATGTCCGAGACTTTCATCTCTACGTACCTAATGACAAGTCAGTACCTGCAGTGTTTGGCTTATAATTACACGGATGCTGTTTTAGAGCTCACGCTTTTCCCTCCGGCAAAGTCCTTTGCATTCCTGATGGGGCCTAATCCTACATATGCTACATTTGCCTTGTGTTTTTTTATTTATTTATTTAATTATTTTTTTTATCTGAGGTGCACTGATAATGTTTGTGTGGGTTTATAATCAAAAACAGTCAGAATTCATTGTTATGTGGCATTGTCCAGCCTTCCAGAGCCTTTCTGGTATTGTGCTTTTAAGGCTGATATACAAGTGATTATATATTTGGGTCTCCAGGTCCCTGAATGTAGATATGGAGTGGCTGTACGGTGCCAGTGAGAGCAGCAGCATGGAAGTGGACATCGGTTACCTGCCACAGGTATGTTCCCATCTAATGAGAGCACCACTACTGCAGTACCACTCAAAAGTTTAGACACAGTAAATGGATGTTGTTGGTGATCTTAAAGACTCTACAGTCTTATACCATATACTTTAACAGCTCCAACTGATGGGAGTCTGAAACAGTTCATATCCTGATATACCACATATACTCTTGATGTAGTACAGTATTATGTTTTTAACATATTACCACCTCTAATATATATTTTGTTGGGCAAAAATCTTTTCTTGGCACAATTGAAAAGTTCTAGTTTTGGACAGACAAATAGAACTGCTCCAAAACTGGGACAGCAGGCATCTTTTGGGCATCTGTTCTACTGCTACACATACAGGGGTTGGACAATGAAACTGAAACAACTGTCATTTTAGTGTGGGAGGTCTCATGGCTAAATTGGACCAGCCTGGTGGCCAATCTTCATTAATTGCACATTGCACCAGTAAGAGCAGAGTGTGAAGGTTCAGTTAGCAGGTAAGAGCACAGTTCTGCTCAAAATACTGCAATGCACACAACATTATGGGAGACATTTCAGTTTAGAAGAGGACACATTGTTGGTGCACGTCTTGCTGGCGCATCTGTGACCAAGACAGCAAGTCTTTGTGATGTATCAAGAGCCACGGTATCCAGGGTAATGTCAGCATACCACCAAGAAGGACGAACCTCCACCAGCATCACGTAGTGACCTGGCCACTATCCTGCAAGAAGAATGGCTTAAAATCCCTCTGACCACTGTGCAGGACGCAGTATATGTCATTCCCAAGACCAACTGACGCTGTATTGGCCGCAAAAGGAGGCCCTACACCATACTAATAAATGACTGTGGTCTAAAACCAGGTGTTTCACTTTCATTGTCCAACCCCTGTATTTTCAAGCTTAGGTAACTTACCGTTAGGACCATCTGTTTATCTAAGTCCTTGTTAACATTTGGCACTGACATGTATCCTAGACTGGATAATTGTTATCAGGGCTAAAACAATCCTTGTGACTTCAGTGTGAATAGCTAGCGCTAAACTGCTGTAGGCTGATTTTGGTGGATATATGTACTTTGCTAGTGCCATCAAAACGAGACCCTATTCCCTCCCTATTGGACCTTTAATTGAAAAAAAATAAATAAATAAATAAAAAATACATAAAAAAACATGGCGTCATACGCTGTGATTTTAATTTTCAGATGGAGCTGCGTGCGGCCGGCCCGTCCACACCCTCTGTGATCTATGACGAGCAGGGGAATGTGATGGACAGCCGGGGGGAAGGAGGAGAGCCCATTCAGTTTGTATTCGAGGAGATCCACTGGAGCTCCGAGATCAGCCGAGAGGAGGCGGCCAATCGACTGGAGGTCACCTTCTATCCTTTTAAGAAGGTGAGCTTTCCTAATGCTCTGATGAATGCTGGCACGCCGCTGCTTTCAGAGTGCTTTGTACCCCTGAGATTCTGTTTATGGTGTCCGATCGTCTCCGTCAATTTACAGCAACACCCTCTCTTATCGAGAGTCATTAGGAAGACATTACTTCTTTACCAGATCTCTTAGTGATCCTAACCAGCACCCATCCCCCACCTTTCCCTAGGTTCCTTATCTGCCATTCACAGAGGCCTTTAACAGAGCAGAAGCAGAGGGGAAACTGGTACACTCCATCCTCCTCTGGGGAGCCCTGGACGATCAATCCTGCTGAGGTCAGAGCTGTAGCATCTCAACACACTGCAAAATGTGACAGCTCAGCAAGTGTCCGTGTTTTGCTTGGATCTATTTTTTTTTATTTTATATATGTAAGACTAGATGAATGTTTTGTGGCTGAGGACAATTTTTATTTCTATTGGGCTTATCATTCTGATAATACTTTTCTGAGTTGATTTTATATTTAGATTTTATATTTCAGCGTTGATGACTCCAGTAGTTTCAGTCACACAGTACATTACTGTCTGATACGTTGCACGACAGTCAGTATTGGCTATACCTTACATACTAGGCAGCTTCTACAGGAAACTTTTTACAGTAAGATTGCAGATGTGAAATTCATTTTTGGCCGTTTGTAAAACAATGTATATGAAATGGAGACCAATAATATGGTAGAAATATTATTTAGCAAAAAAGATTAAATGAAATTAAGTAGCATGCAGTTACCAAAAAAGCACAATACCAAAACGTGATTGTCCCAAAATCAACCTGTCCGTCTCCTGTTAATTTAATAACCTTAAAAAAAAAATGAAGCAAATCATAGAAATGTAATATTGTATACACTTGTATTTAAGCAGGTCGGATATAATAAAGAGTGACTGTTTTACTGTTGCTGATTTTCTCAGCTGTGAAGGTCGATTCCTGTTATTAAGCATGTGTTTGTTCTCTCGGCTGCGTATGTAGGTTCGGGGCGAACTCTCCGGGAAACAGTCCTGGAAAGTTCGCCCGTCCTGGCCTTGCTCAACCAGAGCTTCATCAGTAGCTGGTCTTTAGTCAAAGAGCTGGAGGACCTGCAGGTGAGGCCTTCTTTAAGAATTTACCTAGTTAGGAAACTTTCGATGTTGTTGTTGTTGTTTACATTTACATTTATGGCATTTAGCTGATGCTCTTATCCGGAGCGACTTACAAGGGTAATCATATTACAGGTAGGCCAATGTAGTGTTAGGTGTCTTGCCCAAGGACTCTTATTGGTGTAGCACAGTGTAGTCACCCAGACTGGGATTCGAACCCCAGTCTCCCACATGTGGTGGTGGCTCCCTGGCAGGCAGTGGTGTTATCCGCTGAGTTGTTGTTATTGTTGTTGTTGTTGTTGTTTGTCTTCTTTTTCTTGTTGTTCTTCTTATATATTGGTGGTATTATTATTATTATTATTATTATTATTATCAATAATAGAAATAATAACAGATACAGAAAATGCAGCATTGACCAATAGAATGGGATGATGGAGTGGGAGGAGCCCCACATGAGGATAAGCTCACCATATCCAGTGCTAAGCATCAGCTGGAGTCGTGTAAAGCCCCAAGCACCGGCCTGTGTAGCAATGGAACGGTTCTCAGTGTTCTCTGGAGTGATGGAGTTCCATCCAGTACCTTTGGGACGAGTTGGGTTGATCTAGAACTGGTCTTCCAAAACCAGTACTTGCCCTCACTTGTGAATGCTGAACGCAATTAAATTTTCACAACAATGTTCCAAAGTCTAGTGTAAAGTCTTCTCAGAAGAGCTGAGCCTGCAACTGAAGCCGAGGCTGTAACTGAGGCTTTTGGACACCTAGTGTTTATTAGATTAAAGTTTGTATCTATATTCTGCAGAGGCTCCTAAATATCTCTCGGGTCACAGTAGAACTCTCCCAGGCCATTATTAGTCCAGCAGTAGTTCGTCCTGGGTGTCAAGTCTTCAGTAAGAGTAGGTTTGGCTTATGGTGTCTAAACTGGTGATGATAAGCAAATGACTTTCCTTATCTGTGCAGGCTGATGAGCAGAATCCGGTGTTGAGTCAGAAGGCACGTTTACACCTGGAAAAGTACAGCTTCCCAGTAGAAATGATGGTAGTGCTGCCCAATGGGACAGTGGTAAGACTGCTCTGCTCCTCTCTGCACTGAGCTGCTAAACATTGTGATTGGTATATGTGTCCAAACCTGATTGGACCCTGCTGCTTATGTGTGGTTCTGATGTTAGTTCTCAAATGTGTTGAGCTTAGGTTAAAATTGGGCCTGCCTCCCACAGATGTTAGCCTTCACTTCCCCTCCTTTATTTTTACTCTGTACTTTATTTATCATTTCTTTCACTACCTTAAATCATTCTTGAACCCGGTGCGCTGGAGTCACCCAGGCAGCAGCTCCTCAAATCGACCTACCGAAGTAGTTCAAGTGCAGTCAAAAGAACCTATGGTTAGTTTTGAGATGCTGGTTAAAAGCGCTGTTTGATTTAATGCATTAATTACAGTGGAATTTAAATGTTTAGTTTTGGAGCTCTGACTAAATTATAGAATAACATTTTAGATCGTTTTAACTTATTTAGCTTCCTTTGTCTTTACATGGTAACCAGCACTGTCCTGTCTACACTATTTGTGATGGTGGGCCGGTTTGAGGCAGTCTCGGACACAATTTAGTTAAGCTTGGGCCAGTTTAGGACTCATGACACAACGGTTCAGCCACTTGGTTGTCAGAGAGATCGCGTGAGCCCTCTGGGTAATTTATGAAATGTATAGTTCTGCAGGATTTTTAATGGATCAGTTTACATCAAGCACCCAAAGTCCCAACAGGGACTGCTTAGCTCTGCAAAGGAGAGAGCTCAGCCGAAGCAGGCAGAGTTGTGAGCTGCACTGATCCAAGCACCGCCATAATTGCACATGAACGTATTGTATTATTCATGAGTATGAAAGCTGTGAAATAGTTTGCAAAGGCTTTATTGATGTTTGAATCAGTGGCTGATCTTCTCATATATACGCTTAAATCCAGCATTCCAATTCAAAAATGGGGCATGTGTCCATAGTTGAGTCAGGGCTGTCTGAATTGATATCTTGTACAGAAATCTGATGGTTGGCCTTAACCTGAGCTATCTGACCTTTTGTTGATCTGAGGGAAAGCAAGTCCTCTGCAGAGAACAAATTAATACATGGGATTTTTCTGGCACAGTTTCAGTTTATTTGGAGAGTTTAACATAGTGGAGTTAGATACACATAACAGGCCACATGGTATGAAAAAAATGAAAACATTTAGCCGGGCTTTAAACTCACCGGACAGAAAATGGGACACATAATGAGACACCTGTGTCTGAAACCTAATGGCGTGCAGTCCCTCCACAAGCACCTATAACAGCGCCAGTTCAGTTTGGCATAGACTGGACAGGTCTCTGGATGTAGGCTACATCAGTGTTCAGACACTCTTGCATCATAGAATTGCATGGTTGGGCCAGATTTGGTGGATGCCCTCCCTGGCACAATTCCAAAGAGAATTCCCTGTAGACTGTAGCTTCCATACACCTGCAGATTCAGCTACTTCCTTCACACTGTGGTCTTTGGCCACGCCCACATGCAGTCACTCCTATTAGTCAATCATTAACATCTGCTCTGGAGCGTTTACCACACATGGAACGAGACCTTCCCTGCACTGTAGCACCTCTTCTCAATCTATGGATCCCGTCACTCACACCCCACAGGTATTTATAGCCCCATCTGCAGGAGCATGAAGGTACTACCACCTCAAACACGCAGGGTGACTAATTTGTTTTTGTTCAGTGAGCTTATGTGCAGTCTCTGTAGTGGATGTGTTAACGTATTGACATTTTGGAAATGTTTAAAATCACCTGAACATGTATTTTAACCAGGGGTGCCTAAAGATTTGCTGTATATTGCTGTCCGTCGTCACACATACCACAGTAATGGCTGCAAACAACAGCAAACGCTATGCATCTGGCTTGACAGTGAACAGCGGATGCAGCATTAAAATTCATGTTACTTTGTTATTAATGCATGTCGATTACGCAAGTGATCTCTTTGATGAATATGTTCACATGGTGGCCAATTTCAGGGCAAATAAACATGGAGTCGGGTGACGAGGCCTGTACCGTGAACATGGGCTTAGCCTCCTTCTTTCACTTTTTCAGGTCCACCACATCAACGCTAACAACTTCCTGGACCAGACCTCCATGAAGCCAGAGGAGGGTTCATCCTTCAGTTTTTCGGGCGGGTTTGAGGACCCCTCCACCTCCACTTACGTCCGCTTCCTACAGGAGGGACTGGACAAGGCCAAACCTTACCGGCAGTCATAAAACTACAACTGGCCCTCCATGGGACACTGGCATTCACAGGACCTGAGCTTGAATTCTCCAGTGTGTAAGACTGAACATTTCTGGTCACGGTGTTTCAGATGGAGTTTACCTTAAGCTGTACCGAATCCTGGAAAATTCTCACTTGGTGTAGCAAGCAGCTGCTGACTCCAGATACTCCTAGCTGTCCACATTCCACATTTCTAGTAACGGAACACGTGTTTTTTGTGCCTGGGGTTACAGTTAGCACCCTACATAAGGGGAAACTCCACCTGTTGTTCCAAATTTCTGGATAATTTAATGGTTGAAGTCTAAACAGAGCCATTCCGAGTGCTTTGGTGTAAACTGGTTGATTGTAGAGACTCTGCTTTCTGGATGTGGGGAAAAATAAGGGCACTACTTTGCCTCATAACACCCCTCCACCCCTCATGTACCCCTCCACCATAACGAGACCAAAGACCAAATCCTTCTCAGTGCTAACTAATCATACTATGAAGACATCTGGCTCCATTCTCCGAGGAATTCTGGCTTTTGATTCTCTAGAAAGGAGCTTTTCACATCAAAGCACATTAAGGAATCAACTTAATTATTTAAATTATGCAGGAATTTTGGAAAATCGCTGGAATTCTCTGGAAGGCTCTGTATGCAGTTCTTGAATTTTTATACTGAAGCTCATCAGTGTAGTGCTCTGTCAACACTGTAGATCAAACATGCTGGGGCAGGGGTGTCCAGTCTTATCCGGTGGCCAGCATGGGCCAGAGTGGCTGCAGGCTTTCATTCCAACCAAGCAGGAGATCATATGATCTGCTGTCTAAGCAGTTGAATCAAGTAGAATCAGGTGAGCTGTGGCTCATTTGGAATGGAACCTGTAGCCACACTGACCCGTTCTGGATAAGATTGGACACCCCTGTGCTGGGGCTTTATTTGTAGAGGTAAGCCCCCTATGTGTTTAGCAAGACATGATGTTCTGCGTTAGTTCAGCCCGTTTCCACTGCAGACTGTGATTTGTGTGTTTTTGGTCGTATCCGTGGACGTCGCCACTGTGGTGTGTTTCCGCAGTGTGTTGCTCTGGTTGGTTGCGGTGGTGGTTTCAGTGGTGTTTGTGTTGCTCAGTGCAGGAGAGCAGCAGGGCCTGTGGTTTCCTGGGCAGAGCAGTTTGTGACGGCCTAGTCTGAAAGCTCACCAGGGTGGGACCAGGCCTGATGTCATTGTTCCAGTCCAGGGAAGCACCAGCCTTTCTTTCTCTCTTTGTCTGGGGACAACACACACACACACACCGAGGCTTGGACGGGATTGCCCCTCGACTGGTTGAGTTGACCGCAGTCAATTTCCACTTTGTTGTTAGCCTTCACTGTTACGTTGTAGGGCTGTTACATGTTACAATTAAAACCCATAATATTCATAATATGAAATATTGTGAAATATTCAATTAATATTGTGGTTAAACACATCTGTCTTCTCCCAGTTTATCAGATTTCACACAGAATAAAAAATGTTTTCTATAAACAGTATTCATTTCCATAATGACAGTTTTTCGTTTTCATCATCAGTGTCCGCTGAGAAGAGCAGGTCTTAACTCCTCACTGAGATTGTAAACTCCGTCGCTGAAGTTATGGCTGGTTTTGAAGAAGCTGGTGCTCGACATGGTGTTTCTTTTGTTAGTTTGTTGCTCATTAATTTTGTTTATAGGTTCCGCAGGCACTGTCCAGTGTGGTGTGCTGAACTGGTGATATTGCTGCACGAGTAAGTCTCTTAAGTAGGTGCTAGTTTAAACTCAATTCATTTCAACCTAGTTTGGACATCAAAATGTAAAACGGACTATAATTGCAGAGCAACATGTGCAACATAACATAGCTGGCCTTCGAGATGCGACTAGGAAAATACATTAGCAGCTTGAACAAAAAAAATGAGTGCTGTTTAATCAGTTTTAGTGTTAATGGGATATTTGTCATTTAAAAAATGGAATTTAAATTTAACGGTATTTGAAAAAAAAAAACCATTTGTAGCCATGTATGCATTAATGCATAATGCACTATAGCTGATCATAAAACCTGTGATGTAACGATGGCTGACAGTGTAATAAAATCCTCATTGGATAAAATAATAATAATAAAAAAAAAAAAACAGTAACAATTTTTTTACAAGACTTTGTTAAAAAATAAGCACGAGTTCTAAGTTCTATATTTTGTCAGTAACACAGTTAAAATAACTGGATGCATATAATAATTTGAAATGTAATTTGATTTCTAAAATGGACCAACTGGGATTGATTTTATTATTCTTTGAAGCTAGAACTGTATTCTTTGAACTGTATAACTTTCATCTTAGGTAAAATGAAATAACTGAATATGTGGGACATATGATTGTATAATATGTAACAAAACACTACAAATATTTATATTTGTGTATTACATTATTATACTATTATATTAGTATTATATTAATTATTCCTAAAAATTTAACCACTCCGTTACGTAAAACCACAACGTGTTATCTTATTGCATTATGCGCAAAATGTTGTTACATCACCGAATGAGGATTTCATTACGCTTGTGTAGTTTAATAATATCTGGTTATTACATTGAGTTACTCCTCACATTTATTGAAACGTGGTTATGGTCTTCCAAAAACTATTTCTAACCTCAGAAGTGGCGCTGGAACTCCTTGAGAGGGCAGCAGTGAGCACTGTTTGTTTATTTGAGCTCAGTTTTTGTCATCAGTTAATAGAGACAGCTACGTCGCAAGATGTCGATTCATCCAGTACAGGAACTTCAGGCTTGTACTTTAATAGTCGTATACAATCAACAAGAAAAGCATTGCGTTAATCACTTCTTAATAAGGCAGCTAGCTGAAATATCACGACGGTGATAGCCCTTTAACAGACCTTGTGTATTTCTTTGCAGGCAGTTTTAAATAACATGACTTATTGGACTCTGTAGGTTTATCATTATAACTGGTGACTGTCCAGTCCTTACATATAGGAACACGTGCAGTGCCACACCGCACTAACGGAACGCACACCGTTCTGTCGGATTGCTAAGTGATCCATGTGTAGCTTGATTTGGAAAAGTGAAAGCTGGAATCATGTACAGAAGGGGTCACTGCATGGAGCAGTGTAATGCAGGTTCTTCTCGGCGTCGGTCAGCCGAGGATAAAGAACGTGTGGTTTGGGGTCGTGGTCTGTTGCAGCTATATACACTTTAGCTATAGGAATGGATTAGTCAGTGGATGTGGACAAAGAGCGCAGATACTCTCCTGAGTCTTACCGGTCATCCTGAGTTCTTGGGCTACCAAACCCGAAATGGTGATGACGGCCAAAGGAAGCACAGGTATATATTAAGAGTTGTCACAACAGGTGTGCAGCGCAACTACAGAACATACTAGTGTATGATGGTAAACAGTGAAATGATTTTTGGGGAAGGCTGTGTTTTGGTTTGTCCATATTCACTAAAGTAAACTGTATGAATGTTTGTGCTGTTCTTACTTTGCCAAAAATAAAAAAGACCTGTTTTTTTAATAAAATAAAATCCACACTAAAATTGTTGATTGTCATGTGGGATAAAACAGAATATCAACACACAAAAAGCCAACTTTTAACTTACTATTCACATTTATTTGACTGTATATATTACATAGTTGAATCTGTGAATTGCATGTATGTATGGTGCATAAACAGATGAGTCGCATGTGCATAAGTAACTCACTGATCACCACAAATAGAGCCGCTATACATCAAGTTTTAGATGCAAAGCACCTCATAGACCTGGCTTGTAACTCACTCACTCACTCACTCACATTTAGCAAGCTGAATATTGTCCACAAGAGGGCACTGTTGGTGCCGAAGCAGCATCACAACCCAGTGTTCAGACGAGACCTTCTTAAACGCCAGTCACAACGGCGCCTGCTTGCAAAAATATGTATACACTGAAAACTTTTCACATCAGCTTGTGTTGTACAGCTCTGGAAAACAGCCCAAACTAGCTTTTCCTCTGTTAGTGATAGAGTAAAGTCATCTTCAGTTTGCACCGGTCAGCTGTAATGATGTGACGTTCTTCATCACACGCGGTGGGGAAGCGGCAATGGGTGGTTTAATACTGCAAAGCATGTTGCACCACAGACGACCATGAAAGGCAGTGGGCTTCATGTACATGATATGCGAGTGAGGCTCTGGCAGGTTCACGCTTGGTTTCACACACTGAAGCTGATTGTACGGAAAGTTTCAGGAATCTGACAGAGTCGTTCATGTGTCATTAAAGGTGATTAAATCTGCAAGCCACACATGCCTTTCAGTACAGCCTCCGGTAGGCATGACCCTGTCTTGACAGTATGACTTCCTGTCCTTACTGCATGGAGAAACCAGGTGAAAAAGGGGAATTCCACTCATTTTTACAACATAACAATTATGCATAAATAATTGGGATGCACCGATCCGATTTTAGGATCGAATACCGGCTCCGTCAATAGCACGTTTGCGGGGTGCCTGTAGATGAACTGTTGCTGTGATCACAGACCAGCTTTACAAGGTGAGCTAACAATCACCCAGCAGAGTGGACTCAATTTGCAAACAGGGAAAAAACAAAGACCGCCAGGAGATGAGCGCAACAGAGCAAGACAATTTCCTCAAACGAAAAGGAAGCTCACTCTGAAACCCTCCAAACACACGACTTGAATTTTTTTCCTCAGTACTTCAGTGGTGCGAGTGCGCTGCCTCGAGAGGCTTGAAGCCTTTTTACCGGATAGCCCCAGAGACATGTGCCTTAAGGCCCAGCACTCTTAGGCTTAAGTAGCGTGAGCTGCAAGTGTTAGCGTTTGCCGCTTGATTGCTCATTGGTGGCCCTTTGTCTCCCCCGAGTGGCCAGAGGTGGATCTGCCGGAACTCGAGCCCTTACAACAGACTTGACTTACAAACAGGAACAACAACATGGAGCGAGCCAGAGAGTCAGCTGTATGAGTGAGCTTAGTGACGTAGTGTTTATGTCAGTCCTGGTGCCTTACGTCACTCCAACATGGTGAAATATATCGACAGATATGCAAAGTTAATGTATCGGTGCTGGTATCAGAACTGGAAAAGCTGGATCGGTGCATCCCCAATAAATAAATCATTAAGATGTAAACCAAGTAAATCCCAGTGGTTTGATGTGAAATGCATTCTAGAGAACCTTCACTACACACAGTGGAGGTAATAGGAACCGGACATCCACCTCTAAAAATCTCCCACACAGAACGTTAGCACGTGAAATGGTAACAGATATGTTGACTTCTGGCCAAAGGCATTGCATTGCAGTAGCTTTGAGATCAGGTTAAGTCTACAATTGGTTCTAACGTCCTTTTATGGAAGAGGGACACATGCAGGGTGTAGTGAGGCAAAATAGTCCCCAAAGAAAACAGCTGGCACTCTCTGACAAATATTTTACCATCCCAGCTTTCCACATCAAAGCTCAGAAGACACGTGTAATGGGTTTGGATTATAAATAAAATGGCTACCATGGTGCTCTAGTTCCCATCACCACCACAGTTAAGAAATCAGAGTCTGACCACTCTGAATCTCAATGCAGGTGTTCTAATAAACCAGTGGCATTCCCCTATCCTCTTCATCCGCAGTCACTGGGGCCAGCATAGGGTGTTGGCACTAAACATGTAGGTGGTGACGTTGAGTGGACCAGCCTGCTATTGCGAGTAAGCCAGAGGTGCTCCAAAGATTCAATGCGAGTCAAAGTCCTTCCTCCAGTCAAAGCTGACCGGCAAGTGCATTAGAGGCAAGAAGCCATTCACATTATAATATAGGTAAAGTATTTAAGCATGGTATTGAGGAGTTTCTGCAAAATACTGCTCCAATACTCTCCAACAGGAAAAAGGGTTCTCCATCACAGGTTCTGAAGGACGTCTCCTGCTTAACAGAGACATCTACATCAAACACTGAAGCAGCATTCACCTCAAGCAGGTGCAGAGAGATGATGATGAATAGTCATAGACAGCATAGATGAGTTCAGTTTAGATTTACATCATCCCCCCTTCCATATGCACTCGCTGCGCTAATATATGACTGGTGTCTGAAGTTTGCTTCTTGAGTTTTACTATGAAGCTACAGTAGCTAAGGCATAAGGGAACTATATACCCCAGAGGGACGTGCACAGGCCCTCATGGAAATCAGGCGATTTAAAGCTTGGGTTTTTGAGAACTGGGAATGTGGGGAACATATACAGATTAACAATTCATGGCAAAACTGTAACCCATCAAAGATTTCTCATATTAATAAAATAAAATATTGTTATTTGAAGTTTTGCTGCTCTTTAACAAGACAGCCTGGATGTGGGCACATTGCCCGTGACCATAGTTAAGGCAAACTCCCTCAAATTTCACGTCTTCTACATAATTAAAGGGTTCACATGTAAACAAGGTCATTTGGAGTGGTTTGGTGTGAAATGCTCTATTCCGGAGAAACATCCTGAGTCAGATTCGTTCCCAGTGGCGGGGAATGGAACCAGACGTCCACCTCTAAATGGTATGTTAGGTATATACATGTATATAAACTCAGAAGACACATGTAGGTTCACTGGTGGGTTTGACGGTCAACAGAATGGGTATATTTACATTTACATGTAAATGTATATGTGTGTTGGAGACATGGTGTCCCCCTGGATCCCATCACGACCACTGTAAAGGGCATCTGAGGAAGTCTGTAAGTTTGAGTTTCTCTACAACAAACCACTCAGAACGACTTTTTCATTTTTTTACATTGTAACGACAGAATTATGCTTTAAGAGGAGGAA